>BFEA01000758.1:263253-281434 GCA_003427395.1 Chara braunii | reverse complement strand
TTTTCGGAATTTCTCAAACAAGGGGAACGAAAAAAAATTTCGCGAAAATTTCGGTCCGAACCCTAATTTTCCGCGTTTCCGCGAAATTTCCGGATTTACGGYCCCAAAACGTTCGAATTTCCCCAAGTTGATCTGAAACCCAAAGATTTTCGTAACCCTAATTTCCAATACTGAAAGACAACGGAAATCCAAAAGAAAACGAAATATAGGATTTACAACAAAAATGCCGAAAAACGGAATGCTGAATGAAAATCGGAAACGCCGAATTTCAACATGATACTGATTCAACCCTAATTCATGTATAATCAGAAATCCGAAACTTAATCAATTATCGGATTAGTATCTTTCAATCGGAACTCAAATAGACAGCATACGGGAAGAAAACAGAAATCCGAATTATACGGGAAGAAAACAGAAATCCGAATTATAAGTCCAAATACCGAATTGAACGAAAATGCCGAACTAAATAGAATACCGAAAAAGAAAAAAATTTGCAACTTTGAACTTAATAGTAGTACAGCGCTGATTTGGAAGATTGAGAAGGCAATCTAATTCCTAACCAGACTAACCTTTGTGAGCAGATCCGTTATATGGTCTGCTCCGATACCAAAACTGTTACATACTCCAATGAGTATGGGCAAAACCATGGATCAACCAATGTAGGATGAGCATATATGCAACGGAAGTCTGATGAACGGACTGCTCACATAGACTGACTCACATAGACTGACTCACATAGCATCACTCCACACACATACAATCGTGAGGTGGTGCGGGTCTGAGCCATACATAGAAGATGCTCAGCCCCGTACACACATACACAGATGAATGGGGGAGGAGAGACGAAGAGGTGGGGGGAGGTAGACACCACCGAAAATCACCGAGATAGAATCTGATAGGTCACCGATATGGTAGTCCAAAATGTCATCCAACAAAATGTCGAGGACCATAGGTCACCAATGTCGGGGATACAGAGTCCAAATGTAACCGGTGTCTGAACTGTGATGTCGCCAAGTATCAACCCCAACGATCTCCAAGTCTCCAATCYGGTAAGTACCACAGTCTCRTACCACCGAAGTCCAACACTGATCTCTGTCCAACTAGTATAGGTCTCCGGTCTGAAGAAGAAGAGGAAGAAGAAGGGGAAGAAGAAGAAGAGAGAGAGAGAGAGAGAGAGAGAGAGAGAGAGAGAGAGAGAGGGAGAGAGAGTGAGAGAGAGACGAAGGTGAGGAGGGAAAGGGACCGAGGAGGGAGGAAGAGATCCCCGCCTCCTGGTACCTGCAGCTGCTGCTGTTGAGGCGGCGATGGCCACCGTGCTGTTGCTGCTGTCCTCGCTCGCTGCTGCCGCTGCGCTAGGTCGCTCTGCTGCTGCCCTTCGCTCCTGCGCTAGGAATAGCGCTCAAACGGCGCTCTGGCGCCGACCTTACCGCACCGCGTAGAGTACCGGTGGATCGATGCCTCGAAGTGAGGCCGGACCAGTACTAAGTACTGGTTCGAAGAGGACCGGCCTCACTGCTGCGAGGCCTTGGTTGGGGCTGAACCGTCCAGATCGACGATTCAGGTCCAACCGGAGAGCGGCAGCCTCAAACGGTGCCGTCAGGCCCAAAGACGAAATGTCATTTGGGCCTGGTCCGTAGTCGGGTCCAAGTCGTGGCCTTTCGGCCTGTTCTCCCCCAAGGTCGGGCCTTTAGGCCCTGATGTGTCCCTCTAGCCCCAAGTCGGGTCCGGTAGGACCCGTGTGGCATCGAAGATGTAACATCTCATCTTGTCAATTTCATGCTCTTGGTAGTGTTCCGATTCTCACTTGGTTGTTCAACTTCTCATGTGTTTGTGTTTTCACTACTCACACTCTCATCTTGTCTAGTTCATGCTCTTGGTAGCGTTTCAATTCTCACTTGGTTGTTCAACTTCTCATGTGCTTGTGCTTTCACTACTCACACTCTCATCTTGTCAAGTTCATGTTCTTGGTAGTGTTCCGGTTCTCACTTGGCTGTTCGAGTTCTCATGTTCTTGTGCTTTCGCTACTCATACTCTCATCTCGTCAAGTTCATGCTCTTGGTAGTGTTCCGGTTCTCACTTGGCTGTTCAACTTCTCATGTGGTTGTGCTTTCACTACTCACACTCTCATCTTGCCAAGTTGATGTTCTTGGTAGTGTTCCGGTTCTCACTTGGCTGTTCAACCTCTCATGTGCTTGTACTTTCGCTACTCGTACTCTCATCTTGTAAAGTTCATGCTCTTGGTAGTGTTCCGGTTCTCACTTGGCTGTTCAACCTCTCGTGTGTTTGTCCTTTCACTACTCTCACTCTCATCTTGTCAAGTTCATGCTCTTGGTAGTGTTCCGGTTCTCACTTGGCTGTTCAACTTCTCATGTGCTTGTGCTGTCACTACTCACACTCTCATCTTGTCAAGTTCATGCCCTTGGTAGTGTTTCGGTTCACACTTGGCTGCTACTACTGTGGGATGGGTGACCGGTGTAGGGCCAAACCCCTGTAGACTTTCGAGCCTTGGTCGACCCCACTGCGGGTCCCATTTGGCTCGGCCAGCCCACGCTCACACTCAGGGCGCGGGCCGTTCATCCCAGGGTCACCCCCACCTAGTGCGTTGAGATGGATGGGGGTGGGCCATCGCGCGAGAGAGCTTTGACATTGGGGATGTAGCTCAGCCCTCAGACCGGGTGGTAGTCTCGCTGGTCATTCTGCAAACGCTGATTTTTTTTCGATTGTTGGTTGTGTTCTCAAGCAAATGCTCCTTCCAATACGCAGGCAGTCCAGGGCTTCTTTGGGAGTTCTTCTTCTCTTGTGCGCAGGCTAAACGTCATCCTTAGGCCACGCACCATTTCCCTAAGCACAATAATCCTACGGCGTCATCGGGGTGCGGGAACGCCGAATTCACCCTCGCCTCTACACTCTCCTCGCGTCTCGTACATTTCATCCATCGTCATTGGAGCAGGCCCCTTAGTCCTTTCAGGGCCTTCACATGCATGCACAAGCTACTTCACAGTCCGATCAGCAACAAGCCTCATCCCTTTCTTTTGTTCGTATTCCAAGTCCCAAGCACAAAGGTCTCCCTCATGGTTCGGTTTTACACTAAGGGCTCATAGCCCCTTTGCCCCCTCTTCCCCTTTTCCTTTGCCGCCCAATTTCTCCCGGCCCGGTCCCGCTCAAGACATCCCAAGGCTTTACTTACCTGCACAATCCCACACGAAAGCAAAAACCGATACAATCCCCCATTGGGGTCAACACATAGCCCTTCCCCCATGCCTAACTTTTCCTTTTTCTTTGGCTTCTCTTTGTTCTCCTTCCTTTCCTCAATCAGTCCATCCTCTTCTCGTAGTCATGCCGTCGAGGAAATGGTTGAGTCAAACTGACCTCGCTTCAAGCACCAACTAGCCATTTTTCTGAACTTGAGCTTTCTCAATTGCTTGCGTGTGTTTTCCTTTCTTTTACTTCTTGGCGGCACAAGGGACCGGCAGCCCCCCCCTTGCCCACTTTCTCCACCAAGCGAGGACAAGTTCCTTTCACCGTTCGTTCCCTGACAATGTAACAAGTGAGAGGTGAACGGTTCGTTATTTGCCAAGCGATGGAAGGGGGAGAGAGCTAGATCATGAGAGAGAGAGAGAGAGGAAGGGAGGGAGAGAGAGAGAGGAAGGGAGGGAGAGAGAGAGGGAGAGAGAGAGGGAGAGAGAGAGAGAGTAAGAGGGAGGGACAGAGAGAGTGGGAGAGAGGGAGAGAGAGAGAAAGAGGGGCAACTAGTCTTAATCAAATCATCCTTCCGTAATAGCAGCCAAATATCGGTCACCCATCCCATAGTAGCAACAGCCAAGTGTAAAACGGAATACTACCAAGGGCGCGAATTTGTCAAATCGAGAGTGTGAGTAGTGAATGCCCATGTATACGAGTAGGAGAACAGCCAAGTGTGAATCAGAACACTACCAAGAGCATGAACTTGACAAGATGAGAGTGAGCGTAGTGAAAGTACAACACATGAGAAGTTGAACAGCCAAAGGAGAACCGAAACACTACCAAGAGCACGGACTTGACAAGGTGAGAATGAGTAGTGGAAGCACAAGTACATGAGAAGTTCAACAGCCAAATGAGAATCGGAACACTACCAAGAGCATGAACTCGACAAGATGCGAGTGAGAGTAGTGAAAGCACAACACGAGAAGTCTAACAGCCAAATGAGAGCCGAAACACTACCAAGAGCACGAACTTGACAAGATGAGGGTGAAAGCACAAGCACATGGGAAGTTGAACAGATAAGTGAGAACCGAAACACTACTAAGAGTATGAACTTGACCAGGTGAAAATGAGTAGTGGAAGCACAAGCACATGAGAAGTTGAACAGCCAAATGAGAACCGGAACACTACCAAGAGCATGAACTTGACAAGATGAGAGTGAGAGTAGTGAAAGCACAACACATGAGAAGTTGAACAGCCAAATGCGAACCGGAACACTACCAAGAGCACGAACTTGACAAGGTGAGAATGAGTAGTCGAAGCACAAGCACATGAGAAGTTGAACAACCAAACGAGAACCGGAACACTACCAAGAGCATAAACTTGACAAGATGAAAGTGAGAGTAGTGAAAGCACAATACATGAGAAGTTGAACAGCCAAATGAAAAATGGAACACTACCAAGAGCACGAAGTTGACAAGATGAGGGTGAAAGCACAAGCACATGGGAAGTTGAACAGCCAAGTGAGAACCGGAACACTACCAAGAGTACGAACTTGACAAGTGAGAGTGAAAGCACAAACACATGGGAAGTTGAACAACCAAGTGAGAACCGGAACACTACCAAGAGCACGAACTTGACATGATGAGAGTAAAAGCACAAGCACATGGGAAGTTGAACAGCCAAGTGAGAACCGGAATACTACCAAGAGCACGAACTTGACATGATGAGAGTGAAAGCACAAGCATATGGGAAGTTTGAACAGCCAAATGAGAACAGGAACACTACCAAGAGCATGAACTTGACAAGATGAGAGTGAGAGTCGTAAGAGCACAAACACATGAGAAGTTGAACAACCAAACGAGAACCGGAACACTACCAAGAGCATGATCTTGACAAGATGAGAGTGAGAGTAGTGAAAGTACAAACACATGAGAAGTTGAACAGCCTAATGTGAAACGGAACATTGTTATGTGATGGATGAGCCATGCATGTGAGTGAGACTTGCTCAAACACATGCTTGAAGCTCATGAACACAACCAAGGATGTAATGGAACATGATCAAGTGAGAGTTGAGCCATGAAAGTGAGTGAGACTTGCTCAAACACGTGCTTGGGGCTCATGAAGGCAGCCAAGAATGAAACGAGACGTTATCATGTAAGAGATGAGCCATGTGTACGAGTGAGACTTGCTCAAACACATGCTTGAAGCTGATGGATACAACCAAGAATGCAATGGGACTTCATCATGTGAGAGTTGAGTCATGCATGTGAGTGAGACTTGCTCAAACACATGCTTGGAACTCATGAGTACAACTAGGCAAGCAATGCGACTTCATCATGTGAGAGTCGAATCATGCATGTGAGTGAGACTTGCTCAAACACATGCTTGGAACTCATGAGTAGAACGAAGCTTGCAATGAAACATCATCATGTGCGAGAATCGAAAGGAACCATCTAGACACTAGAGTAAGCAAAGATAAGAGTTGCGATTTGTTCCTAAGTGAAGAAGAGGAGAGAAAGTGAGAAAAGAGTGAATCTAACTCACTCAAATGCATGAAATCACAAGGGGAGAAATAGCGATTCAGATGGAAGTGAAGAAAAGGACAACCCAAGAGATAATAATCACCAAAACACTTGATTGATCATCGACAAGAATTGTGATTTGCTCCTAAGTGAATAAGAGGAGAGAAAGTGAGAGAAGAGCAGGTCTAACTCACCCAAATGCATGAAATCACAAGGGGAGGAGTGGCGGTTTATATAGAAGTGAAGAAAAGGACAAAACAAGAGTAAATCATCATCTATACACTAGAATAAGCAAGGACAAAAGTTGCGATTTGCACCTAAGTGGAGAGAACGTGAGAAAAGAGTGAGTGTAGCTCACTCAAATGCATGAAAACACAAGGGGGGAAGTGGCGATTCACAAGGGCGTGAAGAAAAGGACAAAACGAGAGTTTAATCATCATTTAAACACTAGAAAAAGCACATACAAGAGTTGCGATTTGCTCCTAAGTGAAGAAGTGGAGAGAAAGGGAGAAAAAAGTGAGTAGAACTCACTCAAATGGATGAAATCACAAGGGGGGAAGTGGTGATTCACATGGGAGTGAAGAATGAGCCCATGGAGAGATCATTACTAGTGAGAAGGCTTCCTTCTCTAAGCTTAGGAAAGTTCCCATGGAGAGAGAAGAAGAGAGTGGGGAGGGGAAAGGGAGGAAGATGAAGGAGATGAAGGAGAAGAAGAAGATGAAGGAGAGAGGGGGGGAGAAAGAAGATAAGGGAGGAAGAAGAAGAAGAAGAAGAAGAAGAAGAAGAAGAAGAAGAAGAATCTCCTCCTTTCCACTCACCTCCTTGATGTCTTGGAGATGGAGCATCAACCTTGATGAAGTCCTCCCTTCCTTGCACAAGAATCTCCTTGGCTATGGCTCTCTTCTTCCCCAAGCCCTTCTCTTCTTCTTCTCTCAACCTTACCCAGGTTATGGCAAGCTTCTCCCACTACGGCTTTGAGTTTTCCCCCTCTAGGAGGGCTAATGGGACTCCCTCTAGCCTCTCTCTCTTTCTCACAGCCTGGGGGTTATGGCGGATCACCTCCCTAGGCCAGCCTCACTACCACTAACCTCTAGGGCTCCTTCTCCTAGCTCACAGTCTCCTCTAAGCTCTCCAACTGGCAGGGGTTCCCCTCTCCTCTCTCCAAGTGAGAAAGTGCTCCTATGAGCTCACTTGGGCAGCATGGGCACTCCTCATGCAAATTTGAGTGTGGCGGATTGAATCCTCAGCGAAGGTACTCTGGCCTTATTTTGGCGAAGTACACAGGGCCTGTAGGCTGATACACGCTCAGTCGAGCAATGTATATGGAGCCAAGGATCCGCAAAGTGATGAAAAGGACTCCTATGGACAATGCAGTGTCAGCAAAGCATCAACCAGCAATGTACCTCTAGAAAATAGCACAAAGTAGCGCAACGGAAGACTCAAAGATATGACCTGACCGATCAGTTACTAACACGACCTCCCATCATACATCACACATGTGAGAGGAAGAGGAGGGACCGCATACATGGAAGAAAGGTCCCTCCTCGTACACACACATGGGGGAGATACCACGGATGAGAGATGGGGGAGAGGCAGGACGAAGATGGAGGTGAGGAAGAAGACCAAAATCGCGATAGCGAAGTCCAGAAATAGCCTCCCTGCCGAATGTCCAATCAATGTCTGCCACAAATGTTGAATCAGATCCTAGGCCAATGCCCGATGTAACCTCTGCCTGTAACCTCTCTTTCTCTCTCTCTCTCTCTCTCTCTCTCTCTCTCTCTCTCTCTCTCTCTCTCTCTCTCTCTCTCTCTCTCTCTCTCTCTATGAAAGAAGAAGAAGAAAAAGAAAAAGGAGGAGAAAGGAGGGAGAAGAGATGGAGGGCGAGACGAAGAAGAAGAAAGTGTCGTCCTCCTCGTTGTCTCACCTGCAGGTAACTGCCGCCATGTACTAACTGTCGTCGTGGTCCTGTGCAGGTCACCGACGTGGAGAACGACTATGGCGCCCAGGTAAGTACCGCCGACAAAGGTATGGCCTCCGCCCCTCTGCCTGCCTACACCTCTACCTCTACCCCAGCATAGCGCGGTAGCGCTGGTTCAGCAGTGTGCCACCCAAAGAAGTGGGCTACTCAAACTGTCGGTTTGTCCTAGCCTGGCCGAGCTATAAGTAGTGTTGGGCCTCGTCGGTCTGCCTCCGTGTGCCTCTGGTTCTAGGCCAAAAACGTGGCCTATTGGGCCTGGGTCCCGACCGAGCGTCCAGACCCTGCCTGTTGATGCAGCAGGGACGTCCGTAGCTGGACGAACACAAACCTGGCCTCAAAGGGCACTGCCTCCTGGTGTACCCAGCCCAAGGCGCAGCATTGGGGATTGCAAGTCCAAAACGATGCCTGAACAGACAAAAATACGACAGCAAACAAATAAATAAATAAATAAATATTATCGTAAATCAAATCCTGCCCCTAAGGGCCGCCGTAGGCCTCCAGGGTGCACGTCAAAAAGGCGCGCGGCCTGGGGGCCCCTCAGCAACCGTCGGGCCCCTAAAATGGGGCCCATGTGCAGGGGCAGCATGTACCCCCCCCCCCCTCCTTATGAAGTCAAGTCGGGTCGACGGGAAGCTGATGGTCCGATGGTGGAACCTGGACGCGAGTATGGCGTGGAGCCGAAGATACCGGCTTGCCTTGTAACTTGCTTCGTAACGTGTGGGAACATCGGGGGTTGTGGCCTGAAGTTCCGCACGGGTCGAGCAAAGGTCAGCTTCATGCTGCCAATGAGATGAGCCATATCGTTTGAAGAGCGCCAGCCCCCCAAAAAATATCGGACATGAACCAAGTGTCGCGGCCGCAAACGATCTCCTTGGGGTAACCCTTGGGACAAATCCAACCGGCGTCGAGAACCTCGGTTAACTCCGGTGCCTTGGCATGATGGCGGCAAGGCAGCAACGTGGCAAACTTGGTGGGTCGATCTACCACCGTGACAAAGTGTCCGGTGGGGGGAACGGAACTCGCCAAGAAGATGAATAAGCAAGTGTGGATCACTTGGCACGCCAAAGAAGATTCTTCCCCCGCGAGTGGACTAGCAAATAGCCCTCTTGGATCGGATAATGCGATGGTGCCGGATTGTGAGAGGAGCAGTTCGCGTATTTGTCGCAAAACTTGGGGTCGACTTGGTAGCCGCGGATGAAGTTGTCCCGCGAGTCATCGTCAACCTCGAAAGTCGAGTAGGTCTCAGTACAATGGTCCAGACGTCGAACGAGAGCATCCGCAAAATGGTTTGACTTTCCCGGACTGGTCCCCAATTCGTTGAAAACGCAGTCGTGGTGAACAGTCGGTCTTCGTGATGAAAGAAGGGAGTCAAATGGCTGATTCCCTTGGCCCACTTGTAAGCATGAGTGGCTCAGAGAATCGTGGCCGAAATATCAGCGCACCAAAACTTGTTGAGTAACCAAGCCCCGCAAGACCCGTGAACGAATCCGCAGGTGAAGACTCGGTTGCTGCAACAAAATGAAACAAGAACCTCGTCGAGGGACCGATGTCTATAAGATCCGAAAATGGATACGTAGATGAAAGTTGGTTGCTGTGACGGGGTGAAACGAAAAACACGTCGAGTAACTGAGGCACGCGAGATCCGAAAACGGATCCATCGGTGAAGAGTCGGTCGCCATGACAAGGGACGTCCACCAACTCGTCAAGTAACCGGGGCACCTGAGGATCCGAAAATGTATCCATAGGTGAGAAGTTGGTTACCATGACAAGTGGAACAAAGGTGGAGGTCGAGTTCCTCAGCCGTGCAAAAGCACAAATGGCCCCGAAAAAAAACTGTGGCCGAAACAACTTGGCAACAGGTCGGAGGGTGAGGAGGAGGAAAGAACATGGGACTTCCACGTCACAAAGGCGTTGCGAATGGTAATCGTCCGCTGGTGGAAGTTGACCATGTGATCCGCACTAGGAAGTCAAGGCCTCCTATCAATACGTCGGTGCATGACCGACGCAAGGTGAAACCGCCTCCGAACTTGTGTGCCAAGGCCAGTGCGTTCAATGAACGGCTGGCTGCTCAGATCGCGAGTCGCTCCACGAACCGGCGAAGCGCTGCAGGACGTTTACCATAAAAGGACGCGGACTGGAAGGAGCTGTGCGTAGCTGTGATCGTGCCGCTGCGTGCGAACTCGCCCGACCTTCATAAAACAATCAAGAAGGGCGGCCACCGCGACTCCGTCATCCGTCGGCGAAGTTGGTGGTGCATAGAAGGATAAGTACACGTGTGAATGGGCGCAACTTGTGGCGCGATGAGGTCCCGGTGAGCAGCTCGCAGGGAGAGGCAAAATGAAATCCTCGGGCGTGAACGGGTTCAAGTCCTCCATGTTGAACTTGCAGGCTGAATCCCTTGAAGAAGTCGAAAGCGTTGAAGTCGAACTGCAAACGGACAGAGAGGAAACCGCTGAAGTGATGGGTACTCGTCCTTGAACAAAGTGGCTCAGCGGTGGAACTAGACGGGCAGCGAACTGCAAACGGACGGAGAGGACTCACGACTTCCGCATGTACCCCGGATCCAAAGGTGGTTGCTCGCGAGGCAGCCTGGTCCGGCGGCATCGGGAGTGCAGTCGTAAGACTCAGTTTTCCGAACGGTTTGAGCAGGCGGCGGTCTTGTCGTCGTCGCTCCACAAGTAAACTTATACTTCATCCACATCCGGTACGTGGCCTCGGCGATGCCATGATAGGTCCAAGTTTCCTGAGTCGGTTGCCTGGTCCCAGAAAATGATGATGAGGTGGACGCCTTCTTCTTGCCTGTGTCGTTGCACTTGGGCATAAAATCACCTCTCCGGGGTGCTGCTACCATGTCACCCTTGCCCATGGTAACGTGTTCCGAAATATCGATGGCCGGTGAGTCTGCGGCCACAACAACAGGTTGTTGTTCTAGCTGTCCCTTGTTCGCTGCCACAGATACCGGCAAAGTAATTTGCGGAGCTCTGTGTTCTGCAGCTGCTGCATCTTCTACCAAGCGGCGAGCCTCCTCTGCCTCTGCCTCCCTCTTCTTGCAAGCGGCGGTACTTGCGGCCAGTCTGCTCTCGAGCTCCTCAGTAATGGAGTTCAGGCGGACTATGTAGGTGTCGTCGGTTTCACCTGGCTCACGGCGTAACAAATCGTCCACATCAGACTCCCATTCCCTATGGTCCATAGTTGCGGTTTGTTCCAAGTCCGCAGAAGACTGCACCGCTGTCATGGCCTGCTGGCGTGGCCTACTGATGTGGCCTGCTGACGTGTCACCACTGACGTGTCGATGCCGAGGAGGAGGAGAAGCCGAGATAAAAAAAAAGAAGGACAGCATGCACAACAGGGGTGGGAGGGAGGGAGAAAAAATTCACAGCATTTCCCTGGTCCCCATGGGGCGAGACAATCGCCCAGGTTCACTGCAATGGGGGTAAGAAGTTCCCCTTTGTCGGTGCAAATACCCTTACAAGGGTATCCGCCCTGGGCTTTGCAAGCGACAAAGAATAAGTTGGATTAAAAATTGAAGTACACGGCGCGAGGTGCGGCCGCGTCTGTGATTTACATTGACTAGGAGGTTGACTAGAATAAAAAGTGTGTGGGCGCGCAGTTTTAAGGCGCGGGTGATTTTTTTTTCTTTTGTACTGTCCATGAGGCCAGCATAGTCAGCCGGCCTGGTCTTTATTTGTTGATTAAGGTAGCGATATTAAAGTTTTTGTCTTCCTACCCGGCGCATTCGGCCAGCGGTAGGTTTGGTGGGCTGAATGGTGCTTGTGGCGGTCGTGGCAAAGTTTGAGCAGGCCGGCGTGAACGTCTAGCGGTCGGGCTTGGCCGCAGGTAGGGATGAAGCCCAAGCCGTTTTCTCGGCCCTGGGCATAGTTCTACAGCATTTCATATAGGATTCCACGCGCGCTGGTCTTAGGCTTGGGCTTAGCCCTATAGGTTATGGCGTTGGAATTGTAAAACGGAGGTGCGGGGATCGAGACCAGCGGGCGACGGCACGGGAGCAAGCGTTGGAGAAGCCGCGGGGTTGAGAGTCCCGCGGGACTGTCCCCCTTAATTTTGCCGGGGGAGTTTGACCGCGGGCCGTCCCGCAGGACCAACGGAGCGCCGGTAGGTCCCGCGGCCTGTTTTTTGTCGGTTGCCCCTTTTATTTTTTGGGGTTTTATTTTGGTTTTGTGGATATTTTGTTTTCCTCCTTAAAATTGGAAGTCATCGGGGGCCGATCACCGGGCCGCTGGCCTGAGGTAGCAGGTATACCCACGAACTGTTGGAATATAGGCCCACGTTCGGGCCCAGATGTTGGCGCTTGCTGAGTAAAACCGCGTATTCTGGACTGCCTGAAGCCGCTCGAGCTCTGAAGGGCCACGGGGCCCTGCCACGGGTGAGTCCTTCGGGACATTTGTTAAAATTGGAACGATGAAGAGAAGATTAGCATGGCCCCTGTGGACGGACTGGCGCGGATAAATCGGGGGTAGTTCTTCGTTTTGCTTGTTTTTGTTTGCCTGCCCCATTTTTATTTTTTCATTTTTTAAAACCTGGTCGTCGCAGAGTCCAATCGCGGTGCGCTATCTCGGCCGCAGGGTGCTGGTTCGGGTTGTTAACAATACGAGGAGGAAGAAGACGGGGAGTAAGGCAAGAACAGGATTGGCAAAGAAGAAGGAGGGAGATTCTACTACGCTTGTTCCTAGATGGGATCAGGCGGGGAAAGAGGGCCGAAATAGGGGTTTTCGGTCGGGACGACCTCGATTCTGCGGTCAGTACCGGCAGGAAGTTAGCAGCTAGCGAGCTAGCAAGGAAGAACCGTGCGTAGAGATGGCGGAGACAAGTGATGAGGATGGAGTGAAGATTGCGTTAAGTTTACTCGATTCTTAGTAGGATCGAGCGAGGCACGAGTCGATTTCGGGGTTCTAGTGCGAGGCGAGTCCGAAGGAGGTGTTAGTTTTGCGTAGGATTAGTAGAACGCGAGCGCGAGGGAAAGTGAGATGCGTAGGGAGGCATTACGGTGTGTCAGGAAAGCAAGCGAATCAAGCGGAAGATTTGTTCGATTTGGCTCACCCGATCAAGCGGGATAGTGAAGAAGCGACGACGCGAGATCGAAGCACTTACCTCGTATCGCTCGCGGTGCATGCTCCCATATTCTAGCGGGAGACCCATTCGTACTTGGTTCACTTGGTGAGTCGAGCCGAGGGGCACAGCGTAGTGAGTCTCAGCATGTTGTGAAGAAGGAGAGAAGTGCGGGAAGGGAGTCGAATGGGGAGTTAATGGAGTGGAGGGAAGGAAAGAAGAAGACGGTGTGAGACTAGTCGGGCAGGAGATACATGTTGACAGTAGCACTGCCTATCTTCTCGAACGGAGTAGCGGGACGAGAGGGTTAAAAGGTTGAATACTTACCTACAGGTTGTTCACAGCCGGGCGAGCGAGTGTGTTGTCGACGGAAAATTAGATGAGCAGAAGTACGGATTACGGTAGTCTGAGTAGGCTGCCCTGTATCTTGTCGTGAGGGCTGGTCTCCGGGCGGGGACTCCATCTGTACCGGTTGCAATTTCTGCTAAGCTCGAGTTCTGTTGAAGTACATCTCCGTGGGATCGCACCTTCTGCTGCGCATTTGTTGGGGCATTACAGAGGTGCATGACAGTTGCGCGCGATTGCTGAACGCGCAACACTGCTGGGGGTTTTGTTTCGGCATCCACTACGACTGTCTTTGGGTATTGGTGTTGGCAGCATCTTGCTGGTGTTTACTGTGTGGCACAACAACGACTGTAGTTGATGACTATTTGTTGTTGTAGCGGCTTACAACTACGGCACACTGCAGTATTGTGCCCGGCACGTTGTGCAAGTTGCAGCAGGCCAGCCACGAGAGTGCAGGCTAACGTGTGACCAGTGCACCTTGGGTCGTGCGCTCGACAGGGTGGCATGATCGTGCTTGTGAAACGGGTTATTGCTGCAAACTAGGAAGTCGTCAGAGAGCTGACCTTGGCGTTTTGACTTCGGTTGACCAAGCTGTTTTGGATTTTTGGCTGCCATTGCGGGACCCTCAGGCGATCAAAGATATCCAGGCCCTCTCTCGTGAGTCTGAGTGCAACTCCCTTGGATCTGAGAGACTTAAAAACATCTATTTCTGCCCTTCTGACTCTAAGTTTAATCTTTTGGTTCTGTAAGGAAGGCGGCAGGCGGGATTGCAACCTGTAGGTCCGCATCAAGACTCTGTGGGGAGTCAGCCCACCGATTGCGGGAGCTCTGCCGGAACTCAAGAGGAGTTCTGAAGGCAGGGAACTCAAAGGTAACCATTGCTTCCCCTTTATAAACCCAATTATAACCCCTACCTGTACATCTTGCTATGTTTGACTGAGTATATAGCATGCCCTCTACCTTTGACTTTGGGTTCAACTTTCAGGACAAAAGCCAGGCTAAGTAAAGGAATGCATGTGTAATCTCGGTTTCAGTTTTATTGATTGGCTGAAAGCAGATTGTAAAAAAAGGGGTTGCATCAAGGGGAAGGTGGGAGGAAGGCGGTTTTGCTTGAGCTTGAAATGGTCTTAGAGGGTCAGGCATTGTTTCTAAGAGGAATGGTTTGACTGCTAGGTTTTGTTCTGTTTTATGAAGGGCCAAGCATTGTTTCTAAGACGAATGGCTTGGTCGTTGTGTTTCTTGACTTGTTTTCTCCACAGCCAGGCATTGTTTCTAAGAGGGATGGCCTGGTTGTTGTTTTGTTTTGGGGTATTGACTGTGAAAACTTAAAGGACCGGACATTGTTTCTAAGACGAATGGTTTGGTCGGTGTTTACTTTTTGGGTGGTTTCTGAATAGTCTCTGGGTCTTGACCCAGAGTACTTTGTTTTTGGTTGTTTTATTCTGAGGAAGGTTGAGCATTGTTTCTAAGACGAATGGCTCAATCCTTTTGGTTGTTTTATTCCGAGGGAGGTTCAGGCCAAAGACTGGACATTGTTTCTAAGACAATTGGTCTAAGTCTGAGGCCACAGGATTTCAACATGAACAAGGGAATACGACTCTCTATATTTTTATATCTATATTCTTATAAGAACAAGGCTAGCCGGACATTATTTCTAAGACGAATGGTCTGACTATAGCCTTATCACAAATTGGGAGAGTATAATTAAAGAGCTATAACTGAAGGTAACCTGGGCCGGCTGAGCATTGTTTCTAAGTCGAATGGCTCAGTCCTGCGCCCACTTTTAAACATTAAACTCAGAAAGATATATATAACTTGGCTATTCAACAGATCAAGGCGACTAAGCATTGTTTCTAAGACGAATGGCTTAGTCATATGCCCAATGAAGAGAGAAGTAGGTGTGCAACCTGTTCGTGTATAACTAAGGCAAAGAGTTGGCATTGTTTCTAAGGCGAATGACCTAACTCGATGCCCTATGTAAGTTGGGTATAGGGATAAATCATTGAAAGACTATGAACTATTGGTTGCCAAGATTGACTAGTGTTGGTGAGACTACTTACCTTTGTGATTTGGCCTGCATGTGACTGAGTGTGACGACTATTTAGTCTGAGTTTCAGTTTGATAGGTAGTTGTTTTAGTTGCTCGGCACGTGCTAAAGCGATAGGAGTTAGTTCAATTCCTGCATTTTCTGAGCTAAGTTTTTTTCTTAGATCAATTTTTGCATTTTCTGAGAACTTTTACTAGACTTGGTCTTGTGTAAATCTTGATAAGTCACTTTCTCTACGGGAAGCGCTGCCGAAATTTCTACAAAACCAAGAAGTTAGTCAGATTTTGTTATTTTCAGGATCCAGTTTTTCTGACTTTCTGGCTTAGTAAAAACCTGGAAAACCTCCTTTTCTAAAGGGAGTGGTGCCCAAATTTTTTGCTAATTCAGGGATTTGGTCACTTTAAATTATGAACTGAGCTTTGTATAAATCTTAGAAAGACACTTTTCCTACGGGAAGCGCTGCCAGAATTTTCTTAGTTTAAAGGAGTTAGATTATATTTTGACAGGTGGCGATTCTGGCAATCCACCCTGAATAGGGGAAATGTTGCCATAGGTCTGCCTTGCGTTGGGCACTGGCTTAGAGGTAGGCTTAGCTTGTAGAAGGGTCTTGGGTGAGGATGTGTTATGGAGTTGTATTCTCCATACACTTATGATTTTAGCTTGAGGATTGGTTTGTCTTATGTTTCAGGTCTTCTTAATCGATTGATTCAAGACTTGGGCTACATTCAACTCGATCCTACAAGGATCATCTTCTGTTATCATTGATAACAAGCCGGTTGTCGATTCGTCGGTTTACGATTTAACTCCAATCCACTCCTGCCACTCAACCTAAAGGTTTTAGCCCTGTGGTTTGAAATGTTTCATTGTGTTTTTACCCGGACTTTATTGAATGGTCATTTAACAAAGGTACTGAGAATTTTATTGCTGGCAGGGTGCGCTAAGGTTGAGGTTTGTGTGGCCAAAGCAAGGGGTGTGAGCGTAGAGAATGGTTGAAATTGACCCCGTGTAGTGCATGGACTTTTTGGTTGAATCTTTGATGTGATTGCAGGTATGTTTGGTGTTTCGGACTTTGGATTTGACTGTCTGCGACCATATACATATATATGGCTGAGAGGAGTCCCACTGTGATTGTGAGAAGTGATCGTCACATATTTATAACCCTTTATATATATGTAAATACATATGTCTTAAGTGTTTCGTGCGGCCTACTGTGACCGCGCGCAAAGGCTAAACAGATTATGTTTTTGAGAGAAAAGGGAGATCCATTGTTGTCCTTCGCTTTTTAGAATTTTATAGTTGGACGTTGTAGTCCATGGCAACCGTCAAAGTCAAACCCCTTGATTTCTCTCCAGACCCTGGATGGTGGAGTTGGTCTTCAGGGCGATAAGAGACAATTGTCACCACAGGTATGAACCTGTGTACCACCCACTCTCCGCAGGGTGCAGAAGAGGGTGTGGTTCTCAACCGCACTTGGCAGTTGTCAAGGGTCGAGAGATCAATCCCTCAAGGCGCATGTCAGCCGACACTTTAGTGTTGAATGTGACCCTCGAGATTAACGAGGACCGCATGAGTATGGGTACTACATAGTACGCAATCATTGTGACTGCTTGTGTATGTGTGCATGGCTACATAGTACGCAATCATTGCGACTGCTTGTGTATGCGTGCATGGCAAGTCGATATGAGTTAGCTCTGCGTCCGCGCGCTTTTATACTAAGTCTCGCGCGTGACGCCTATCCGAATTTTGCATCAGAAAGTTATGGGATGGCTACTAAGGGACTAGGAGTGTTGCCGCATTGTTTATCCTGTGTTGTTTTGTATATGTGTGTGTACAAGTGTGTTTTTATTTTTATGTTCAATAGAGTGGTGTGCGCGTGGTGTGTGTGGGATGCGTCCTAGTCGACCGGCGACGAGTCGCGCTTGGGACCTCAGCCCCCCGAGATGTCGGTTCGCGTGCGGGTCCGATAGAGGCGTATTACCGCGCGTACCCCCTATGCTACAGCGAACGAGAAACGCCCTCGGCTGGTCCACCTCTGCGATTGCAACTGATCAGCTTTCGTACTGTGGACTGGTAGCTCGGCGGGGATACGCCCACTGAAGGGAGGTGACAACTCCCGTAGGCCCTATCCTGTCGTAGGGGCTCGCGAGAGGTATGGCTGGCTCACTCGGCCGGAGCGGCTTGCGGAAGCTCCATGTATATTCGCGACGAGGATTTAAACCAACTCCTGCGTGACGCGGTCGGGAGGGTCCCGCGCTGCCTTGTGCGGTGCCGCACCGATGCGCTTGACACCGTAACTGCAGAAAAAAAAAAAAAGAATCAATGGGGTTTGTATGATCACCTCGAAATGAGTGATAGGAGGGGACTAACTCGAAAAAGAGTACGAGCAAGTTTCGAGAGTCCCTAGTCCCACCCGTTCTGAATTCCGCTAAGCAGCGAGTAGACAAAAATTTTGGAATGTCAGCTGAAAGCAATCAGAAGGGAATCATAGCAGCGTAGAAACAGAAATCCAAAAAAAAAATATAAAAATTCCGAATTTCAAATTGCAAATGATTAATGATAATAGAAAAATAATAATTGAACTGCAAAAAAATTTGCAAGTTCAGGTAATTCCGAAAAAATAAATTTCAGAATGCTTCATATGAGAGTATGCGAACCAGAATTTCGATCTTGGGGAATAAAACCCCAAAATTTAACTGCAAAGAGAGATCTCCCAAGAAAATAAAATTTTTTGGAACCTTGAAGTACGAGAAACTTTCAAAATTCAAAAAAAATAAGGAAATTTGAAATTCCCAGCTACCAATTAATGCGCGATTCACAATTACAATAAACGAATCAATGCAAAGGATTCCTACAAAAATTTCAGAATAATTAAGCGACTAAAAATTCAAAATTTTTGAAATAAAGAAAAATCAAGAACTTCAGCTACTAATTAACGCGCGATTTGGAATTTTGCGAGGATCAGGGTCCTCGGTAGGCCTATGGGGCCCTGTTTGCAGCCTTACCCGCCCTAAGTGAAGGCGGAGGTGCCCGCCCTAAGTG
>BFEA01000758.1:226179-240141 GCA_003427395.1 Chara braunii | reverse complement strand
ARSGGSKMCACMTGTCGAGCGCATCGGTCCCACACGGGGACCCTCCCGGCCGCGTCACGCAGGATTTGGCATGACTTGTCGCGGAAGAGCGTGTTGSCGCTCCGRCCGAGTGCGCCAGCCGTACCTCTCACGCGCCCCTACGACAGGACAGGGCCACGCGAGGCACCGCTACCTCCACAAGCGGGAGCTGTCACCATCCCTTTGGTGGGCGTATCCCCGCSGAGCTACTSAACCACATGCGAAARCTTTTATAATGCARTTGCAGAGGTGGCCCAGCCGAKGGCGTTTCTCGTTCGCTGTAGCATAAGGGTTACGCGCGGTCAACGCCCGAAATYGAACCCGTACRCAAGYCGRCGACACTGGGGRSCTGAAGTCCCAAKCTCGACTTGACGTCGGTCGACTAGGAYGCTTCACGCACACCACGCGCTACACCACTCTAAAACAAAAATCAAGTAACTCGCACACACGCACACACAAGCAAAACAGAGAAAATACAACTCCCAGTCCCTTTGGTATCYGACCCATAACTCTTCGACACGAACGCTAGGTATCCATTGCACGCTGGACTTAGTATAAAGGACCCCGCGAACGCACGGCCTTCTCATACCAACCAGTCATGCGTGCTTACACAAATGATTGCAGTGATGGGGTACTATGTGGCGTCCAAGCCTGGGTGRCCCTCAGTTSGTTTRAGGGTTTCCTTCSACACTYAAGTGTCGGYTGACAAGCGYKTCAAGGGTTAATCTCTCCGCGCTAGACAACCGCCATGAGCGGTTGAGGACCACACCCTCTTCTGCACCCTGTGCAGAGGGGTTGAGTAGACAACTTCAAGCTGTCGTGGCAGCCAAAGATCAAGAGGTTTGACTTTGACAGCTGCCACGGGCTACAACGCCCAACCATTAAAGCTTTAAGAAGGAAGCGGTCCAAGGCCTTAGTCAGGGCGAGCGACCCTGCTTAGCCCRTAGTCYGCCCCGATACCCTTTAAAGGCAGGCTAGCACGAAGYCGTGCACAAACAAATCCCACGTCTGGTCCCTAAGCGGGCCGACGTTTGGCGCGCCTGAGCGCTCGAACGTGGAATCCTTACGCACTCCTTCGCGTTGTTGCCCATCATGCGATTCCGTCTCYGTCGTCAGACCCATAACTCTTCGATGWRGGAGTCAGGTCGGCGCCGCGTGCCGGATTCAATAYAATCCRCGCGRGTACTAGGCCTTCCCATATCGACCAGCAATGTTGTCCAACTCAAGCATTCGCTGAAATATCTTCGCGATATTGAATGGCTGAAGGAATATATCGTGGGGGCTCGCCCCTCACGATATTGAACGGCTGAAGGACACGCTGTTCGGCCCACAGGGCACCCCTAGCCTTGCGGTTAGGCGGCCTGGTGGGCAGGGCACTTAGGCCCTGTGCGGGAGAAAAATCCCCCGCCGCAGGGTTTGGTTCGGGGTCCTTGTTGACAAGGACCTTGAATTCCTGGCCCAAGGACTAACGTCCGTCTACAGAACTTAAAAAAAAAGGAAAGGTGGGTTGCGCGGGAGTAGGGGAAGGGATCCTTTCTCTTCTCGCACGGTCCCCGCCTCATCACATAATACTTGACCAGTCACGCGAAGGGTCGCGCGTGGGTAGGGCTCAATTCGGGTGCCCAAGCAACCCAGCGCTCAGAGCGTTACATGTTCGCGCGCGGGCTTTCCCTGGGGTCGACCGAACCTTAGGACCACAGTCGCGCGCACCCTTGCCACACTTAAACTCACGCTCATACATTTATCGTCCCCCTAGGTAGGTTACACAGGGATACAGAAAGGGCATAGGTGTGCACTCGCACAGCCGGGTGAGGGCTATGCAAGCGTGAGCCTAGCCTCAATACATAGACAAGGAGATTAGTCAGGCAAAGAGTTGTGCGATAGTACACTCTCACAATAGTTTACGTGGCTTGCCCGCCTGAACTCAATACAATCAGAACATCAGACTCATTCAACATACTTCAAACATACATGTGATCACACACAAGAGTCAAACAACAACGCACACACTAAAGGGGGTCAACTTTCCAACTTTATGCAACTCATACCCTGCCTTATGCACACAAGCCCAACCATTCCCCCACCATTCCAAACAAAGATACTCAGTTCTCAAGAAATGGCCATTTATAAAGAAGTTGGGTGAAAACCCAAGAAACATGAAAACCAGTCAGGGACAAGGCTTTAGGTTGAGAGGCAGAAAAAAATGGAAGGTTGAGTCGTGTACCGACGAACCGGCAACCGACCTGTTATCAGTGATAACACTGTTATCAGTGATAACAGAAGAGTAGTCAGGCTGACCAAGTCAGACCTTCGAAATAAGCGTACAGCTTGCACGACAGCACAGGTCAAAGAGAAATTGCTCCTAGGTTCAGCATAAGTGAGGAATACTCCTATCTCCTCTACCTCACTGAAAATATTCTAACTCCTCTAATTTTGCGAAATTTCGGCAGCGCTTCCCGTATGAAAAATGTCTTCCCAGAGTTTATACGACTTTAAAAATGACTAACTCCTTCAGATTTGCAGAAATTTCGGCAGCGCTTCCTGTAGGAAAAGTAGGCTGCCAAGAATTATACAAAGTTGAGGAACAAGCTGCAAAGCAAAACTATACTTGGGACTTACTTCTGACATCTGTTTGGCAAGTTAGGCTCAACACTGGTCTGCATGCCTTCTAAATGAGACCATGAACCAATGCTGACCCTAATCCCCAGCAGGGTCAGTCCTATCTCATCCCAAGYTTCCCTCCCATCATCCACCTTACCTACGTATGGCTCTAGCACTCGGCGAACATTTACAACAACTACTCTATCAAGAGATGCCCCAAGTGAGAGCCTACAATCATGCAAATGCAAACATCTCTCATAATCCCACATGGATTCAGCCAAGTAGTTCGTTTGGTCATTCTATTCTTCCCTTTTAGCATCCCCCTCTCCTATGGCATAAGATCAGACAAGGCCCTAACATAAGGGTATGGCTGACCTGCTTAAATAAATAAGTAAAAGGTACACACGATTGGACTGCCCTAACATAAGGATACAACCCACACACGACAAAAGAACGTATGCCCAACTGCCCTAACATAAGGATACACCCGACACAATATAAACTAAGACATAAGGCATATGACCAGACACCCTAACATAAGGATATGTCTGGCTTCTGCCTGACTAACGACATGAAGCATAAATTAGGCTGCCCTAACGTAAGGATGCAGCCTAACCAGCTTATACAAGTTACATATGGCATAGGATTAGACCGCCCCAACATAGGAATACAACCTAACCTGCCTAAAACCAAATACGAACGACGAGTGGTTGAGCCGCCCCAACATAGGGATACAACCAACCTACATCACTTCAACGACAAGAGCATACTACCAGACCGCCCTAACATAAGGATACAACCTAGTACTTGCTTAAACAATTTAATTACGTAAGGCATTGCGACTAGACTGCCCCAACATAGGGATACAGCCCGATCTGCCTGAACTACCATAACAACGGATGACTAAACACCCCAACATAGGGATATGCCTAGCCTCCGCAACGACAGATTATACAACCATGAATGCACTTGAACAAACTTTATAGATTTCTCTCTTATTAAACAGATGGTTAAACCTACTCAACATAGGGAGTTGGTTGCGCAACGATAAGCAGTTTTCTCTCTCCTGGCACCCCGAAGGGTTCCGACTCTTGACCTCATCGACCCCAATGACCTTCCCTCCAGCTAAGCCTCTCCACGCGGCCGACCTCTCAAGTCTTAACCTTTGGTAAGCCATGGTCCCGCTGTCAGGTTGCGCCGATCAGCGGCCCTCGCTGGGAGTTAGTTCCTACAGTTCCAGCGATGCTAAGTATAGCCCCTTAGCCTGGCCTTACATAATGTGTCCCTTAGACTGACTGCTTGTGGTTTGGCCTTCTCTGTCATACACAAAAATATTCAAAGGACCACATACCACCGCCCACAGGACTACGTGGAGGGATAGTGCCTTTCTCAAAATTCCACAAAAAAAAAAATAAAAAAAAAATCCACAAGGTCGTGCCTTTCTTGCTTTGATCAGAGCAGACAAGGTCACACGTCTTGTAGGGACACCTTACCAAAATCTCCATCACATTTACCAGAATTCATCCATAATTCTCACGAAAAACTCTGGTCTTTCCTTGTAAGACTTTGCATGCATACAAAATTTTCATCATCGTCATCATTATAGCATCTCCTCACAGTGCTCTCTGATAATTTCATTTATGCACATGAGAAACTCAATCGGCCATTGAGTTCCCTTTCACACTTTCAGACCATACAATATGACACAACCTCAGTTGTGACCTTCCATTCATACCATTATTCAATTTCAACACACAGTATTCTCACATATGATGCGCACTTTCCTTCAGCTGTATTTCAGTATTTTGCCTGTAACAATGACAGGTATACTCAAGTATGGAGAAGCGATAGTGCAGATGCATCTAACATAATTGGCATTCCACAACATTCACACATACATGGGCAAGTCCACAACTGAATGTGAGCGAGATGTATCACACAAACTCCATAAAGCCTGTATCTCATATATATGCAAGAAAAATGGGTTTTTTGCAATAACCAGAACCCCTGTCATGCTCAAAGACTCAAGGTATATACAATGAATTAAAAGCGTCCAGAAAGCTCAGTATAGTCAGGTGTTAGGTCTCACTGTCACCTTGTACCGCACACTCATGACTCTCACAAGTCTCACACACTCTGCTCTAGAAAGAAAGAGTAAACACAGCTCACACAAAAGATACACAATGTACGCTGTATCAACGAAAACGAAAGTAGCCTGCTCACACTCAAGGCTATCTAGCGTACAATTAGTCCTGAAGGTCTATGATGTAATAGTATTCATCTCAGTACAGACTCTGTCTACTGATATACATGGGTGTCATCCAATCCTCCATGTGTCCATCTATATACAATCATCTATCAGCAGAGAGCCGAAGATGTCTTACACATACCCAAGTTAGACCTTTCCGGACCTATTAACTGAATCCTACTCCTGATCACTCAAGTCCATCTGCAGCTGCCTATACAACTGCGCTCTCACCCCATCACGAGCCCTAGGGACTCGGACTCCATTTCTATCCCTCCATACTCCCGGGGAGTCCTCAGTAACCAAACCATCGGCCTCGTCCTTGAGACTCTTGAGACAATCATTGGCCCGATGTTTACCCCTCGTGCAGTAGAAGCATTTGCCAATCTTCTTCTGCGTCCCTCTCTCCTCTTCCTGCGAGGGCGCTGATGAAGGGACTGCCGTGACCTCGCTAGTGACCTCCTGCTGAGGTATCTCTGCTGGAATGGGGCAGGCGGCTCTGTCTCCCTCCTGCATGGCTGGACCACCCACACGTGTCTCTGACCCAGACCCAGTGGCCCATGAGCCCAAAGCCTCCTCCAATCCAACCACCAAAGGCATGCTTGGAGGTGTAGCGGACTCCTGGCAGATCTCCTGGCCTGCTCCCTGCGCAGTCTCTTCCTCAACTCCCTGGACCATCTGCCCCTCGGCCACCACCTGGATAGTAGGCAATACTCCCTCATTTCTCTGAACCAACTGTCCCTCGATAACCTCCTGGGCGATAGGCAACATGCTCTCATCCCTCACTGTCTTCGCCTGCTGTGCTCCGCCAAGTCCCTCACAGGCCTGTTGGTGCGCCACAATAAAAGGTATTGGCCAATCAGACTCTTCGCCGCTTGCCCCCTCCTCAGTGTGCACTGTTTCAGGCTGCAGCATCTCCTTGCCCCACAAGGGTATATCTTCTCCTTCCTGAAGGTCGGCCTTTTCTTTTGCCTTCTGACTTCTGAAGGCTTCTTCTGCATGTGGCCTCTTCATCTCAAACCCTTGGACTTCAGTCCAATCCACCAAGGTCGTGGGTGCTCTCTGCTCGAGCTTTGTTTCCAACTCCTTGATCCTCTTTTCCCACTCTCTGTCCTTTGTCTGGAAGAAAATCTGTTGAGCCTGTTGGTATGCCCTCTGAGCCTCGTTAACTTTGTTGAGGGTCTGGTTCACCTGCCTGATCGTCTCATTGCCTGCCCAGGCCTTCTCTAGCTCCATCTTCAGCGCGTTCAATTTGCGCTCTTGCCTCTCCTGGTTCGCCTTCAGCTCCCTAATCTCCTGTTCACATTCCACCCTCTGACCATAGGCCTTTTGTGCCACCTTGGTCAACCTTTCTCCAACCCTCTGATCTGACGCCCGAGCTGCTGCAAATCCTTCCTTCATCGTCCCTCTCAGGGCAAGTCCGCGTAGACCAACTTCACCCCCATCTCCTGTTGTGGCCCCTCAGGTCCTCTTGCAGCCCCCATCAACCTGTCGAAGTTAGCCCACGCCTCAGAGAGTAGGGGAGGGTCGTCCTCTAGTTCGTTGCCGGTACTCTTTCCCTTCTTGTCCTTCACAACCACTGACCGCTCTTCTTGTTCCATCCTCTTGTACAGTTTCTCGAGGTTCTTCCTCCTGATCTCTGCGCCAATCTCTCGGTCTCTGGCGGCTCTTTCATGTCTCTCCAATTCCTTTTCTCTGGCAGCCTGATCCTCATCCACCTCTTGCCTTGGCGACCCACGTCCCTCTGGCCCTGCCTCTGCTATGGGCTGATCCCCCTGCCTCTGAACTGGCTGGGGAGGAGCCTCTGGCACCTCTGACCATCTCCTCCTTTGTGCCCTCTCAGATGGCTGTTCCTCCTTCCTCTCTGCCTTGTGGGAAGCGTGCTCTCTCCTCTTCTCACCCTCCTGAGACCTGGACGATGCACCCCTCTCAAAGTTCCTCTTGCCCTCAGCCTCAGGCTCCTTCCTTTTCTTCTCCATGCTCTTCCTTTCCTCTGCCTGGCGTGCTGCAGTATACCGCTTGCAATCTCCCCAGTGTAATGCTCTTTCCACCACACTCCTGACGAACAACCTGATATGCCTCCTCACAAACTGGAGGAACCCCCTCACTCTCGACTTAGGCTCAACGTTCTGCTCGTCTGCAAATCGGTCGTACGCCCACAGGAACTCCTCCAGGTTCGTCCCATCGAACCGGATCGGCACTCCATCTCTTCCCACAGGTGATGGATGTATCCCTTCCATCTTCCTCTCAAACTCTGTCCAGGCCTCCTGGCTTCATCCCACCTGAACTCATTGGCATGCTTCTCAAACTCCACCAGAAACAGCTCAACGTTCCCTCCTCTGAAGATGGGCGGCCTGTCTTCTCTCCGGGTCCATGTACTCTCTGTCTAGCGGCCCCCTGAGGGGGTTCCACTGGCCCCGCCCCTCCCTTCCCTCTCGGCATGGCTTCGCCAAAGTGGTGTAAAGCCTGCACAACAAGGAAGAGACAAGCAAAAGCACACAGAGTGTAAGCAAGTTCGACACACAGTGAGAAACAAACAGATCCCTCCCCATCTAACCTAGACATACACATACATATACACACGCACCTATCCTATCATACAAACCCTAACATCATGACCTATCATACCATTCTAATGAATGGCCATACAATCTATACTGATACTAATACCCCCATCAGAACGACATGCTTAACTAGAATGAGGGACTCTAACTTGCGAGGTCCAGGCTCACCTCATCTCGAGCGACAAACATCTTCAACCTCGAGCCAGACACCCAGTCCCTCCAAGCGGTCTCATTCAACTCTTCAATCTGGTATGCGCCATACTCTCTAACTCTTGCGATCTTGTAGGGTCCCAACCACCGCTTGTCCAACTTTCGTGACCACTGCTTCTCCAGGGATGAATCATATAACAACACAGTGTCACCCACCTTGAGAGGTTCCTTCCTTACCCTGGCCATCTGATCCCACCTGTACTTGTCCTGAGCCCGATTACCAGCCAGCCTATTTGCCGCGCCCTCAATATGGTCTTCTATGGTGCCAATCTGACGTGCCCTTAAGTCCAGCAGTTCCTCAAACGTCAACTCCGTTTCAAGGTCCTGCCGCCTCCAAGTTTTTAGGAAGCTTTCAATAGGGAACGTCGCATGTCTCCCATACCATAATGTGGCTGGAGCGTAACCGTTGCTCCTCCTGACTGTGATGTTGTCCACGAAGAACGCGACCCTCAGAAAATTTGGCCACTGATTCGGCCTCCCACTAGTCCACTTTGCGAGAAGGTTCGAGATGGTACTATGTCCTCTTTCCACCGGCGCATTTGCTTGGGGATGCGCTGCAGTAGTGTATTCAGCAATCACCCCATATCTTAGTAGAAGCGCCTTTACCTCTGTACAGGTGAATTCAGACCCCCTATCCATAACAAATCTGGAGACGAAGGGATATCGGAGGTAATACTTTTCGATGCAGCGCGCCAACGTCTCACCAGTCCTAGTACGAATGACACTTCCATCCACGAACCCTGAGAAGTTATCGCGCGTATCGAAAATAAAGTTGAATCCTCCTATCCCCTGCGGCATCGCTAGTAGGTCCAGGTGTACGACTGCTCCGACCTCGCGTACGTATCTTGGGTGAAGCGGTTCCCTAGGTCTGAGGGAAGATCGCTCCTGACATGGCACACATGATTTACAATAGTCGTCAATCATCTTGCCCATGCCATGCCAAAAGTACAATTCTGCTATCTTGAGGTACGTCGTGTCCGTACTCCTGTGCCCACCTGCTGTGCCATCATGCAGGGCAGCTATGACATCAATCTGACGAGCGATGCCACAGACCACCCTCCTTGGAAATCTCCCCTTCCTCTTCATAAACAGGTGACCATTTCTCACCAGAAAGTTTGGCCGCATCTTCAGGACTTTTCACTTGCATCCCTTTCCGTCATTTCACATGAAAGAAGCATTCCGAGCTCTAGGTAGACCCCATCGTACTCTTCTGCTCGAAAGGCCTCTTTGATTTCGCCTTCCTCAAAATCCTCTTCTTCTCTCTCATATACCTCGCTCTCACTCCTCTCCTGATCTTGCCCAGCATTTATGGCCGCTTCCTCTTGCAGTAAGGCATTGGCCAGTAGGTAGACTTCTCCTACCGATCTCTCATGTTTTTCCACTTGCTGGGCCCCATTCTCCACAGTGATCAGGTCCTCCCCCAGTTGATGCTTATCCGCCAAGGCCAATTCCATCATCCATTCCACATCCGGCTTTCCCCACGAGTCTTCTTCCACATAGGGTTTTAGGACTAACCCTGGCAATCGCACATATCCTGGAGGTGTCAACCACACAGGCCGTCCATGAGTAATGTAGTTCCCTACTGATAGCGACCAGGAGTTGATGTGAAGTCTCACATCCTCCTCGTTGTCCAAGAACCCGTCAACTGGGGGAGTATCCTCAATCACTCCTCCACTGCTCTTGTCCCAGTCGACTCGACTCAGCCCATCTGCCCGGTTCTTGTTTCCTAGAATTCGCTCCAACTCAAAATCAAACATCCAGATGTACGTCAGCCATCGGGCAATGGTTGGATTTGAGGGAGCATAATTCTTCAAAGAACCTGCTAGAGCAGTTGGATCCACCCTTAATACAAACCTGCTGCCGAAGAGGTAGTTTCTGAAGATCCTCAAGCAGTGGAGGATTGCTAAGGTCTCGCGCTTGAACTGTGAGTAGTTTCGTTCAGCGGTGTTAAGCGTTCGACTCTCGAATCTTAGCGGTCGCTCCTCTCCATTGAGGTCCTTCTTAATCAAAACCCCTCCTAAGGCAGTCGATCCTGCGTCCGTTTCTACGATAAAGGGCCTGGTCATTACAGCAGCATGGTCTGGTACCCCCAGTACCAGTCCTCCTTCCTCAAACTCCTTCTTCAGGTCCCTTATCACTACCTCCTGCGTTTCTCCCCACTCCCAATCTCGACCTTGACGCACAAGTTTTCGCAGGTGCTCTGTTTTCGCCGCAAACCCCTTAATAAATATTCTCCAAAACCCGCATGTGCCGAGGAAGCTTCTCACTTCTGTAATCGTCTCGAACGGGGTTGGCCATTCGAAAATCTTGTTCGTCTTCTTCGTATCTGGCCGACGACCCCTCTCGTCGCACACAAATCCTAAGATAGTGGCACCACTCATGCAATGCTTGGATTTTGATCCACTCGCGGTGAGGTTATGCTCCTTTAACAAGTCCAGGACTTGACATAAGTCTTGCACATGATCCCAGACAAACTGTCTGATTCCCGGCATGACCTCCCGCTCATCCTTCTTCTTCGACCATTTCACGGCCAAATCATCAATGTAAGGCTGAGTGATGTGAGGGCTTACTGGCTGCATCGCCCTCACCATGTGCCTCTGGACCATGACGACCTCATTCGTCCACCCCTGTGGTGCGACGTTCATGTGGATCAACCCTCGAGGGGTATGCATCGTCGTCATTGGCCTGTCAGATGGGTATACAGGAAACTGGTCATAACCAGAATATAGATCTATCGGAGATATAATGGCCCTCCCTGCGCATGCCTCTGAAAGCGCGTCTGCGTTAGGGAGACCGCCTGCGTCTCTAACAGTCACAGCATTTAGGCGCTGCAAGTCCTGTACCCACCTCAACGTCCGATTTGACTTAATAAAGCAAAACCAGGGGGATGCATACGGCCCGCTCGAGTAGTCTGATACATACGTGCGGATCTTCCCATCTAGGTAGTTGACTACCTTTTCCTCATCAGCTGGATTAAGATATCGTGCACCCCGCAAATTCCACGGCTCATGCGGCACAATGTGTATCCTAATCATGGGGATTTTATCCACGTCCAGACGTCCTCTCTCATCATCATTGAAGGCATATGCAGTGTGCCTTCCTCTTATGGTGTCCACCATAAGCTTCTCTTCCTGCGCTGTAAGGAAGCCAGACTCCCCTATAATCAGCGCCTTCTCGGTCTCCAGGTTGATACGACATGGCATACTCTCAGCATTCTCCCGCATCTGTCGTATCAATTCTCTCTCCCGCTCGTAGTATACTTCCTTTTCCTCGGCTACGAGCACTGGAACAGGGCGACACTTTTGATCTACCTTTTTGTACCGCCTTTGAGATCCCTGCTTGAACCCACCTCTAAAAAGGCTTAGTTGCGACCTGAGGTTGGACCCCCACCACTCCGCTGGTCCCTCCTGGCGCTCGATATACCAGTTTCATCTCCCCAGCTTCTATTTGCTCTACCACCTTTTCTCTCAAGGCCTCCGCGGCCGTAGGATCCGCCATCCCGTAGGTCGCTACTATGTCCATCGCGTCGCCTATACTTGCCAAGCTAAGGGTTATTGCTTTTGGCGATCTCTCTCCTTCGCTCTCGACTTCCCTTAGCCTTCTTCTCTCTTCTTCTGACTCCTCAATCGTGTAGGAGCAAAGACAGGGTCGATTCTGGATGCTTCGTGGCCCTGAGTTCGGGCACGTGACAACTTCATAGTTGTCGCACACTGGGTCACACACGACCAAGAACATAGTCCCTTCATGCTTAAAAATGATCGACCCAGTAAAATTGGGTGATCGAGATCGGGCATTACAAAGATACAGCTCCTCACCTTCACCTTCCCGATCTCCAGTACTACTTTGGACGCGGTCCCCACAAAGATGGACCGACTATTCGCTCCCACCAAAATGCCATTGTCGGAGCAGTCTATCTCCATTCCCAGGCACAATGCATCTTTCTCCTTAATAAGGTTCATTTCTGCGCCTGCATCTATCATGGCCGTGCACGACTTTCCCTTCATAACAACGTCAAAACACCCGCACGCCACGGACTTCCAGTCCATTTTTGTGCCGGTTTCCGCCCACTCAGCCTCCTTAGGGATTATGGCCCCTAAGTGTACACTCGCCACCATTTTCCTGCTTAGACGAGCCTTGAGCTCATCTCTAAGTCTTGGTGTTGATGCCAAGACGTCCTTCAGGTTCATGAGGTGATTATGACCTTCTACAATTCGGTCCATAATGTCCTCCACGTCAAACCCTTCTTCCACCTTGACTGTATACTTCTTCTTTGGTTCGGTGACCTTCTCTGTGTAAGTCCCGATGCCCCTCTTCTTAGCTCTTTGCTCCGCCTTTTCGTCCTCTTCGTTCCTTAGGCGGTCGTCTTCCTCATCTTCATTCCTAGGGAGTTCCACAACTTCCTTCTCTCCGCTTGGTCCGGGAGCGTCCTTGGCAGGCTGCCCTGACCCCACTGGTCCCTTGGCTCTCGTTCTGACTGCCTGGGCTACCCTCCCAGATCGTGATGGCGGCCTAAAACTTATCCCTGATCTGGGAGTCCCTCCTGTGATAGACACATTCGGGATATTCGCGGGCGCCCCCTGCGATCCTGACCCATACAGAAAGACTTGTGGCCTTTGCCCTTGCCACGCCTTAACTTCCTCGCACAACTCTACCAACTTTCCTTGGTATCGCCGGACCTTGCCCAACAAATCCTCCATATTCTCCATCGTTCTCCGGGCCTCACTCCACCATCCTCCTTCCACTGCCGGACTTTTCTCATCGTCTGAGTCTATTATGATAGGCTCCTCCCTGATAATCCCAGCTTTCCTGACTTGCTCCACCTCCTCATTTTCCCCAATCTCTTCTACCCTCACGTCCGGCTCAGCCTCCTTCTCTTGCCAAATCCTAAACATGGTTGGCGGAGCTTGTGGTGGACCGGCCGCAGCCCTTCGTAGGGCCTCTTTCCTTGTGCCCCCTGGGGTCTTAGGGTCGATGTAGTACCCATACTTATTATACATGTCGCCATCGTAATTGGTACTAATCAACCCTTCGTCTTCATCATTTCTCCGGACGTGGCAGAATTTGATAGTGTGGCCCTTCTGGCCACAATGCCAACAAATGGCATTCCTCCAGTCTATTCTACCTCTGCCAGCGCCTCTTCCACCTTCTTGACCACCCTGACTTCCGGATGCAGTCCAGTCCCCATTTCCTCCGCCTGTAGAGTTTCCACCACCGTTCCCTCTGCCGTTTCCTCCCCGGCCACCATTTCCTCACCCTTGGCCCCATCCTTGGTTCTGTCCTCGTCCACCGCCTTGATTGCCTTGCGACCCTTGTGGGGCGGACTGCTGGGGTTGGGTTGGCGGTGGGGCTGGATGGCTTACTTGTTGGGCTTGGGGTCCTGAGCATCCACAGGAAGCCGCGCTCATTGACGGTCCGACACATAATCCATGTGGCCCACTCATGGCCCACGGGGCGTATGAACAGTGTCCATGCCAATGACTCGGAGGCCCACAACCTGGCCACGGCCCATAGGGTGCTGGTGCAGCTTGATGGGACGACTCAGGAGGGGGCATTGCCACAGCCTGCGGGACCTGTCCCCTCCCCGAGCCTTGGCCCCCTTGAGCCAAGTTCCTTGCTTTCCTCTGAGCCTTAGTCAGCTTTTCAGGCTCAGGCTGCTCTTCCTCTTCCTCTTCTTCTTCTTCCTGTACTACTGCCTTTTTCGCTTTCCGTACGGTATGTGGCGCTGCCATGGTTTTCCTTTTTGCCTCCTTCTCTGCGTCGAGCTGGGCCACCGCGTCCTCTATCATTTTCTTGAAATCACGTCCATCACTCGTGGTGGCATCCAAAGCCTTCCTTTTCTTCCTAGCCTGCCTCATCTGGAAGATGTCTACCTGGTCCAGTTCTCCGTCCATTACGCCTTCCTTTATGGCAGCCCAAGTGAGCTTCTTTCCTGGCGCCGCCTTCTTAGTTAGCGACAAGCCCTCCCAGTTCTTGAAGTGCCCTAGGAAAGTGACACACTGGTCCTCTTCTGCCAACCCTGGGACTTTCTTTGCCATTTTCTCAAACGTCGTGGCGAAGGCCCCCACTGTGGAGAACTCGTCCCGTCTCAACATTTCCAGGTCTTCTTTGGTGAGCAGGCCGTCACCTAACTTGAAACGTCTCTGCATCTCCTCTTTAAACTTTGCCCACTCACCATTTGCGCCGGCCGCTACCTTCATTACCTCAGGTCTAAGCTCCCACCATACATACCTAGGCATCAACTTGAATTTGTCTGCTTCTGACGCCTCACTAGTGACCTGCTCCAGCAACTCAAGCCACTCGGACACTCTATCCCCGTTGAAGTGA
>BFEA01000758.1:209106-226029 GCA_003427395.1 Chara braunii | reverse complement strand
AGGTGTAGCACCCGGGCCCCGCTCGATTCCGTCGGCGTCCGCCATCTTTACGTTTTCTCAAACACCTGTTGAGGGACGAAAGTTTTTAACAAAACAATCGGCCGTCAAGTCTCTAACTTGCCTACTTTCACCATTCAACTACTATCTTTATTAACTAAAGTAACCTATCCGGTCTATATTATTACTCTGACCCTATCGCTGAAACGGATACACACAATGCACACTTCCGACCTTACTCACAATCAAGGCAGACAGATCTAACGTGTCATTGAGAAAACTACCATACTCGAATCATCGTCAAAGAGAAAAATCTTTCCATCAAAGGTTGTCGTTTTTGCCTGGATCATCAGCCTGCTCTTAACCTGGGTTCATTCACTGTGGACCCCGGTAGGCAGCCGAGATTCCCGGCAACGGCGCCACCTGTCGAGCGCATCGGTCCCACACGGGGACCCTCCCGGCCGCGTCACGCAGGATTTGGCAGGACTTGTCGCGGAAGAGCGTGTTGCCGCTCCGGCCGAGTGCGCCAGCCGTACCTCTCACGCGCCCCTACGACAGGACAGGGCCACGCGAGGCACCGCTACCTCCACCAGCGGGAGCTGTCACCATCCCTTTGGTGGGCGTATCCCCGCCGAGCTACTCAACCACATGCGAAAGCTTTTATAATGCAGTTGCAGAGGTGGCCCAGCCGATGGCGTTTCTCGTTCGCTGTAGCATAAGGGTTACGCGCGGTCAACGCCCGAAATTGAACCCGTACACAAGTCGGCGACACTGGGGGCCTGAAGTCCCAAGCTCGACTTGACGTCGGTCGACTAGGATGCTTCACGCACACCACGCGCTACACCACTCTAAAACAAAAATCAAGTAACTCGCACACACGCACACACAAGCAAAACAGAGAAAATACAACTCCCAGTCCCTTTGGTATCTGACCCATAACTCTTCGACACGAACGCTAGGTAGCCATTGCGCGCTGGACTTAGTATAAAGGACCCCGCGAACGCACGGCCTTCTCATACCAACCAGTCATGCGTGCTTACACAAATGATTGCAGTGATGGGGTACTATGTGGCGTCCAAGCCTGGGTGGCCCTCAGTTGGTTTAAGGGTTTCCTTCCACACTCAAGTGTCGGTTGACAAGCGCTTCAAGGGTTAATCTCTCCGCGCTAGACAACCGCCATGAGCGGTTGAGGACCACACCCTCTTCTGCACCCTGTGCAGAGGGGTTGAGTAGACAACTTCAAGCTGTCGTGGCAGCCAAAGATCAAGGGGCTTGACTTTGACGGCTGCCACGGGCTACAACGCCCAACCATTAAAGCTTTAAGAAGGAAGCGGTCCAAGGCCTTAGTCAGGGCGAGCGACCCTGCTTAGCCCGTAGTCCGCCCCGATACCCTTTAAAGGCAGGCTAGCACGAAGTCGTGCACAAACAAATCCCACGTCTGGTCCCTAAGCGGGCCGACGTTTGGCGCGCCTGAGCGCTCGAACGTGGAATCCTTACGCACTCCTTCGCGTTGTTGCCCATCATGCGATTCCGTCTCTGTCGTCAGACCCATAACTCTTCGATGTGGGAGTCAGGTCGGCGCCGCGTGCCGGATTCAATACAATCCGCGCGAGTACTAGGCCTTCCCATATCGACCAGCAATGTTGTCCAACTCAAGCGTTCGCTGAAATATCTTCGCGATATTGAATGGCTGAAGGAATATATCGTGGGGGCTCGCCCCTCACGATATTGAACGGCTGAAGGACACGCCGTTCGGCCCACAGGGCACCCCTAGCCTTGCGGTTAGGTCGCCTGGTGGGCAGGGCACTTAGGCCCTGTGCGGGAGAAAAATCCCCCGCCGCAGGGTTTGGTTCGGGGTCCTTGTTGACAAGGACCTTGAATTCCTGGCCCAAGGACTAACGTCCGTCTACAGAACTCAAAAAAAAGGAAAGGTGGGTTGCGCGGGAGTAGGGGAAGGGATCCTTCCTCTTCTCGCGCGGTCCCCGCCTCATCACATAATACTTGACCAGTCACCCGAAGGGTCGCGCGTGGGTAGGGCTCAATTCGGGTGCCCAAGCAACCCAGCGCTCAGAGCGTTACATGTTCGCGCGCGGGCTTTCCCTGGGGTCGACCGAACCTTAGGACCACAGTCGCGCGCACCCTTGCCACACTTAAACTCACGCTCATACATTTATCGTCCCCCTAGGTAGGTTACACAGGGATACAGAAAGGGCATAGGTGTGCACTCGCACAGCCGGGTGAGGGCTATGCAAGCGTGAGCCTAGCCTCAATACATAGACAAGGAGATTAGTCAGGCAAAGAGTTGTGCGATAGTACACTCTCACAATAGTTTACGTGGCTTGCCCGCCTGAACTCAATACAATCAGAACATCAGACTCATTCAACATACTTCAAACATACATGTGATCACACACAAGAGTCAAACAACAACGCACACACTAAAGGGGGTCAACTTTCCAACTTTATGCAACTCATACCCTGCCTTATGCACACAAGCCCAACCATTCCCCCACCATTCCAAACAAAGATACTCAGTTCTCAAGAAATGGCCATTTATAAAGAAGTTGGGTGAAAACCCAAGAAACATGAAAACCAGTCAGGGACAAGGCTTTAGGTTGAGAGGCAGAAAAAAATGGAAGGTTGAGTCGTGTACCGACGAACCGGCAACCGACCTGTTATCAGTGATAACACTGTTATCAGTGATAACAGAAGAGTAGTCAGGCTGACCAAGTCAGACCTTCGAAATAAGCGTACAGCTTGCACGACAGCACAGGTCAAAGAGAAATTGCTCCTAGGTTCAGCATAAGTGAGGAATACTCCTATCTCCTCTACCTCACTGAAAATATTCTAACTCCTCTAATTTTGCGAAATTTCGGCAGCGCTTCCCGTATGAAAAATGTCTTCCCAGAGTTTATACGACTTTAAAAATGACTAACTCCTTCAGATTTGCAGAAATTTCGGCAGCGCTTCCCGTATGAAAAATGTCTTCCCAGAGTTTATACGACTTTAAAAATGACTAACTCCTTCAGATTTGCAGAAATTTCGGCAGCGCTTCCCGTATGAAAAATGTCTTCCCAGAGTTTATACGACTTTAAAAATGACTAACTCCTTCAGATTTGCAGAAATTTCGGCAGCGCTTCCTGTAGGAAAAGTAGGCTGCCAAGAATTATACAAAGTTGAGGAACAAGCTGCAAAGCAAAACTATACTTGGGACTTACTTCTGACATCTGTTTGGCAAGTTAGGCTCAACACTGGTCTGCATGCCTTCTGAATGAGACCATGAACCAATGCTGACCCTAATCCCCAGCAGGGTCAGTCCTATCTCATCCCAAGCTTCCCTCCCATCATCCACCTTACCTACCTATGGCTCTAGCACTCGGCGAACATTTACAACAACTACTCTATCAAGAGATGCCCCAAGTGAGAGCCTACAATCATGCAAATGCAAACATCTCTCACAATCCCTCATGGATTCAGCCAAGTAGTTCGTTTTGTCACTCTATTCTTCCCTTTTAGCATCCCCCTCTCCTATGGCATAAGATTAGACAAGGCCCTAACATAAGGGTATGGCTGGTCTGCTTAAGTAAACAAGTAAAGGGTACACACGATTGGACTGCCCTAACATAAGGATACAGCCCACACACGACAAAAGAACGTATGTCCAACTGCCCTAACATAAGGATACAGCTGGCACAACATAAACCAAGACATAAGGCATATGACCAGACACCCTAACCAAAGGATATGCCTGGCTTCTGCCTGACTAACGACATGAAGCATAAACTAGGCTGCCCTAACGTAAGGATACAGCCTAACCAGCTTATATAAGTTACATATGGCAAAGGATTAGTCCGCCCCAACATAGGGATACAGCCTAACCTGCCTAAAACCAAATACGAACGACAAGTGGTTGAGCCGCCCCAACAAAGGGATACGACCAACCTACATCACTTCAAGGACAAGAGCGTACTACCAGGCCGCCCTAACATAAGGATACGACCTAGTACTTGCTTAAACAATTTAATTACGTAAGGCATTGCGACCAGACTGCCCCAACATAGGGATACAGCCCGATCTGCTTGAACTACCATAACAACGGATGACTAAACACCCCAACATAGGGATATGCCTAGCCTCCGCAACGACAGATTATACAACCGTGAATGCACTTGAACAAACTTTGTAGATTTCTCTCTTATTAGACAGATGGTTAGACCTACTCAACATAGGGAGACATCCAACCCTGCCCTGTGTTTAGAAGGGAAAATAAAAGCAGATATGTACTAACTCTTTGACCTTTATATTATTACGAGCATAAGGTCGAACCGCCCTAACATAAGGATACGGCCAACCTGCTGCTTTGTTCTACCTGACTTACTGACTGGCTCCCCAACATAGGGCGCCCGGTCTATCAGACCATATAGGTTCGTATAATATATCAAGGTTGTATACTTCAGATGATTTTACTATTCATGGCTCATGGTTGAACCGCCCCAACATAGGGATACGACCAGTCTTATGCCTTTATCTCCCTCAGAAAAAACACACACAGAGTTGGGTCCACGCAACATAGAATAGCCCCAACTCTGCTTTCAACAACCCACAAATAAACATCAGGATTCTGACACATCCCAACATAGGGCGCCCGTCCTCCTGTTCAAAAAGCCCAAAGAAAACAGCGACTGAATCGTCCAACATAGGAATCGATCCAGTCTTCAAAGTCAACAGTCAGCCAAAAAAAACAGCGACTGAACCGTCCAACATAGGAATCGATCCAACCCTCAAAGTCACAATTCAGCCCAGCACACAAAAATAAACACAGCACTGAGCCCACACCAACACAGGGGAGCTCAGCCTTGTTTTGACCCAGTCAACATGCAAAACAACCTTCAGCCCGCCTTCCCCCAGGTTCATCTTTGTCTGCATTCACCCAGTAATATCTGACCTCACACATACTTGTTCATTTACTTTCAAGATGCATGTCCTGACAGACATAACCAAAATAAGAAGTAATAACCTCACATAGTTATGTTCAGATAGCCCAGGGATAAAATGTAGGGGAAGGGATCACACAGGTTATCGAGGTTATACCTGAAGTTCCCTGCCTCCAGAACCCCGCTTGGGTTCCGGCAGAGCTCCCGCAATTGGTGGGGCAACCTCCCACAGAGGCCTTGGCGCGGACCTATGGGTTGCAATCCCGCCTGCCCCCTTCCTTTCGTAACCAAAGGATCAGACTGAAAGTAGGAAAGGCGGAAAAAGCATATGTCAGACTCTCAGATGGGAGAAGGGTACGCTCAGACTCGCGTGAGAGGGCCTTGTTGCCTTGATGCGCCTGAGGGCCCCGCAATGGCGGCCAATGTAGCAGCTTGGATAAAAAAAAAAAACGTTGAGTCCCACCCTCTGACGTCTCCCCCACTTGCAGCACCAACCTCCCTTTTCGTCCGGTCTGATTACCTCCCTGGGCCTCAACCGTCGCTGCGCAGCAATCTGTAACAGCTAGCAATAGCTCGCAGCAGTGCGCAATAATATACGGTACATGCAGTAAATAGCAGCAGTGGAATGCAGTAGTACACAGCAAACCTCACAAGCTGCAGCAACCGCCCATTGTAGTAACTAGTAGCAGCAGCACTTTAGAGTGTTGTGACCAGACCCAAACAGTATATACTGGGGGCAACAATAGCCAATAACCGATGTTGTGTCTTAACAGGAGCGCTGAGTACCAACCCCTTATCATACTCAAACAGTAGCGGTAACACAACCCCTGTATCAGCAGTCCGTAGTAGCAACCCTCCTCATAACAGCAGTCGGTGCAACCATTCCTAGTTGCCCGTGTTCTGCAGTCGGCTAGGCCACAGCGCCCGTTGTTTTGCTGATGAGAAAAACCTCAGTCACATCTCCCCTCTAAACCCACAGCTATGTGCAGCCAAAACACAGCAAGGGTCCGCAGCAAGGTGACGCTGCAATGGCCCAGCACAGACACAGCAATACATAAGTTGTGCGCCGCACTAATCTGTTCCAGTGTCTGCAACCCTTCTATTGCAGCAGCAGCTCATCAGAGGCACGATACCACGCAACAGCAGACCCAGGTCAATATGTTAACCCCTACAATGAACCGGTACGTACCCCCTCCCTTCCCCTCCTTGCCGAGTTCTGACTATCTTTACCTTATCAACTGAAGATAGTCATACACATGGGGTAGTATGGGAATATAGGGACAATCCCCACACATCCCAAAGACAACCCAGTCCACTGTTTATTCAAGCCCGCCTTCTCAGGACTGCCTGCAAGCAGAATTCACTGGCTAGCTAATCTGGGAAAAAGGGAAAAGGAAAAAAAAGGAGAAAAAAACGCAGCAGTTTTGCAGCCAAGCATAGCAATAGCAGCCACCCTCAGCAGCAGTTTCAATAGCAGGAAAACACCTGCGGCAGATCAGTACCCCAAGCAACGGCACCTTTCTGAGGAAGAATAGCAGCCTTGATTACCTTGACCTTCAACTGTCGGAAAAGGAGACATAGACTAACGATGCCTTGAGGCAACTACCCACTACTACTAAGACAGGAAGCAACAGTCCTATACACATATATGTTTACTCCTTTAGGATGGGAATCTGTCACAATCCCGTTGTTTCACAGATCACCCGATACTCAGCCACCACCCTACTCTCAACAATTTGAAGCACAACCACTGATTTTTTTTCTTCTTTTTTCTTTTTTCATTTTTGCAGAAGACCCAACCCACTCCTCTGGCGTCACATGCCACAGCACACAGCGAGATCAACCGATACGCTAATGTCGACCTGTTATCTCCATCACACTCCTTTTAACCAGGGGTATTGAGCTTGTACTTCAATGGCTCACTCCCTCCGCCTAAAGTACACCCCGACCCTCCTACCTGAATTATATCGCCTCCACTATCTTAGTGACGCAGCAGCTGGCCCTTAAAAGAGTGAAAATGATCACCGTTGGAACTACACTTATAGTGGCACAATGAACCTTTCGATGATGACTGCGGCACTAGGCATGACCAGGGCTGGAGACAACTCTCGATGACAGATGGCCGTGCGCTGTAACTGAGCACAACTCCACTCCCCACCAAAAGTGCGAGCCGAGGTCAAAGATACAGCGAGGACGTCCACATTAGTGGTCTAGCAATTGCAGCAACTGCGGCCCTTTCGCCACTTTGGCCAGCGTACCCAGCGGCCATAGACGAGTCCAGATTCCGTTGCTGGCCTCCCGTCACCTCCGTCGATAGAATGAGCCAATTTCCAAGAATCTTGCGCTGAACCGTGGCCAGGTTCATTAGTACCTCGTTGCCCTCCGACTCTAGGCGCAGCTCTTAGTACTTACCTTGGCCTGATCGCTGAACTATAGGCCATTCTAACATCACCATCGCGTTCGCAGCGCCCAAAAACCCCCAATTAGCACTTTAGTTTGCCCAATTTGGTCAAGAAACGACCGAGGAACAACAATTTCCACCTCGCTTTCCTCTTTCACTACCTTTCTCGACTCCCTCCGCACACCTCATTCTCCTACTAACCCTCACCCCACTAGTCTTACGGCAAAACTGATGTTTCCATCAGATTCGCCCGAGGTTAAAACCTTAGGATTGCATCTCACCCCCCTCGATTCCGCTGAGGATTGAGAGAGTTAAGCCCTCTAGGCTGCGCCCGACTCCTCTTTCTTTTCTCCCACCATTTCTATCTGCACCCGGCGCTGTTTTCTGTCCGGATTCGTTCCCCTGCGTTCTGCTTCTTCCCCTCGTAGCCTACGCCCTCACTCCTGCGCCCGCTTTGCCTCTGCTCCCAGCACCCTCGTGCTCTCTCTCTCTCTCTCTCTTTCTGCGCCTTGGCGCTCGTTGCTGTTCAGCATTGCACTGCGATGCCTGACTCGCTTCCGCTTTCTGGCATACTGCAGACCTTCCTTCACAAGAGGCTGAGACAGCGCTCCCGCAATGGCTTCCACAGGAGTTGCTCCTTGATTTATACTTCAGATTCTCGTTGGTCTGCCCCTTTGCCAACGACCCTTGGTGCCCACGGCCGGTCCCGGAGTCGGCACCGGTCGCACCCCAAAACCAACAAAGGTGACAAAAAAAAGAAAAAAAAGAAAAAAAAAAAACGACTGTAGTGCCAGTAGCTTGACTAGGTGCTCTCCCGCTTTCGCCATAGACTATGCTCAACCGGATGAACAACCGACTGTAGCGCCAGTAGCTTGACTAAGTGCTCTCCCGCTTTCGCCACAGACTATCCTCAACCGGATGAACAATGCACCAGCCAACAGGTAAGTCTCCACTCTCGTAATTGGCCTCACGCCTCTCCCACAGGACAGACGATCCAAGTTAGATGAATCTTCCGCTTGATCTCGGGAAGATACACGTCCGCTCCGAAGTCCTCCCCGCACACCGCGGTCAGGTAAGTATCTCTTTTTCCACCTCTCCCCTCACTTTCCTCCTTCACTCAACACTTTCAACCCTTGGTTTGGCTATACAATACAGCTCGTGCCTCGTTAAGTATGCCAAAAGGAGGATGAACCTTCCCCGAAACACGGGAAGGTTCTCGCTATTTCAAAGTGACATTTCACTCCGAGCACAACCCCCACCTATCGCCATCGCCACAACCCAGCGTAGCGCACTTTCTTACTAACCTTTAATGTATTAGTCTCTTTGTCAAACTAACTGTGAAACCAGGGTCTCCCTCACCGAAAACCCCCACTCAGACTTTTTCTCCTCCTAAATCAGACAAAAGACAAGCGACCTACACTCGTTTCTCCTTTCTTCTCCTTCCCTCCGTCGACCTCTCGCAGCTCCATCCTTCAACTAACTCCTAGTTTACTAACTCTCTCTCTAATTCGACATCATATCTGGGGTCGCCCACCCCAAAAAACCCGTTATTTGAGTCTTCGTTCGTTCGTTTTCGTCAAGAAACGAACGAGATCAGCATTTCCTCCTCCCGTTCTCTTTCACTTCGGCCATAGCTCGGCGCACCCCCTTTGTTTACTAACTCTTCTTTTACTAATCCTCATCTAGATCTAACCTCCTAATCAAAGTCGTCGCCCTCAAAACCCCCCGAATCGCTTCTTTTCTTGGCTGATTCCATCGAGAAACGACTGAGTCTTGCGATAACCATTCTCTCCCATATCTGTCATTGCTCCTACTCCGCGCACATTGTTTTTCCCCTAACGCCTATCCTACTACCACTTAGCTCAAACCGATTGCATATTCGGACTCGCTTATCTCAAAAACCCCCAAAACGCATCTTGGTTCATTTGATTCCATCAAGGATCGAGCGAACTATGAAGTTTCCAACCCGCCATGTCTACGCCCTCCTCCATCACTGTTTGCGAGTGGATCTTGGCGCAAATCGCGCCCAGGTGCACTCCCCTTTTTTCACTGCCTTTTCCTCAACCTCTGCGCCTTACTCCGTTCCTCGCTGCCTTCCTCAACCCGACAGTGCTCTGTTGTCTGACACTCCGCTCCCTCTCTTGCTGCTGCCCGTTACCCGCTATCAGTCTCCTCCACGACCTGTTCTGCTTCGACCAACACTGTTGTATCTGTCTACCCCGCTCCGCCGGCCTCGTTCCCTGCCCGCGGATCCGACTGTATCAGTAACACGGCCTGCCAGCAAACAGTTCGTGATTTTGGGTCGTCGTGGTCCTCCGCCGACCTCTTCTGGTCGCATGGCTCATGCTGAGCCCCCTGGCCGAGTGAAAAGACACTCCAGCAGATATCGCCCCGGCTAGTGGGTGTGGCTCCCGTATGTTCCCTCGTTGGAGGCTTGAGCACGGATGTGGCTGCTACGTAGGTCCCCGAAACACTGTAACGGGGTAGCTTCGGCGCGATCACGAAACCAACCCACGGCCACACTCCAGGCCACCCTGTAAATACAACACACCCCGCGTGACCTCACCGAACCCGAAACGTAGGTCGTACACATGACCGCGCCACGGTGGCCATTAAATCCGGCGTTGATCCGGGTCAACAACACGCCGGAGCATAAAAGAAACAAACAGGAATACGACACTAAAGAAAATTATCGGGGAAATGCCACCTCCGATCGGGCGCCGGGGTCAGCAAAATCAAGGGGGATAGCCCCACCGGCCCCTTTGCGCTACTCTTGATATTCCCGCCCCGTCGCCACTTCATCTCGATCCCTGAACCTCTCAGATGAAAGTCCGACGTCGTAACTAATTGCGTCGGGCCCTAGTCAGAGTCTAGCTCTGGCGGACACCTAAATAAACGGACCCTGTGCGACGCGCCGAGCTACCGAAATGCCTTCAGAAGTCACATTGTTGTCGATGCCGTCCTCCGCACGTATGCACAAGGCACAAGTAAGCATACCAATTATGAGACATAATCTTTTTAAACCTAGTTTAATAAAAAATAAAAATCCGGTCGGCATCTATGCCGACTTTCACAATCATCAATCAAAAATAAATGATCACGCGTGCCTCAATCCGAACGCCCACACACTCTCGCGCCTCCGGAACCCGAAATTCTAGTCACACATTCAGCCAACGTAAACCACAGACACAGCCGCGCCTCGCGTGAAATACTTAATCTTAAAACCAAAGCTATTTTCTGTCACTTGCAAAAACCAGGGCGGATACCCTTGTAAGGGTATTCGCCCCGACAACGAGAGCTGCACTAAGGAACTGCGCTAAGTAGCTGTGGAAAGTTGACGACAACATGAGGAAGTTTTGAACGGATCGGGGCGCGATTCTGCGCTAGGTGCAGTCGGGAAAGGATATGGTATAAGTGAAGAAAAACGGGAGGAAGAAATGCTGGTTTCGTTCGTTCCACGACGAAAACGAACAAACGAAGACTTAAATAAGGGGTTTTCGGGGCAGGCGAACCCAATCGTCAAGTTAGAATTAGTAGAAAGCTAGTAGATAAAGAGTTATTAGAGACAACTGTTGCGTGAAGCTATCGTGGAGGGAGGAGTCAGGCACAGCTAGAAGCATGAGGAACGCTTAATTCTTAGTAGAAACAAGCGGGGAAAGAGTCTAAGGTGGGGTTTGAGAGTGAGGCAAAGCGGATGGTAATGTTAGTTAGTGCGATCGGTTAATGGGATTAGAGTTAGTGAAGGGAGAACGAGCATGGAGAGGTGTCGGGAGAGAGGGAGAAGGGAACAGGCAAAACACTTACTTGCTTCGTTTGGGCTCTAGAGTAGCAGATTTGGCGTTGCGTGACTCATGGGCTGCGTGTGCAAAGAGCAACTTTGAAGCGTCGTGTATCCGACCGATTTTCAGAGGAAGGTTTATTCGATTTTGCTCGTTCCCCCGATCAGGAAAGCGGGAAGGAACCAGCCGTGAAGTTGACGACTTACTTGTCCGTCGGTGCATAGCTCATCCTAACGACGGAGGAGGCTACTCTCCAGCTGCTACACGCATTGAGGACAGGTGTTGACCAACAACAAGAAGTTGCGTTTAACTTTGGGAGTGGCCCAGCTTGACAATGCGAGCTTGCATGGTATCTGGGAAAGCAGCGAAGGAGCGACCGGGAGGCTTACCTGATATACGCGATATTGGCTGCGTTAAAACACTGTATCCGCCCCAACTTTAGCGGAAGATCCATTCGATTTGGTCCAAATCGATGGAGGTAGCGGGAGGTCAGTCATGGAGGCTGGAAACTTATCTGCTGGCTGGTGGTCTTCGGGCGGGCGCGAGTGGATGGAAAGCAATACATATTTCCATGTCCTAGTGGAAGACTTATTCGGGTCGGAACAAGGGACTATTTTGATGCTATTGGTAATCGTCAAGGTGCTCAAACACGCTTATTGCCACTTCTGTGCTTTCAGCCACAACTGCGGAGGATTGCTGCTTGTGCCCAACTGCTCAGTTGTTGAGCTGCGTAGTTACTTTTGGTATTTAGCCTCGCTACAATGCTCCCTCTGTTACCGTGCATATTAGAGGCTGCTGCACTGTGCCTTTGGAAAGCAACTACTGATTCCGGCCAGTACTATTGAGTTGCTGAACATTGTGCCTGTTACACCTGCCTAGTTCAACTGATTACCGGGCTTCCTTTTGTATCATAGGTTGCTGCAGCGCTCTGTGGTTGCATACGAAGTGTTGTGTGGAAGACGATTTGTCGAAACTCCGTGGAGTTATCAGTGTCTCAGATCGCTGAGCAAGTGACGACCGGTCTAGGAAGAAGCACGAAGACTATAAGGGAGGTTGTTGCCACAACGAGGAGTGACTGAGCCTCACGAGAGGGGTTACTGCTGCGACTTGAAGCTTTATCAAGGTGCCGTTTGTCAACAGTTTGACCTCGGATTGATCGCGGTTGCGCTTTTGGCCATCATTGTGGGCCCCCCAGGCGAGTGAAGATATCAAGGTCCTCTCACGCGAGTCTGAAAGCAACCCCCTTGTATCTGGTAGACTCAAACTTTTTACTTTTGCCTTTCTGACTCTAAGTCTAGTCCATTAGTTCTGAGAGGAAGGCGGCAGGCGGGATTGCAACCCGTAGGACCGTAGCAAGACTTTGTGGGGAGTCAGACCACCGATTGTGGGAGCTCTGCCGGAACTCAGGAGGAGTTCGATAGGCAGAGAACTGAAAGGTAACCATTGCTTTCCTTCTATAAACCCTGTTATAAACCTTAACTATATTCCCTGCTATGTTTTGACTGAGTATATTGTATGCATCCCTAACTTGACTTTCAGTTTGACTTTCAGGACACAACCTAGACTAAGTAAAAGAACGTATGCTCAATGTCAGTTTCAGTTTAATTGTCTGACTGAAAGCAGATTGTGGGATTGCATCTGGGGGAAGGATGGGAGAAAGGTTTATTGCATGTTTGACTGAGTCAACTAAAGGCTGGGAGAGTCTCCATAGGTTTGAAGGGTCCAGTGCTGTGTTTATTTCGGATTGTCTGAAGGACCAGACAGATTCCCATAAGTTTGAGTGGTCTGGTTGCTTTGACTTGTGAGGAATGAATGTGATTGCCTTTTCAAGAACCAAGCATTATTTCATAAGTTTGGATGGCTTGATCGCCCTTTTTCTTTGCAGTTTCTATATGTTTACTCAGTTTCTGAAGGAGGGTTAAACATTTTTTCATAAGTTTGGATGACTCTGACCCTCTTTGTTTCATTCTGAGGGAGGATTTTGGCAACAAACCGGACAGGTTCCCATAAATTTGGGAGGTCTTGTCTCAAGCCACGCACATGCTAGAACCTGAAGGTTAAATTTGTTCATAGAAGGATTACGAACTATTGTTTGATAAGGTTGACATTGGTATGGTGAGAGTATTTATCTTTGTGGTTTAGCCTGCATGTGACAGAGTGAGGCTACTACTTAGTCTAAGTTTTAGTTTGATAGGTAGTTGCTTTAGTTGCTCGCCACGCGCTAGAGTCATAGGAGCTAGTTTCAATTCTTGCATTTTCTAAGCTAAGTTTTTTTACTTAGGTCAATTTCTGCATTTTCTGGGGATCTTTTATTTACACTTGGTCTTGTACAAATCTTGGTAAGCCACTTTCTTTACGGAAAGCGCTGCCGAAATTTCTACAAAACCAAGAAGTTAGTTAAATTCTGGCTTAGTAAAAATATGGAACACCTAATTTTTTAAAGGGTCAAACTTTTCTGACTTTTAGGCTTAGTCATGTTTTGTCTTTTTCAGGGTCAAACTTTTCTGACTCTTTGGCTTAGTAAAAATCTGGAACACCTCATTTTTTAAAGGGAGTGCTGCCAAAAATTTTATTAATTCAGGGAGTTAAAAAAATTAAACCTTGAAAAGTCAAAGTCATTTCAGGTTCTGAAATTAGTTTTGTATAAATCTTGGAATAGAACTTTCTCTACGAAAAGCGCTGCCAAAATTTCTACAAAACTAAGAAGTTAGTTAAATTTTGGCTTAATTGAACTCAGGTCGTGTTTTCTGAGTTCATACCTGACTTAGTATAAATCTGGGAAGTCTCCCTTTCTAAAGGGAGTCCTACCCAAATTTTTGCTAACTCAGAGAGTTAGACAAAATTTGACTTTAGAAGGTTGAAGATTATTTCTGTTTTTATATTTAGGCTGATTTAAATTATGAAAGGGCACTTCTCCTATGGGAAGCGCTGCCGAAATTTTCTTAAGTTTAGAGGAGTTAGATTACATTTTGACAGGTGACATTGTTGGCAATCCACTATGCGTAGAGGAGATTCTGCCCAGAGTCTACCTTTCATTAGGCACTGACTTAGAGATAGACTCAGGATTAGTTAAGTAGAATGATCCTTGATGAAATCATGATATGAAGTTTGCTCTCGATTTGAACTCATAGATTTAGTTTGGGGATTGCCCTATCATGTGTTACAGGTCCTCATGAACATCTGATTCGGAATCAGGACTAGATTCAGCTTGATCCTGCAAGGAGCAGCTTTTGTTATCATTGATAACAGGACGGTTGCCGATTCGTCAGCCTACGACTCAACTCCAATTCACCCTCAATGCTCAACCTAAAAGACTTTAAACCTGGTGCTTTTTATTGTTTTATTAAGGTTTTTACAGAGTCTTTTATTGAATGACCATTTAACAAAGGTACTGAGTATTTAATTATGGTTGGTTGGACAGAGGCTGGGGCTTGCATGGCTAAATCGAGGGGTATGAGTATAGAGTTTGGTTGAAGTTGACTCCGTGTAGTACGTGGATTTTTGGTTAACTCTTTGATGTAATTGCAGGTATGTACTGTGGTTCGGATTTGGATTTGATTGTCTGCGATCACACACATATACATGGCTGTGAGGAGTCCCACTTTGATTGTGAGAAGTGATCGTCACATACCTATTCCCATTTACATATATATATGTATGTATCTATGTTGGGTGTTCGCGTGGCTTAAGAGAGTCTACGCTTAAGGGCTTAATTCGGGGTTGAGACTGAGAAAGGAAAAAAAAACCCCTTTATTTGGTGTATACTTCTTAAAGTTTTCTTAGTCGGACGTTGGTCATAGGCCTAGATTCAAGGTCCTTGTCCAGGACATCCCAAGTCCTAGACTCTGCTTGGAAGGAATCTCCCCTCGCACAGAGTTTATTTGCCCTGCCTGCCGAGACACTCAGCCTTGGAGCTGTCGCGACGGACGCATGACTATTCCTTCAGCCGTGCAATATCGTGAAGGGGTAAGCCTTCACGATACTTTGAGTGTCATAAGCGGTATTCGGATTCACGAGGGACCATTTGATTATAGGCACTACATAGTACGCCATCATCGCGACTGCTTGTGCACTCATGCATTGCTAGTCGATATGGGAAGACCCTGCGTCCACACAGTTTTATACTAAGTCTCGCGCGCGATGCCTATTCGATTTTCGCATTGGAGAGTTATGGGATGGCTATTAAGGGACTAGGAATGATGTCGTGTTGTCCGTTTTGTGTCATTTCGTGGGTGTGTGTGTATATTTGTTTTTGTGTCCTTTATCGTGGTGTGCACGTGGCGTGTGGTGTGCGTCCTAGTCGACCGGCGACGGGTCACACTTCGGACCTCAACCCCCCAAGATGTCAGTTCTCGTGCGGGTCCGATGGAGGCGTAATACCACGCGTAACCCCTATGCTACACCGTACATGAAACGCCCTCGGCTGGTCCACCTCTGCGATTACAGCTGATTAACTTTCATACTGTGGACTGGTAGCTCGACAGGGATACGCCCACCGAAGGGAGGTGACAGCTCCCGTAAGGTGGCGGTAAGTCGTGCCTCGCGTAAATCCTATTCTGTCGTAGGGGTTCGCCAGAGGTGTGGCTGGCGCACTCGGCCGGAGCAGCTTGCGGAAGCTCCATGTATATATCGGGACGAGGATTAAGTTCCAACTCCTGCGTGACGAGGCCAGGAGGGTCCCGCACTGCCTTGTGCGGTGCCGGACCGATGCGCTCGACAGCGCGTCCGGTCATTAAGCAATCGTCAAATGGTTTTTTCTTTCTCTCTCTCTCTCTCTCTCTCTCTACCCGCCCACTTTTTTCCCTATCCTTTCTCCATTGCCTCCCACTCGCCTGTACGATTCCATCGTTCAACCGACGTCCTCCAGCGCCCCTCCCGCCTGTCTCTTCCCTCTCTTGTCCCGTCTTTCTGCACGCCTTTTTCTCCTCCATTGGGATCCTCTTCGAGCTCCTGCTCTACTCAACGTGGCCCCAGCGAATCTGCTATGTTATTTCCTCTCTTCCTCTATTTGTCGCTCTTTCTCTCTTCATTGCTCTCTCTTCCTCACATGCATATCCACATTTACCCTATGCATGATTCAGGCTAGTTGTCATTATCCTTCTTTCTCCTTTGCTTACCCGTTTCTCCCCCTCCGGTCTGAGATCCTGTTTGCCCCACCTTGTCCGGATCCCCCTACACGACCTGCATTCTTACCCTGTTGCCTCGGCCTTCTTTCCCCTGCACTTCATCGATTTCTACATCCTCATTCCGACCTTCTCCTCGTCTCGATCCCACAACCTGATTGCCCCTCACCCTCTAATTTGCGCTGCCCATCCAGTTCTTCGCAAATTTGGGCCCCCCTTGACGTCTTTCTCCTCCACAGCCTCCTTAATGCCGACAAAGTTACCTTGCATGCTTCACCCTATCCCAATTGCTCTCCTTATGTCGTCTCATCCCATCCCGAGCTTCTTCTATCATCTCATCCTATCTTGACCGACCGAAGTTTTGATCCTCTCGTTCTCTTGATCCGGCATCCTCACCATTCCCATTCGTTCTTTTGCTGCTCCAGCCTCTCGAGATTTTGACGGCGACCTTCTCCTACCTGCCTGACCAAGCACTTGACCTCCCCCTAGTGTTCCTTCTCCCCCTTTGCTTCTCCGCATTCACGGCTTGATTCCCACCTACTCCCTTCGGTACACCAACAAAAAATGGAGTTGCAGCCCTAAACGTGGGTGGAGGAAGGAGGAAAGGAGGGATGTGGGACGGAGAGAGAGAGAGAGAGAGAGAGAGAGAGAGAGAGAGAGAGAGAGAGAGAGAGAGAGAGAGAGAGAGA
>BFEA01000758.1:180110-192890 GCA_003427395.1 Chara braunii | reverse complement strand
TTTTTTTTTACTAATAGTAAAAGTTGTTGACTCGTTGGCTTATGCCAATGGCTACAACTACACTGCCCCCCCCCCCAACCTCATCTACAGGCGCTAGGCTGTTATCCGCGCGGCCGTTTTCGGCCGTGAGATCTGATGATCTCGCGGTCAAAATCGACCGCGCCTCACGTTCTTTTCCGGTGGGCTGTTCCAAAAGGAGCCAGCCCAGTACGATGCCTTCAAGTTCGATCCCAGTGTCTGTTGGGTGATAGCTTGATGCTATAACCTACTGGGCTAGCTCTTATTCACGAAAGCTATACCCGCAGCTCTTCTATTTGAAGAGTTGCTGCCAGTAGGTCACCCAGCCTCGGGACTAGGCAGGCCAGAACTGCCTCACCTTGGCAAATGGCCGCCGCCCCGCCATCTAAGCGGCTGAGGCTTAGCCCGGTAAGCCCGATAAGCCACCCCTTTGGCCTACTCAGGCTGTCATCATTTTAAACAGGATATGAGTTAGACTTAGTATTCCAACGCCCGTACMCCCCTTCCGTACTCGCCAAACACGGTTGGTGACCGACGGTACCGCCGCTATAGCATGCCGCAGGCGTTTGGACTTAAGCAAAAATTTAGTCTCTCAGTCGTAGGTTCGTTCTGAATAAACTTTTGGCAGACGTCAGTCTCATCAAGTTCCTTAATTTAACAAAAAACGTCGGACAGCGTCCGACGTTTAAAATCCCTAGCAAATACCCTTGTCAGGGTATTTGCCCCGACAACGTAACCATTGGTTTTAGGCTAACTGGAGGGGAAACTTAAAAAAAAAAAAAAAAACCTAATTAGAAGCGAAGCGCCAGATGTCTCGTTGGGAAGAAACTGTGGCTCTTGACTCTCCAGAAGTCGTGATCGTCGTTCGTTTTAACTCACGGTCAAGTCACGATTTAAGTAAGTTATTTCCGCTATTTTGTTTTTAGATTTTATTTACATTTTTTTTACTTTGCTCCCCTCCGACCTGGAAGGGAAACGGGCACCATTAGAGGAAAGGGGTAACGTTGCATAACTCACCATAAGCACTAAAGACAAAAAGTGTGGCGGTGCACTTTTCCATGTTATTGCGATATAACTGTCATTTCGTCAAAATTGACATCTTTTAGTTTTTGAACGAAATTGAAACCGAGTTTTTTTGCCCAAAACTCGTTGAAATTTGTTGTTCCTGAGGGTCTGGACCCCCTGGCTGTAAATGGACCTAGCTTGAGACCAGACACCTCCAGGCTCAGAAACAACAAATTTTGACGAGTTTTCGGCCAAAAAACTCGGTTTCAATTTCGTTCAAATTTTGACGAAATGGTAGTTATATTCACGGGGGGGTCATAGGTCCAGCATGGTAGGTCAAGGTTCCTTGTTGCGGACACTGGCCTGCCCCTCTAAATTATGGTTGGATGTGAGCTTAGGACTGTGTTTCAACAATTTGTAGGAGGGGGTTAACGGCTTGACCGCTCAAGTGGTTTCTTTTTTTTTCTCTTTTTAATTGTTTGTCTCCTCCTCACGTTGTGATGTAGTCGTTGCCCTTTTAAGAGCAGAAAGAGGGAAAATGGTTGGATCGTGACTATAGTTGCACGTAAGTGCATCCAAGTAAGGTCAATTTTTTCTTTTTCCTTAAGTTGTTTTTTTTTTTCCTCCCACCCTGTTTCTTAGCAGGTTTTGAGGCGTTGATAGGAGCGAACGGGGAAGGGGGTTGAAACCAGTTGCAGATGGTTGCAACCTGGAAAAGAAAAAAAGAGGAGAGTTGAAATCTAGGTTAGGATAGTAGTGTGTGGAACTACGCTGCCCTGTCCACCAAGATGGACAAAGTTTTGTGGTTGTGGGATCGTTGATCCTGTGGCATGAGTCGACGAGGGTAAGAGGATGAAAGTAGAAAGTAGAGGGAGTTGGGGAGAGAAAGAGTGAAACGAGGGTCGAGAGGAGAAGGGTCTACTCCTCGCAACCTGCCAACTGCACTCCCCGTTTTCCGGAGAAGGGAGGACATGGGAAAATGAGGGGGGGTTAATGCGAATGTAGTTAGAGTTTAATTTTCTTTCTTTTGTTTGTTTCTCTTTATTTTGATGCATTCTCGTGAGGACACTTGTCCTCACGAGGTGCTACGACAGAGGTAATTGTCAGGCTCTGATGGTTCACGGGATTATTTATGTGTCGTTCCCAAGTTGTCTCTTGTTTTGTTTTGTTTAACTTTTGCGTGACGTGGTCGGAAGGGCTCTCACCTTTTGCGAGAAAGGAGTGAACCGGTGCGCTCGTTGCCAGATCTTCAGATCGTGGGTCCAAATACTGGCCCTTCTCCGTTCAAGGTGAAAGCCTTAGTGAGTGATTTATTTGTCGTTGTTTATAACACTTTAGACTCTCTATCCGCACTCAAATCCTCTCTCGATGAATACTCGGAATTGTCTGAGAAGGGTATAAATTGACACAAATCAATATTTTTTCTTCCCGATAACTATTCTTTATGCGTGGAAGGAGGTATGAAGCACATCAGCCATAACAACTCAGAGCAATTTCTGGGTGTCCAACTCGCTTAGAGATACTGCCCAAGGATGCATGAAAGCATTCTCATTCATAAACCTTTCGTCGCTTGGGCTCTTAGGGAAAGGCACCCCACCTGTCACTGTTCGGTTGTGCTCAAGTTGTGAATAGCGCTCTGTTTACTCTTCTTTGGTATGTAAGCCGAATATGAGGGTTAGGCAACCTTTTCTGCTCTCTCATCAAGCGTAGAGCAATGAAGTTTATATTGAAACCATATGTGGATAAGGAGGACTCTTTCATCTCTAAGGTAGCCTAAGAGATCCTTTGTTGCCCTCGCAGCGAAGGAGGCATGTGTTAGACCCACTTCAACAAATCATGGCAATGCAGTGTAATTGGCTCATCAAGGCTAGACTTACGTCCCCGACCCCTCACTTGGTGCACTTGGATGATCACATCCTTAGTCGAGAATGAAATTTGAGTCATCATGAGGACATATGAACGTGCCTCTAACTATTTTTCTATCAAAAACGTCGGATCAAATCCCCGCTTTGAGCTGCAATTATCCACGTCTGGAAAAAAACTCAGACCCAATGTCTGGATTGAGCCTCGAACGATGACTAAAGTCTTGGTCTAACCCTTGTTCGAAAACCCCAAAATTCGGGACATTTTTGGGGATTGGTTTAAAGTTGACTCGGCACATGGGTATGTGGATTTGTTAAGAAGCCCTAAAACAATGGTTGGGATATATCTTGTACTTCAAAAAAAAATTGGATGTGATGCCACTGTCCTTGAAGGCGATTTTGGCTTCGGATGCAATAGACCCCCAGACACTTGGTTCTCCAACTTCATTCATCACTGCAACACGTATGAAAACAGATCTCCATCAGTTATAATTGCACAATGACATGTCAATGTTAGTCAGTCACCTTATTCAAATTCATGTAGATAGTTAAGGACAACCCTTCTCGTCTGGTGGGAATGGTACTACAACATATCACAGTGTACGAATTCCTAGATACTGATGGCTTTATGTCATTCCAGCTCTTCAAAGAAAGCAAGTCGATTCAACAGTGGAAACTTGACCCTGCTCTTTGGGAATAAACCTATATCGGTTTCAGAGGTTCTAATGTTACCTTGGCATATTATTCGATCAAAATTGGATACGATATCAATCAACCTCTGAGACAGCCCATAGTAGTAGCTCGAGCTCGATGGGCTCAATTTATGCAAACAGATAATATCGATATAGACTCTGCTTTAACCTCATATTGGGAACAACTAAGGCTCATTCTCAATCAAAGGCATGTTTTCCTATTGTGAATTGCCTCCTTCTTATCCACCTCGTCAGTAGTGTAGTTGGTTGAACGTGGCATGAAATTCGATTTAAAATGCATTCAGTGCCAATACGCATTTAAATCCACCATTCATTTATGGTGGGACTCTCCTGCCTCCACCAAAGTTTGACAATAAATTATAAAACACTGGAATCAAGTTTTTGACTCTGCTCTAATAGAGACAAAGGATGAACCATGTTAGGCAATTTACCACCAGACATCTCAAAGTCAAAAGGTTGGGGTTACATGACCCAAACTTTTCGGACCACAAGTTTTACAGTCATCTGGCAGCATCACAATGAAATGGTTTTTGATGGGAAAAACTAGACCAACAAACAAATTCGTAGAACATTTTGTCTATGGATAAGAGGAGTTATCCAGGTCGACTGGCGGAGGGAATCCAGCTCCCCAAGGCCATCACTCCATCACCTGCAATAGTTCAAGAGACATAGGTTTTTTGTAATTTCTTCGTGACGGTGGAAGGAAACCACCTTGTCTTTAACCCCGGGTTGCTGAAGAATTTGATAACCCTATTCATTTGATTTATAAGTTTGACTTTCACAACCTAGGTTACTCATTTGCTCAACTTGTATCTTGATGGGTTGCAGTAGACACGCAACTTGGTGAATGGTGAAGGGAGTGCAATCCGATTTGAGATTCCTCTTCGCTAATAGGGGGTTATTCCTAGTGATTAAGGGCAATTGCCCGAGTTGTATTGTTTAGTTATTTTTTTCTCTTTTTCCTCTTTTGGTTTTTCATTTGGGTTATATTAAGCAGCAATAGGTGCACCTAACCTTTTAGTCCCCGTTGTCCTTCCTGCTTTACCTTTCAACCCTATAGGACATTTCTGATTTCATTTTGTTAGGTTTTGTTTTTTCATTTGTGACCTTTTTTTGACAGAGTTAGGTTCGGATTGAGATTTTTGACACTTTGATAATTGTTGGATTGTGTGGCTTTTAAGGCCCTGAAAACTTCTTTCTTTTATTCTTAGGCTTGAAAAATATCAGAGCAGCAGTCAGGATTCATCTTTATGGATTATAATGTTCACGTTGGCTAATGATCCCAGAGGGTACTTGTTTTCCGGATTGATTGTAGAGGGACTCTCGACTTTCCTTTTTTCTCTAATGAAATGCAATGTTTATTTGTAAAAAAAATGATTTTATTTTTTGAAGGTGAATTATTTTTAACCAATTCAATTACCTATCGAAAATCAACAGAACGGTCTTTCAAATCTTTTTATTGTAACCATGAATTATAGTACTACGGGGAACCCCGTAGCATCCACATTCGTGCTCAAGATTATTACATCCTCACGTTGCGGAACCAAATCCATATAATCCCCCAAGTCCTCAAAATCCCTAAAATCCCCAAAATGCCCCAAAAATAGTGTCGAGGGGCAATTACATCCAATGCATTTTCATAACTTTCTCATTCATGAACCCTTTTATTAGAGGCCTAAGGATGTGCGTGGTTGAGAATTTGCAGTTACCTCGAGAGGTTACGACTTTTTTTTTTTTGAATTAAATTTTAAAAAATAATTAAAAAATGTAAAAAAAAGTATTGACGCAATAGCAGTTGGAAAAAAGTTGAAAAAAAACAAAAGTATAGAAAATTGGGTAACGAACAACATTTGTGCCCCATGTGACTAACTTCCTCCCAAACTCCACATTATATTTAGTGTTTTCGTTTTTTACTTTTTTGAAACTCAAACCATAACACAGTTGTAGTTATTTAAAAAAAAAAAGAAACTCGATCAGCATCATACATTACTCGACATTTAGCATGACTAGGTTGTCCCATGTGTGATGGGTTGTATCATGCGGCCTGAGTATCTGTGACCGCAAAATGAAAGATTTGGAACATGATGTGACTGGCGTCACCAGTATTTCCCGAAACCAAGCCTTCCTATTTTTTAGGATTATGAGGAATTGCTATCACAATGTGAACGTATCACTAGACCTATTTCTTTCTTGGGGAAAAAATAAAATCGATGAGAATCAATTCGGTTGATGGATGATTTTTATGTATCGTGCTACGTGACTCATCAGCCCGTATAATCGCATTTGGAGACCAGGTCGAGACTATGTCCTCTCTGTTTTGTGGCTCATACCGGTGTGTTGTGTAATTGCAAGGTGTCGTATAATCGCAAATCGACTCATATATAATTTGCGATCATACATGTTAATGTAAGTATGCTCTTAGTTGGTAAGGTACACAAATGATATTCAGGAGGTCTTGGGTTCAATCCTCATTGATCTCATGTACCTTCTTGGGCAAGCTTGACACCCGTCACCTAGAGATAGGTTGTTGGCCCCCGTGAGTGGCATTGAGCAGAGGTTGTTGATGTTCATAGGGGGAGGAGACCTGAGTGGAGCCACATCGAATCGATCAAGCTTTGTCCTGATACTATCAGCTGACCCCTGACCGATATCGCTCATCTTCTGTAGTAGGTCTTGCATCTGCTGGTGGGTGGACCTCCCGCATATTCCCTCGTTTGAGATTTGATCACATGTGTAGCTTCTACGGGGTTCCCCATAATACTTTAATAAGAATAAAAAGGTATGAAAAACCATTATATCCGGATTCGACAAGTAATTTAATTAGTTGGACTTACAATAATTAATTTTAAGAAAAAACAAAAGGTTGAAAAAAACACAATTTGATCAGCAAACTTAACTCGGAAGTGGTTAATGAAAGGCATATATTTCACCAATTCTATAACGAAAAGAGCGTTATATATGGTACACTGAAGGTAAACACATCTATTTTATTTCCTTACACTTCGGGATTTGCTTAGTCTGTTTTGGACTTAGTATATCTGCATGTAGATTCGGTGTTTCGTTACCGAAACACACTTCGGGGTTTTCGGGATTTACTTAGACGTTTTTTAACTTGTATTTACTTAGAGATCTGGTGTTTCATTACAGAAAAACACGTCGTGTTTTTTTTAACTTACTTTTTGACTTATATCCTCATGGAGATTCAATGTTTCGTTACGAAAACATTCTTCGGAATTTCAGGGTTTACTTGTTTTTTTTTTAACTTGTATCCATGTGTATATTCGGTGTTCCGTCATTAAAACACTCTTCGGGGGGTTTGGGATTTACGTAGTCTTTTGGGAGGTTATATCGGAGTGCAGATTCAGTGTTTTGTTATCGAAACACACTTCAGGGTTTTCAGGGCTTACTTCGTATTTTTTAGGTGTTATATTCACGTGTAGATTTAGTGTTTCGTTACAAAAACACACTTCGGGTTTTTCCAGATTCACTTAGTGTTTTGGGGGGTTTCGTTATCGAAAAACATGACGGGGTTTTCATGATTTACTTAGTATTTTGGGGGGGTTATATCCCGATGCAGATTCGATGTTTCGCTACGGAAACACACTTACGAGTTTTCGTGGTTTACTTAGTTTTTTTTTAGGCTTATACCCGGCTGTATATTCGGTGTTTCCTTATCGAAACACGATTTGGGATTTTCAGGATTTACTTAGTATTTTTTGGGGGTTATCTTGGCTTGAAGTTTTTCAAAAACGCCAAAGTGTATTTCGGTGTTTCAATACAAAAACGCACTTGGGGATTTTGAGAATTTAATTGATATTTTTTTAACATATCGACTGTATATTTTATTTTTCGATACAGAAACACACTTGGGGGTTCTAGGGATTTACTTTGTCTTGTTGGGGGGTTATCTCAACTTGTAGATTCACTATTTTATTACTGAAAGACACTTCGGGGTTTTCATAATCACCCGAGTATTTCGTTGACTCATATATGTGTGTAGATTCGATGTTTTGTTACCGGAACACACCCAAGTTTTCAAGATTTACTTAGTATTTTTTGGGAGTTATATTCACATTTAGATTCAGTATTTCGTTTCCGAAACACGCTTCGGGGTTTTTGGGAGTTAGTGAGTATTTTTTGGACTTACATCTGTGTGTATATTCCATCTTTAATTACTGAAACACACTTCATGGTTTTCGGGATTTACTTAATGTTTTTAGGGGGTTATATCGACATGTAGATTCGATGTTTTGTTACAAAAATGTTTTTCATGATTCTGGGATTTATTTTTTTTTAGGGCGGTATATCTTGCGTGTAGATTTAGTGTTTTATTCTTGAAATACATTTTGGGGTTTTCAAGATTTACCTGGTATTGTTTTGACTTATATCTGCGTGTAGATTTCATGTTTCGTTACCGAAACACCCTTTGAGATTTGGGGGATTTACTTAGTATTTTGGGGGGGTTATATTCGCGTGTTGATTCGATGTTTCATTATTGAAACACCCACTTCAGGGTTTTCGGGGATTACTTAAATATTTGAGAGATTATATCTGTATGTAGATACAGTGTTTCGTTACCGAAACATACTTCCAATTTTTTAGGAGTCACTTAGTTTTGTTATACTTATATCCATGTGTATATTCAGGTTTTGTTACCAAAACACACTTTGGGGTTTTCAGGATTAACTTTATCTTTTTGGGGGGCTATATATGTGTGCAAATTCAGTGTTTCATTACCGAAATGCACTTCATGATTTTAAAAATTTTACTTAGTCTTTTGTAGGCTTATATCCATGTATAGTTACCAAAATACACTTTGGGGGTTTCAGAGAATTGACTAAGTTTTTGTTTTATATCAACGTATACCTTCGATGTTTAGTTACCGAAACACTCTTCAGGGGTTTCAGGAAGAGTATTTCGGTATTTACTTAGACATTTTAAGGTTTATATGTATGTGTAGATTTAATGTTTTTTTACCAAAACACACTCTGGGGTTTTCAAGATTTATTCAGTTTTTTTCAGGGATTATATCCGAGTGCAGATTCAGTGTTTCGTTACCGACGAAATACACTTCGAGGGTTTCAAGATTTACTTCGTATTTTTTTTTTTACTTATATCCGCGTGTATATTATGTGTTTTGTTACCAAAACACACTTTGGAGCTTTCAGGAATTACTTAGTTTTTTGGGGGGGTGTATCTGAATGTAGATTTAGTGTTTCATTAATAAAGTAAACTTCACGGTGTCGGTGCGAATACCCTTACAAGGGTGTCCGCCCTGGTTCTTGCAAACAACAAAAAATAACTTTGGTTTAAAGTTAAGTATTCCGCACAAGGCGAGGTTGTATCTGGGAATCGCGCTGACTAAATGATTATTTAGAACAGAGAGTATGTCGGCGCGCAAGCTTTACGACGCGCATGTGATTTTTTTTCCTTTGAATTGTCCATAAGGCCAGCGTAGCCGACCGACCTGGGTTTTATTTGTTGATTAAGGTAAGGAAATCAAAGTTTTCGTCCCTCTATCCGGCACGTTTGACCGGCGGTAGGTTGGCGTGCAGAGTGGTGGCGACCATGTGATCCTACGTAAGTCTCTTCTCTTTAAGATTTGTTTACCAAAGTTTTTTTTCTTGGTTCTTTTCCTAACAAGCACAAGCAATATCGTCAATTCATCTTGGAGAAGAAATCATATGATAGAAGTCAAAATCAGAAGTACCAAGATAGAGTAATAAGTCTTTCAGGGCCAACATCTCACCATCCTCTCCTTAATAGAATCAGAAACATTATGTTAGTAGTTGATTGATCCAATTAGAGAAGGTTAGAAGTAATATGGTAGATCACTCAGAATCTATGCACCCTTTTATTGGCGTCTGTTTGTGATAGGGCAGACCTCGAGGGTCTTGCTTATCTTATTCACTATCCTGCATTAGATCAAGGCCAGATGGTAATAAGGCGGGTTTCTCGGAGCCCCACTCCTCTTACTACCAACTCTTTCATCCATGCGATTGGGAAATAGGGCAGGCATCTTGGTGCCTTGCTCCTCCTACTGCTATTCTGTATTGAAGCACCACTAGCAGGTAATAAGGCAGGCTTCTCGGAGCCTCACTACTCTAATTACACTGTTCGTGCCAGTATTGCGATAAGGCAGACTTTTTGGCGCCTTGTTACTCTTATCACGCCGTTCGTGCCATTATTGCGATAAGGCAGGCTTCTCGGAGCCTTGCTACTCTTATCGCATCATTAGCAACATCATTTTGACAAGGCAGGTTTCTCGGAGCCTTGCTACTCTTATCACATTGTCAGCGGCGTCAGTGCGATAAGGCAGGCTGTTCGGAGCCTTGCTACTCTTATCACATTGTTAGTGGCGTCATTGCGGTAAGGCAGGCTGCTCGGAGCCTTGCTACTCTTATCACATTGTCAGTGACATTATTGCGATAAGGCAGGCTTCTTTGAGCCTTGCTATTCTTATCACATCATTAGCGACATTATTATGATAAGGCAGGTTTATCGGAGCCTTGTTACTCTTATCACATTGTCAGCGGTGTCATTGCGATAAGGCAAGCCGCTCGGAGCCTTGCTACTCTTATCACATTGTCAGTAACATCATTGCGATGAGGAAGGCTTCTCAGAGCCTTGTTACTCTTATCACACTTTTGCAAGTTTTACCAGGTGACTCGATCGTCGTTTTTTGACGTCACTTGAGCCCTGGATCATTCGGAAGCCTTTAAGACTACGTGGTTAGGCCATACAAGACGTGTACCTCATGTCTTAAACTTATCCGCCTGATCCCCGGCCGTGTTAGCTTTCGACCCTTTGAGAGTGTATAAACATAGTCAAGAGTTACTTGATGAAGTCCATCAGTAAAGTATCCGATCATATCATACACAAGTCCTTCAATCCACTGTGATCCCCATCCCTTTATCACTGGTCAGGTGGTCCTATTTAAGCAAGGGAAGACTGAACGGAGTCAATCCTCCCCTGCGGCCACATCCCTCCAAAGAAACATTCACATAGCGAGACAGTTACCCGGAACTTCTCATTCTCGCTATGCTTTCTAGAAACCGTTAGTCATACCCAATCAGATTCATTTCACACAATCAACCTTCTTCAAGCTTTGCTCCTCTTTATACGGACACTATCTTTTTTCCTCTCGGCTTGAGTTTAGCCTAAAGATACTCTGGCTCAAAGTACTCTTTTTATTTTATTACAAATACGGATAATTGCCTGAAGGTTATAATTTAAAGGTTTGTGGCTTACTAGGCAAACGTGTGCGTACCTTACTGTTCCCTGCCTCCAGAGTTCCGCCTGAACTCCGGCAGAGCTCCTGCAATCACCCTGTTGTTTGGGATATGTCTAAGCCGACCAAATAGAAACTTGGTTTATGATTTAGTTCTAGCAGGCGACTGAGCATATCATTTTCTCAGTCATTGTTTGAAAGATTGGTGTGCGAGGAGAGTCAGACATAGGAAAAGTGGAGGAGAATGAGGGAGGTAGAAGCCGACATTCTTGACTACGATCCTCCCCTCTCCACTGCCTCGCGCCCTTTCCACCTCTGACCCCCGCCCTAGCACGTAATGTCATATGATAATAATAATAATAATAATAGTAATAATAACAATAATAATAATGATAATAATAATAATAATAATAATAATAATAATAATAATAATATTGTAAGGAAACGAAAAATTGCAGAAAACTGATTGCAATTTGCGAAATCACCTTGAAAGCCACAAGGTCCTACTTTGTCCGGAGAGCAAAATGTATTGGTACGCCATTAATGGAAACGTACCGAGCACGAGTGTCAATGAGAATTTGTTCTCATCATTACCAACATAAGTACTCAGAGTCTTTCCCCTACTGGCGCTCAATACCCAAACTATAATCACACAACTACTAACAACCCATGAAATGACAATGCATTCAGTAAAATCAGCAACAAAATCAAAGCATATGAAGATGTTGACCATTATAGACCATCGTCAGGACCAGGTACGTGCCCTCACTTTCTTCCTCTTTCCCCACCTTCTCTTTCCCACTCCTCTATGTCCACTCTCATTCACATCCACATACTTATGTGAGTTTCCTACTATGAGAACGGTTTCACCATTCGGTCAGTGGTCCAGCAGATCTTCATGGTTCGCCCTCAACCCTGTATATTGCCTTATGTGGGTTCACCTGAGTTCGAACCCATATCCTGCACTACAGAGTATCACTTTTGGTCATCCGTACACAGCATGGTTGTATAGATTTGAACCGTAGGTCCGTAGGGTAGCTGTTGTAAGTAGGTCCTCGGCAAGCAGTCCATAGCAGAATCCGCAAAGGGCAGTCCTAGCACAAACAGCAAAAGATTGTCCTTGCCCTTCCTTGTTACGTCAGTGGTTCCCAGTCCCATTGTCTACCTAGCCTGGTCAGTAGTGTAAAGCGGAACTGTGCAACCCCCCCTGGGCTTGGGCTGGCATCGATGAATCAAGCCAAACCCAAGTATAAATAAAGAAACAGTGGTGAGCTACTCACGCATTCCGTTGCTGAGGATGTGGAAGTGTTGCCGCTGCTGCTTGTGCTACGGAGGTCCGCAGGTTGCCCACAGACAAAGTGGGTTGTGTCATAGACTAGCAGCTAGCAGCGGTTGGGTCAGTGCTAGTAGGTCCATGCGTGTGTGTCAGTAAAAAAATCAGACGAATCAGTCTGATGCAGTCACACTTTTCGGGGTTGTATAGCGAACAACACATACACAACCGGTGCACACACAGACACAGGCTGCATACACACAGACACAGTCTATCCTCACACAGATACACAGTCTGTTGACACACAGACAGTCCGTTCTCTTGCAGACATGGTCTGCACACACATAGACAGTCTGTTCGCCCGCAGACACAGTCTGCACACTCGCAGACACTCTGTTAAGGCGTGACAAAACAGTCTGGCACAGTCATGTTTTCTTTGGCTGTATAGTGAACTATGGCAACACACACACACAGTCTGCGCACATACACGCACACACACATTACACCCTCATTTTGGCTGCGCAGGACTACAATAGCTGGTGTGCATTTGTTGTCACAGACCATTGGGCTCAGGGACGCCGGTAGCGCACAGGAACCACAACTTCCTATGTCAGCTCTTCTCTCTCTCTCTCTCTCTCTCTCTCTCTCTCTCTCTCTCTCTCTCTCTCTCTCTCTCTC
>BFEA01000758.1:163648-180025 GCA_003427395.1 Chara braunii | reverse complement strand
CTCTCTCTCTCTCTCTCTCTCTCCATTTTAGTGTCCGTTCGTCTGGCTGTCTTGTCTGGCTTTCTTTGCCTCTCTTCCTTTGTCCGTCTGTTTGGCCTATCTGTATGTATTTGCTTATTTGCTGTCTGTACGTGTCTGTCCGCGTCATGTCGGGCTTAGGTCTGTAGCCGAAGTCGCAGTAAAACTTCTGTCAGGGTCGAGGTCGTAGCTGCTACAGTCCCGAAGGGTCAAGGCCGTAGCCGCTACAATCCTGACTGCACTATATCGGCAGTGCTACCGCATAGAGTTGGCAGTGCAAACCCATGCAGTCAACGGTACCGGTTCAGTCAGTCCCAGTTCAGCTCAGGGAGTACCATGAGGTGTGCGTGTACCGTGGGCCGATGGAATGAGGCAGACCAACGAGATACAGACGTAAATCAAGAGGCAGCGCCCAGCCATCAATTCATTCCTGCCGAAGCCATGCGGAAGGGCTGCCACAGTGACCTGCGCGAGGTGGTTTGCAGATGTGCCCGAAGTCGAAGTGGCTGCTTGCAGTTAGTGTTAGTTGGCGCCCGTAGTAGCTACCGTAGCTAGAGATAGGAGTGTGTGCATGCGGCATCCAGGGTGATCCAGAGTTGGAGTGTGAACAGTGGTGTTGAATGCTGTGACGAGGGGCGGAATGTTCATAGCCTGTTTGAAGCGAGTTGCATCCAAGCTGTGTTCTTGGTTGCCATATCTCTAAGCTTAGTGGTGGGCGTTGTGCGCCAGTGTGATTCACCATCTGTTTGTACGTATGCGATCTGGAAGTGAAATTGAGTCTCTTTGTAATAATAATAATAATAATAATAATAATAATATAGTAATAGTAATACTTTAACAATAATAATAAAGAAATAATAAAATCAAGTCACACAGAATGCAAGATAGCGAACTTCAGAAATCAAACAGCATCCTATACGTGAGACCAGATAGTTGAGACCTCGATCCAACAACAGAATTGCAGTACGAGTTCCTTCAAGCAAGAGCACAACAAAGCTCACAAGTGACAATGTGCGAATAGTCCCATCATCATCAATAACGAACCAACGACGGTATCCTATCTGGCGCTCGGTGCCCAGACTACAGATGACAATTCCTATCTAGCCCACCATCTACAATAACACGGATGACGTCAATAGCCCCCTGAAGTACGTGCAGATCTCGGACAATGCTGTCGTCTCAAGCATCAGGTATGTCTCTCGCAATCACTCACAACCTCGATCCTCAACACACAGATGCCACGTGCACCCAAGACCACCATTCGTCATTACTACCACTGTCGAGGTTAACCCGGTTATGGCTGTCTTCGCCTGTTGTTATCAGGTTGCGCCCTGAACCCAGCGCTGGTCCCTTTATCATTCAAGATAAACTCATTATAATAACAGAATAACAATAATAAAAATAATAAATAGTAATAAAATCAATAATAAAATAATAACAAATAGTAATAATAGTAATAAGAATATAGCAATAATACGGAAGCAATAATGAAAATCAAACAACGATTGGTTGTTTTGACGTATGCAGGTCATCTGAAGTAATCACAACGGGGAAGGTGCATTGTCTTTGTGGAGTCTCCTTACTCATGTTGCCCGCAATCTCCCTTCACGGTCACTTCCAACTTCCTCCCGCGATGGCTTCTCTCCTTCTCTCGCCTTTTTTCTCTTTCTCTCTCCATCTGTTTCATTCTCTGTGTGTATGTGTATTTCTCTCTGTTTTTGTGTCTTGTTTGTCTGGCTGTCTATCTGTACGTATGTATCTGTGTTTGACCGTCTGTCATGTATGTCTGTTCTCATGACCGAGTTTGTCCTTGTCTGTTCGTATGTCTGTGTTTGTTTATCCTGTCCGACTGTGTATGTCGGTTCGTCTGCCCCACTGTGTCTGATTGTTTGTCTATTTCATTTGCACACACTCACACAGACGGGGTTCATCTGATTGTCTGTTCCGCTTGTCTGGTCTGGCTGCACTTGTCTTTCCTGTATCTGTCCGTCCTGACTGTTCGTGTCTCTGTCTGTGCCTGTCCTATCTGTCTGTTTGACAGTGTATGTTATGCCTGTCAATCTGTTCCCGCCTTTATGTCTGTTTTGTGTCAGTCTTATCTTATTCTATTGGTCTGCCTGTTTGTTCATGTTATTTGTCTATTTGTGACTGGTTTGTCATATCTGTCTATTCTTGTTTTCTAGTTCTACCTCTGCGTATGCGTGTGCGTGGGATGAGTCTGTGAAATCCTGGAGGAAGCAGTTTGTCACAACCCCTCGATCTTCATCCCCCTTTCATATCTTATTCTCCTCTTCCCTCATTCTCTTCCTCGTCTGTCTTAAGTGACGATCCTCGTTCAATCCATCTTCATTATCATGACTAAAATAAATTCAAGCAAATACAATAATAATAATCATAACATAAACAATAAAAGAAGTGAGTAATAGCGAGGTGGCAATATCCAAAAATGCCCAATCATAATGAAAGACAAAATGTATATCAGTGTCCGGAAAGCGGCATTGCACTAATATAACACTAATGGAGTATCGTAACACTGAAAGCCAATTATCAGTGGGAAATCGCCCTTGCCACCACCAACATGTGTGTTCATGCCTTTCTCCCTATCGTGTGTTCTTCTACTTCGCGCCCCCCTTCCATCTCTCTGCTCCACCCGATCGTTACTGCCATAGGAGCGGCTCAGCGCCCACTGCCATCGGCCCTTTACCATCTCCCTGTTGCTACCTCTGTCACCTTTTCCTTTCCTCGCACGATCTTCTTTTATCCCTCTTTGTTTCATCTCCTCCCCTCTCTCCTTTTCTTCTTCTTCTTCTTCTTCTCCATCTCGCAGTGTCCTCCCCCTCCCTTTTTTTACATGACATCTTCAGCACCTTCACACTTCTTCAACTTCTTCAATGCTTTCTTTGTCCTACCTTGCTCCCCGCAATCACGGCTATCCCCTGATCATTCTCTCGTTAGTAGTCATGAATTTGATATAATAATAATAATAATAATAATAATAATAATAATACCAAATCAATAATAATGATAAATTGATCATGTATAGAATCCATCTTTCCGGCCCGGTGTAATCACGGCAAGGGAACGTGCAGCCTGATGAAGGGCGACACTCATAGGATGTTCAGGTGAGCTACTCTCTCTCTCTCCTCTCTCACACACACACACAAGGTATGGAGCATCGAAGCACTAAGCACGTAGCATCCCGAATTGTACTGACCGCTGATCCACGAACCATGAAGCGCGCAACATCATGCACCTTTCTTTCTCCCTGCGCCCGTATCTTCTCATTGCGGGACCGCTCACTCAACCTCTGCGCATACATCCCCCCTACGTTCCCTGCTGGTTCATGCTAGGAACAACGCCGTCGTCGACTGCAACGCCAGGTAAGCATGTTCTCCTCCCCTGCTCTTTCTCTGTTCGACTCTACTATCTTGGCTTTCCACACGCACCCGCATGCCAGGTCTCTCCATCGAGTGCAAGCTTGCTTAGTTTGCGTATGCCTGTTTTCGTTAGATGTACCTAAACTATGGCTTTGGTCAAGTTCAGTCAAACATGAGGAAGTGTTGTGCTCGAGGGAAGAAGATCGGGGTTGTTTTTTGTTTTTTTTGTTTTTTGTTTTCTTTTTCTCCCGTAATCACTCCTTTCCTCTTTCCGATCCTGCTCTTTGTTGCGTCCCTACTTACCTACGTTTCTTCCTCCTCCTCACATCCTTCTTTTTCTTCTCCTTCTTCTCCTTCGTGACTTTTCTCTCTCTTTATACATGCGCTCGTGTAGTAGCTTACATTCTCATGTTCTAACAGTAGATCATTCGATTCTGTTCATCCGTTCGTCAGGAGCGCTAAGTATTGGTCACTTACTCTCCACCCACTTTGTTCCTCTTCGTACTACGGAATGCTCAACGCCCCTCGATCAGACTGCCCTGCCTGCGGCGAGGCTCAGCTGGTTGCGATCGGAGCGGGTGCTTACTACGGGCCACGCTTGAATGAATTTGTCCTAGTATCAGAGGGGTATTCATTTAGGCACCCGTGGTAAAAATCGTGAGAACGAAAAAAGAAAAATAAATAATAAAGAAAAAAAGATAAAAGAAAGAAAAGAAAGCTAACAAAATCTAACGGTTAACCGTCCTAACCTGCCAAGTGTCGGGCCTACAGCACTCGGCTCTAACGAATCTAACTTCACTAACTCCCACCCCAAGGTCACGGGTTCGAGCCCCCATTGCCCGAAGTTGGAGTAAAAGTAGAACTTCGTTAAAGCATACAAAAGGGCTAACTTGTGGGGCTAGACAGAATCGATCCCTGTACCTCCTATTTAATAGTCTACCCCATAATCTACTAAGCTAACTCCTACTTCAGTTAAAAAAAGAGCCACTCAATTTTATATAGAGTAATGGGGCTCGATTCAACTAGCGGTCCGCTCCCTTTCCTAAATTTGTGCGTGCGTATACTCGCCGGTCCGCCTGCCTATATGAGTGTTTGTCGGCTCGAGCGTGTGTATGACTCGCAGGGGTACTTGGTGGAACGGAAGGCCCGAAGAGTCGACGCTTAGTCGTGGTCGTGACAGTAAGGGTCGTGGTGGGGAAAACACTCAAGTGGCGGGCAAAGAGGGCTGCAACACTTAGGAGCTGCAGAAAGAACTTAGGTAATAGATCGGTCGATACCACACCAACTGAGGTAAACGCGCCGAGTGCCCGAGGCCGATTAGAAGAGACAATTTGGCAATTTTCGAGGACCAGTACCGGTAAGTAGACAGACACCAACCCAAGTCTCAGTGTGTGTCGTAGATGTCTCTGATACATCACTAACCTAATCAACCTCTCGACCTTCCTGGGCAGAAGGTATTACCACCGATCCTAATTATTACAGTGTGCGTCGAAACAACACGCGCTCGTTCTCTCTCAAAATCTTCTCACCGATTTGTCCCGGCCTCAATAGTCGAGGAAATCGTTTTTATGGTATCGTGTGAAAACGCGTGCACTTCTAAGTTTAGACCGACTCTATCATGGTGATTGGCACGATCGATGTGTAGATTGTAAAATCATGGTCAAAATACCCTTGTAAGGGTATTTGGTCCGACAGCACGCTCGGCAGCGAATGGAGGAGTGGCCCGGGCGCTTTCTTGGCCCTGAGCGTTGTGCTGCATTCGTTCATATGAGAGTCCTCGCATGTTGATTTTAAGCTTGGGCCTAGCCCTATAGGTTACAGCATTGGACTTGCGAAACGGAGGTACGGGGATCGAGACCAGTAGGCGACGGCTTAGGAGCGAAGCAGCATTGGATGAGAAAGGCTGAGGGGTTGAGGGTTTCGTGGGATTATCGCTCGTACTTTTTGTTGGGGAAGGTCGATCGCGGGGTCTCGTGGGACTATCCCCCTTAGTTTTTGTTGGGGAAGGTCGATCGCGGGTCCTGTTGGTAGGACCGGGGAAGTGTCGATAGGTCCAGGCCCTCGGTCTCCCTATTTAGCTGGGGGAAATTTTAATTTCATCATTATTTGAATTTTTCTTCTATCCCATCCGGGTCCAGTACCGGTTCCAGAACCGACCGTGGACCCGCTGGCCTACCTCGGTGGGAACGCGAGTGGACTGTTGCGTTCATGGCTGACTGTGGGCGCGTAGCGGGGCAGACTTTCGGATTGACTGTTGGGGAGCCGATGGCGCGGTTGAGAATAGCCACAAGCATAGAAGTAGCGGACCGGGGATTGAATGACTTTCAACAGACAGCGACAAGGTTGGTAGTAGTCGGGCGTTGTCGGGTTGTGAGAAGCAGTGACGGAACGAGCGGGAGGAACGAAGTGCGGTCGTGCACAATAGAGGGAAGACTATCTAGGCGCAGACAGGGAGCGACGGGCGCTAAGACAGGCAGCGAGCGACGATAGGCAGCAGGAACGACGAGCGCTAAGGCAATGAAGTTGGGCAGTGAAGAAGGAGAGTGAATCTGGACGGGGATCGGGCCAGGTGCATTCGAGAAGAGGAATGGCAAAAAGACGAGTCGGACGCAGCTAGAAGGTGGTCGAGCTTGCGAGACTGCAGGGGTTCGAGCGAGGGAAGATGACGAATGGGGTTTTTTATACATCACGAATTCATTGCAGATGTTGGAATAGTGGAAGGATTAGTGTAGGGGGAGGAAGAAAAGAAAAACGGTGCGTGGTGATGGCGTGAAGGGTGGCTATGGCAGGAGTAAGATGGCATCACTCGCTTGATCCTCTGTGAAATCGAGCGGGGAAAGAACTAAAGTAGGGGTTTTAGACTAGGGCGACCCCGTTTTTTAGGTCGGAATTAGGAGAGAGTTCGTGGATTAGGAGATTAGTAGGGGGGGTAATAAGTGGAATAGTCGGGAGTGGCGATGGTAAGGAACGAAAGTTGAGTGTCATACCTGATTTTTCTCGAAGTCGAGCAAACTGAGATATTGCACGGGTCTTCAAAGGCATTGCGAGCCGTTCTGTTGAGTCAGATTAACTGATGGAGTGATAACTTGGGTTGTATGTATGATAGGAGTTGCCCGCATGAAGGAAGAAACTGTTTCATAAGTAGTTATGAATATTTCCACAGTTTTGCAAAAGATTCATTTCGGTTTGGTTGGTCGTAACGAGGAGGAGTGAGCAGTGGGGGTTAGCGACTTACCTGTTGGCCGGCGCGTTGCTCATCCTGTTGAGCACGGCATGTAAGAAAAGCAGGGAAAAGGAGGTGCGGACCTAGCCGGTTTCCTGTGAAAGATTCATTCAATTTTGCTCCTCCCTTCGATGAATCTGGTTGGGTTTTAGAGGGAGATTCGTTTCGTTCTAGTACGGTCCAGAAGGAGGGCGAATGAGGAGTTTACCTGGTAAGGGGCGCGCAATACCTGTCCGAGTCTTCTTGCTGAGAAACTTCAGTCATGGTAGGCGAAAAACAGAGACGAAAATCGTGCATGTGCAGTCCATGGTTTGGCGGAGAGTTCATTTTCACTGAGCAGACACAACAAAGGTACGATTGAGGTAGGCACATTCGACTGAGTAAACGTACCCGGGCAGCTGTGTGAGTCAATAGGCAGATGCGCGGCTATGTACTTACCGGTTGGCAAGTACGTAACATAGTCTGTTAGCCTGAGAGGCTACGAGTGAGCCTGAGCCACGAGTGGACTACTGAGCGAGCCGATCGGCTCATTGAACGAACCGTAGAGTAAGGGAGGAAAAAGAAAACTTACCAGGTCTGGTCAGGGGTTTGGCCAGGTATGCTCGCCGAAAGAGGGAGTTGGAAGAGATCCGGTTCGGATAGCAGCAGAGGCAATTGCTACTATACTGGTGTGACAGAGAGGGAACGCCAGGTACCTCCAGAGGAAACGCCTGCCCCGATCCTGCTCGTTTAGACACTAAGAGCAGAAGGAGGCAGGTCGCGAGGTTGCAAGCTTGTATGGTGGCTGACAACGCGGGTTACTGCTAACGATACGGCTGGAGTAAGGCCAACCGAGAGGGTGCTGGCTTACTTGTGGATTGGCATGCGACCCATTTCATCAAGCAGAATAGCGGAAAGAGAGAGAAGAAGTTGCAAGAAGATGTACTTACCTACTGGCCGAAGTCTGAGCACTGCTCACCACATTAAACGAAATGACTAGAAGGCAACTGCGAGGCTGACGGTTAGCGGATGGTCGGTGTGCCGTTCATCCTATCAAACCTGTGCAGTAGCAGGCCAACTGCGAAGGTGCCAACTTACTTGTGGGTCGATTAGTTGTTCGCCTTACCAAAGGAGGTGGGTAGGGGTGGGTCATGAAAGGTGCAGACTTGCCGGTGGCTTAATCTGGGGGTCAATGCGGTGACTTAGAGGTTCGTCAGAAGGAGTGGCTTGCAATTGGAGTAAGTGAGCGAGCTTGAATAAAGGGAGTATTGATGTGATCCGGAGAGTCGTTAGAAGGTCAACGGTTGGCAGACGACATCAGGTTGACCGAGCTACGATACTTTCTGACCATCATTGCGGGACCCTTAGGCGATTCAAGGCAACAAGGCCCTCTCATGCGAGTCTGAGTGCACCTCCCTTGAATCTGAAAGTTTCAAACCTGTCTCTTTCTGCCTTTCTCACTCTAAGTCTAGTCTGCTGGTTACAAGAGGAAGGCGGCAGGCGGGATTGCAACCTGTAGGACAGCATCAAGACTCTGTGGGGAGTCCACCCACCAATTGTGGGAGCTCTATCGGAACCTATGCGAGGTTCTGGAGGCAGGGAATCACCAGGTATATCATTCTCTATCTGTATGACCTCAATATACCCCTGTTTGTTTATCTCCCTTTAGTTTGGCTGATGTATGATGAGATTGTCCCTATGATTTTGCCTTTGTTGAAGATATAATCAGATTGAATGGAAAGAATGTATGAGAGTGAAGTTTAAGTTTCATCTTTATTTTCACTAAAAGCAGACTAAGGGATGAACTGAGGGAAGGTAGAAGGAAGGCAGACTGCATGCGTTTGACTGGGTCAACCAAAGACTTGGCATTGTTTCTAAGCTGAATGGTCCAGGGTTGTGTTTATTTGGCTGTTTTCTGAAGGGTCAGGCATTGTTTCTAAGTTGAATATCTTGGTTGCTATGTTTATTTTCTGAGGGTTTGCTTGATGTTTATATTTTTTTGTTTTGTTCTGAGGGAGGATTTTGGTCTAAGGTTGAACATTGTTTCTAAGTTGAATGGTTTAGCCTGAAAACCACGCACATAAGTACAACTTGAGTATAAAAGAAAGTACCTTACTTATATTTGAAGTGAACTGACAGTTCGACATTGTTTCCAAGTCGAATGGATCACCAAGAAGAGAATGGAAGTTACAAAGTAAAATTGGAAATAGTTTGGGAAAATTGAACATTGTTTCCAAGCAGAATGGTTCAGTCTCCTGCTCATATTTGCTTTTTCTTTTAAGAACAAAATCAGAGAGTTATTAAACTTTGGATATTAAACAGTTCAAGGCGGCTAGGCATTGTTTCCAAGCCGAATGGTCTAGTCAAATGCCTAAAGAAGAGACAAGTAGTAGTGCAACCTGTTCGTGTATTTCCTAAGGCACGCTGGATCCGAATGGTCTAGCACTTGTGTCATATGTAAGTTGGGTATGAATTGAAGGTTCACGAATTCTTTTATATAAATGGGTTTAGGATGGTGAGAGTACTTACTTTTGTGGTTTAGCCTGCATGTAACTGAGTGCGGCTACTACTTAGTCTAAGTTTCAGTTGATAGGTAGTTATTTTAGTTGCTCGCCACGTGCTAGAGTCATAGGAGTTAGTTTCAATTCTGCATTTTCTGAGCTAAGTTTTTTTTACTTAGGTCAATTCCTGCATTTTCTGGGATTTTTTACTATACTTCGTCTTGTATAAATCTTAGTAAGTCACTTTCTCTACGGGAAGCGCTGCCGAAATTTATACAAAGTCAAGGAGTTTGTAAGATTTTGTCCTTTCAGGGTCCAGTTTTTCTGACTTTTTGACTTAATAAAAATCTGGGAAACCTCTTTTTCTAAAGGGAGTGTTGCCCAAAGTTTTGCTAATTCAGGAAGTTAGACAAAATTAAACCTTGAAAAGTCGAAGTCATTTTGGACTTTGAATTTAGCTTTGTATGAATTTTGGAATAGCACTTTCTCTACGGGAAGCGCTGCTGAAATTTCTACATATCTAAGGAGTTAGTCAAATTTTGTCTTAAGTTGAACTCATGTATCGATTATGAGTTCATATTTAACTTAGTACAAATCGGGGAAGTCTACCTTTTTAAAGGAAGTGCTGCCCAAATTTTTACTAATTCAGGGATTTGGAAAAATTTTGACTTTCCAGAGTTAGAGATTATTCTTGCTTTCATATTTGGGCTATTATAAATTCTAAGAAGGCACTTTCCCTATGGAAAGCAATGCCGAAATTTTCTTAGTTTAAAGGAGTTATACTATATTTTGATAGGTAGCAATTATGGCAGTTCACTCTGTATAAAAAAGATGTTGGTAAAGATTTACCATTTCATTAGGCACTGGGTTAGGGGTAGACTCATGATTGGTTAAGTAAAATGACTCTTAGTGAAATCGTGATATGAAGGTTACGCTTGATTTGGACTAATAGATTTAGTTTGGGATTGGTCTATCTTATGTTACAGGTTCTTTTGGACATTTGATTTGAAATCATGACTAGGTTTAACTTGATCCTACGAGGATCACCTTCTGTTATCACTGATAACAGGTCGGTTGCCGATTTGTCGGTCTACGACTTAACTCCCATTCATCCTCCATACTCAACCTAAAAGGCTTTAGCCCTGATGAATTTTGTTTTATTAAAATTTCACCTGGACTTTGATTGAATGACCATTTAACAAAGGTACTGAGTATTTAATTATGGTTGGTTGGACAGGAGGCTGAGACTTGCATGGCTAAAGCGAGGGGTATGAGTGTAGAGGTTGGTTGAAGTTGACTCCGTGTAGTGCGTGGACTTTTTTTTTACTCTTTGATGTAATTGCAGGTATGTGTGGTGACTTGGATTTTGATTTGTTCGCCTGCGATCGCAAACATATGTATGGCTGTGAGGAGTCCCACTGTGATTGTGAAAAGTGATCGTCACATACGTATTCTCCTATGCATATATAAATATATACACATATAAATATATACACATATAAATATATATGTGTACCTATGCAGGATGGTCGCGTGGCCTGAGGGGCCTACGCTTAGAGGTTAATTGGGGATAAGGGTTGAGAAAATAAAATAAAAAACCGTTTTATTGTTGAATGTCTCTTAAAAGATTTTTTTGTCGGACGTTGGTCCTGAGCCGGGATTCGAGGTCCTTGTCCAGGACATCCCAGACCCTAGACTCTGCATGAAAAGGATTACCCATCGGGCAGAGTCTATTTGCCCTACCTACCAGAACACCCAGCTTAAGAGTCAGAGGTCCCACGGAGGCCACACAGTTATTCCTTCAGCCGTTCAATATCGTGAAGAGGCAAACCTTCACGATACTTCGAGTCTGACACTTGAGTGTTATAAGCGGTACTCGGATCCACGAGGGACCGCTTGATTATGGGCACTATATAGTACGTCATCTTCACGACTGTTTGCGCACGCTTACATTGCGAGTCGATATGAGTAGGCCCCGCGTCCGCTCAGTTTTATACTAAGTCTCACGTGCCTATCCGATTTCGACGTCGGAAAGTTATGGGATGGCTACTGAGGGACTAGGAGCGAGGTCGCGTTGTTTGTTTTGTGTCGTTTCGTATACGTATATGTGAGTGTATGTTTATTTTTGTGTCCTTTAGAGTGGTGTGCGCATGGTGTTTAAGATGCGTCCTCGTCAACCGACGACGAGTCGTGCTTGGGACCTCAGCCCCCCAAGATGTCAGTTCACGTGCGGGTCCGATAGAGGCATAATACTGCGCGTACCCCCTATGTTACAACGAACGAGAAACGCCCTCGGTTGGTCCAACTCTGCGATTGCAACTGACCAGCTCTCGTACTGTGGATTGGTAGCTCGACGGGGATACACCCACCGAAGAGAGGTGACGGTTCCCGCAAGGTGGAGGTAAGTCGTGCCTCGTGTAGGCCATATCCTGTCGTAGGGGCTCGCGAGAGGTATGGCTGGCGCACTCGGTCGGAGCGGCTTGCGAAAGCTCCATGTATATCCTCGCCGAGGATTTAGACCAACTCCTGTGTGACGAGGCCGGGAGGGTCCCACGCCGCCCTGTGCGGTGCCGGACCGATGCGCTCGACAACGGTTTTCAGGATTTACGAAATCTTTCGGATGGGTTATATCTACGTGCAGATTCGATGCTTCGTTACCGAAACACACTTTCGGATTTTTTAGATTTACTTGGTCTTTCTTGAGAGTTACATCCACGTTTACATTTTGTGTTTCGTTATCGAAATACACTTCAGGGTTTGGGGGAGTTCTTGGTCTTTTTTATATTTATATTTGTGTGTAGATTCAATGTAATGTTTGATTACTGAAACACACTTCGGGGTTTTCGATATTGACTCGGTGTTTTTTTTTTTTTTTTTTTTTTTATCAATGTGTAAATTCATTGTTTCATTACATAAATAATCTTCTGGGTTTAGATGATTTACTTTTTTATTTTAGGATGGTATATTCACGTGTAGATAAAGTGTTTTGTTGTCGAAACACACTTCGGGGTTTTTAGGATTTACCTATTATTTTTTTTACTTATATTTGCGTGTAGATTCGGCGTTTCGTTACCAAAATACTCTTCGAGGTTTTGGGGATTTACTTAGTATTTTTCGGGGGTTAAATTCTCGTGTCGATTCAATATTTAGGGTTTTGGCGAATTTTTGAAATATTTTAGAGATTATATTTACGTGTAGATTCGATGTTTCGTTATCGAAACACACTTTTGGGTTTTCATGATTTACTTAGATATTTTTGGGGATAAATTTGTGTATAAATTTTGTATTTTATGTCGAAATACACTTCAGGGTTTTTTAGATTTACTTAGTCTCTTCCGAAGGTTATATCCAAATGCAAATCCAGTATTTCGTTACCAAAACACACTTCATGATGTTCGGGATTTACGTAGTCGTTTCTTATGGTTATATCTGCAAGTAAATTTGATGTTTCGTTACCTAAACACACTTCGGGGTTTTTCGGATTTATTTAGACACTTTGGGGGTAATATCCACGTATAGATACGGTTTTTCATTACCGAAATACACTTCGGGGTTCTTTGGATTTACTTAGTATTTTTTAAACTTCTATCCGCGTGTATATTGGGTGTCTTGTTCCGAGAATACACCATGGCATTTTCATGATTTAGCTAGTTTTAAGGGAAGTTATATTTGAGTGCAGATTCAGTGTATCAGTATCGAAATACACTTTCAGGGGGTTCAAGATTTAGTCGGACATTGTTTGGGGTTATATCCGCATGAAAATTTGATGTTTCATTACAGAAACACACTTCATGGTTTTCAGGATTTACTTAGATATTTTGGGGTTTATGACATTTTTGGAGTTGTATTTGAGTGCGGATTCGGTGTTTTATTACTAAAACACACTTCGGGTTTTTCAAGATTAACTTAATTTTTTTCGGACTTATATCTACATGTGTATTCGATGTTTCTTTATCGAAACACGCTTCAAGCTTTCGAGATTTAAGTAGTCTTTTTAGGGGGTTATATGAACTTATATCTGAATGTAAATACGGTGTTTCGTTACCGAAACACACTTCGGGTTTTTCGGGATTTACTTAGTTTTTAACTTATATCCGCGTATATATTCAGTGTTTCCTTACCAAAGTACATTTTTCGATTTTTTGGATTTACTTATACGTTTTGGGGGTATATCCGTATGTCAATTAGATGTTTCGTTATGAAACACACTTTGAGGTTTTCGATATTTTATTAATATTTTTCAAACTTATAACAAGATTGAGTGTTTTGTTACCGAAGCACACTTCAAGGGTTTCAAAATTTACTTGGTTCTTTAAGGGGGGTAATTATGAACGCAAATTCAATATTTCATTACTGGAATACAATTCAGGGCTTTCATGATTTTCTTAGTATTTTTTTGACTTACACCTATGTATTCTTTTCAATGTTTCCTTACAAAAATACACATCAGTTATCGGGATTTACTTAGGCATTTTGAGGGTCAGTGTTTTGTTACCGAAACTCCCTTCGGGGGTTTCGAGGTATACTTGTTTTTTTTTTTTTACTTATATCCGAGAGATGATTAACAACCATCATTATAATATTCGGTTAATTATAAAGAAGTGTAAGTGTACGCGTATACCCTAACCCACTTGCTCACTTCTTCACCAACTAGTTTTTTTTTTTCTCCGATCCTCCACCCTTACCTCATCTTCCCTCTTCGCTGAATATCAAATTTGTTTTCTTTATTCTCTTCTTTGGATATTTAGTTTTTTTTTTTCCGATACTCAACACGTATCTCGTCCCCCTCTTCGCCGAATATCAAACTACTTATTTTCATTTTATTTTTTTGACACTTAACCTTTTTTTTTTTCACACTTGCATTCTTATCCCATCCTCCCTCTTCGTGGAATATAAAACTTTTTTTTTTTTTTTTYTTTAGTACTTTAGTTTTTTTTTTCCAACCCTTAACCCTTAATTAATCCCCCCTCTTCACCAACTATTAAATTTTTTAATACTTTGTTTTTATTGTCTATCCTTAAGCGTTACCCAATCTCCTTCCTTCGTTAAATATCAAACTATTTATTTTCCTTTCCATCTTTAGAATTTTTTTTTTTTTAACTCCTACATCATTAACCCATACCCCCTCTTTGTCGAATATCAAATTTTTATTTTTTATTTTTTTTGTTGATATTTAGTTTTTTTTTTAATCCTTCACCCTTGCCTCATCCTCTTTCTTCGCCGAATATCAAACTATATATATATTTTTTTTTTCTTTTGATAATTTTTTTTTTTTTTTACTATTGTACCCTTACCCCATCACCCTTCTTCGTGGAATATAAAGTTTTTTTTTTTTTTTTTTATACTTATTTTTTATTTTTCAATCTTAACCGCTTACCACATCCCCCATTCTTGTCAAATATCAAGTTATTATTTATTTTTTTTCTTTCGATAATTAGGTTGTTTTTTCGATTCTCAAACCTTACCCCATCCCCCCTTTTCGCCGAATATCAAAGTGTTTGTTTTCCTTTTCACCTTTTGATACTTGTTTTGTTTTTTTTTACTATTGCATCCCTAACGCATCCCCTCTCTTTGTCCAATATCAACTATTTATTTTTCTTTTCTTCTTTCGATACTTAGTTTTTTTTTATGATCCTCAACCCTTACTTCATTTTTCTTTTTTCATCGAATATCAAGTTGTTTATTTTTCTTTCCTCCTTTAGATACTGCGTTCTCTTTTTTTTCAATCCTTAATTTTCACCCTATCCCTAAAATTCCCCAAATATCAAATTATTTATTTATTTATTTTTCTTTGGATGCTTTAAAAATTTTATTTTTTGATTTTCAACGTTTACTTTTTTTTTTTTTTTCGTAAAATATCAAGCTATTTGTTTTTTTTTTCCTTTATACTTATGTTTTTCTTTTTTAATTTTGTTACCTCATCTTCCCTTTTCACCGAATATCAAAATTTTTATTTTTTATTTTTTTGTGGTTACTTAGTTTTTTTTTTTCGACTTCTTTATTATTACCCTCTCCTTTCTTTTTGATGAATATCAAATGATTTATTTTTTTATTTTTATTTTTTATCTAACTCACCATGTTCAGTATATAACACATCATTTTTTTCAGTTCTTGTTGTTCCTTAATAAAGAAACAGGCGGAGAGGGTAGGTAGCGACCGCAGTGTTTGTACGTCTTCTCTTTGTGCCATTTCAACCCCCAAGTCATAGTTGCTACTAATTACAAGCAAACAAACCGGAACGGTGGGAGAAAGGGTGGGGGGGAAGAAGACAGGGTAGGTTGCACCGCGGTGGTTGTACATCCTGTTTCGATGTCATCCCTACCCTCAAGTCACCCAACCATGAATTATAAGAAAATAGATTTGGACGAGGGGGGCCAATGGAGTTTCATTCGATATCAAGTTTCTTACTTTTTTTTTTTTTTTTTGCTTACACAATTTATTTCTTTTTTTTTCTTCAACCAATTACACTCAATATTTCTCAGATTAGTTCTTAAAAAAATTTTGTTCCCTAAGAATAAAAGGAGAGGGGGGCGGGGGGGCAAGTGGCACTGTTGGGTTTATACGTTCTTTTTTAGATTCACCTCAACCCTCAAACCAACCAAGCAATAATTGCAAGAAAACAGACTGGGACAAAGAGGGGGGGAGGGGAGGGAAGAGGGGTGTCATTTGGAATCAAGTTCCTTATTCAGTTATCTTTCTTTTTCGTAGTAGCTCCCTTACCCTCAATATGTAACACATTATTTTTTACCTTTGTTGTTCCCTAATTATCAAGCGAAATAGTGAGGAGGGGGGGGGGAGGTAGGAGGGAGGCGACACCACTAGGTTTGTACGTTCCTTTTCTCTGCCTCCTCAACCCTCAAACCATTCAAGCAATAATTGTAAGAAAACAGGTCGAGACAGAGACAGGGAAAGGAGGGGGGGGGGGGGGGGGGGGGGGGGGTCATCTGGGATCAGATTGTTTTGATAATGCGAGGCGACCATTTCTCATTAATCCTGCTGCCAAACAGTAAGAATAAAAAAAAACTTACAATGATTGACACATTTAGGATTAAATTGTTTCAACACAGCATGATGATCGGATCCCCAATACTTCGGTTGTTGGAAAAAAAAACAAAGAAGTTTAGAATGATAGAAATTAAAAAAATTGAGGAAAAACATAAAGCGGAGGAAATATATAACTGATGACTTGTAAAGATGTAATCTCTGTTGTTGCAAAAATTGAAGTTTGTGTGTAGAGTATTTTATTACATTGTAGGTAAAATCTTTTTTTTTTTTTTTT
>BFEA01000758.1:119904-140775 GCA_003427395.1 Chara braunii | reverse complement strand
ACCAACCCACCCACCCCCTCACCAAAACCAAAATTTCATTGCAGATTCGGGGTCCTCTCGCCAAGCGCAGAACGACCCCGGTTTCAAAAATAAAAATAAAAAATTCTGGGCGGTTTTTTGTCCCGCCCGGCTTACTCGGGCCCCAACCGGCCGGGCCCAGCCCCGTTTTTTTGTCCCGCCTGGCTTACCCGGGCCCCAACCGGCCGAGCCCAGCCCGACAGTGCAGGCCCGGCCGGGCGGCGTCCTCACTCAGAGAATCACCAAGTACCGGGCACCCACTTTGAAGGACTGTCGCCTGCTACTCTGCCAGTTGCGTTCACATAAAACAAAGAGCTTTGTCAGCCCCCAAAACAAGAGGTTCGGGAAGGTGGCCCGTAGGGTACTGGTGGTTTATAACCGCTTTTCTTTTCTTGCTCTCCTATCTTCCCCCCCCCCACCCTGTTTTTCTATAACTGTCCCTCTTTTATTTTCCTTTCCAACTTCTTGTCCTTTCGTGGCTGCCTCTTCCCTCCTTTCTTCCATCCTCCCGTCTCTCTTCCACCCCCCATCCTTTCTCCCCCCCGCCCCCTTCCTCCCACCCGCCTCCTTTCTCCCCCCCCCCCCCCTCTTTCTCCGATCCTCCCTTCTGTCTCCCGTCTTCACTCCTTTTCTCCTTTTCCCCATGCTCCCTCCCATCCTCACTCCCATGCTCCCTCCAATACTCCTCCTTTCTCCCCCTTCCATCACACGCCCATTTGTTTTTTTTTGCCTGTTCTCTATATCATGCTATATTGTATGGACTCTTCCATTCCCCCCCCCCGTCTTTTTCTTGCTGCTGATACGTTCGCCAGCAAGCGTCCGTTTTGCAAGCTGTTTTTTTTTTTTTTTGAAACTTCTACCTCCGTCGTCCATCCGTCCATCTGCCTTAGGTTTGCAATACGGCTGGTGTTGGTTTCTGTGGTTGCGTTCTTTTTTTTTTTCTTTTTCCGGTTGACTTGTCTTTGCCTTGTTTTTCTGTGCCAACGTGGAATCTACCATCTTCGGCCGGTTATTATAGTTGTACTTGGTGCGCCTTTGTCTAGATACGACGATAATGATCAGGCGTTCTATTCGGGTGAAGAAGGTAGGGGTTAAGCTAAGCAGTGATCTTAGGCGTCCTTCCATCTCTCGTAATCAGAGTGAGGGAGCGACCTTAGCCATCGTTCATGGGGAGAAGTGAGCTTCTTTTGTTTTTTCATGTTTTCCTTCTTTTTCTTTTGTCTGGGACGAGGGGGGGGAAGGAGCTATCTTAGCTGTCGATCCATTTCTCACTTCTTCTTAGTCCGTGTGTGTGTGTGTGGGGAGGGGGGGGGTAATTGTAGAGCTCTTCTTTTTGCAATCGGACTCGCTTTCCCTTCCACTTCGCATACATGCAAACAGATGGCGATTCACACTGGCCCAGGGCGCCCACTCAAAGCTCAGAGATATGGATGACGAGAACACAGTTCAGATGCAAAATCGCTTCAATAGGCTATGGCGCTTCAGCGCCTGTACAACCCAACTCTCGTCGCCACGTCCAACACCACTGTTTTCACGCACTCACTCTTCTCAACTCTGGATCACCTTGAATACTCCCACGCACACACACACTCTGCCTATCATGCTCCTATCGCGGCTATGGCCGCTCTACCTTCACTACCTCTGGCTGCACTCTCTTCCTTCAGCCCACTTCGTCTTCGGGCAACCTGCAGACCACCTTTGCACAAGACGCTGTAGCAGCGCTTCCACATTTCTTAAGCAGCGAATGGATGAGTTGCTGGGCGCTGCCCTTGATTTATACTTCTGTTTGCCACTGGTCTGCCCCTTTCTACCAGGCCCTGGGTGTGCACAGTCTCACACGGTACTTGCTTGACCGAACTCGGTAGGACTGGGACTGGCAACTTCGACTGCATGAGGTTGCACTGCCGACTCAACGCAGTTGGACCTGCGACTCACCTACAGACCTCTAGCCTAGCAATTTTGACCTCTCACAACTATGACCCCTACTTGACAGACCTGCAGATCGAACCCCTGCACCTACAGACCTACGATAGACAAACAAACAACTATCAAAAGACAGGTCACGGGTTCAAACACTCCGGGGTCAACTCGATATTGTACATGGGTAAGGTGAGGTCTGGGGATTGAACTCTAGGGCCCGCATCTGTGACTGCAAAAAGGTGAAAACCGTTTCACTCCCGCCGGCCTAAATTCGAGGTCCTCCGAGAATACTTCAGTCTAAGGCAGGACCTTTACCCTTCTTATCTCTTTCGTAGGCTCAGACTATATCGGGAGCTGTTTCTAGAAGTTCTGTTTGTGTGAACCAACGATCGTCTTCTGGCTCCTGAAAGGCAAATCTGTCTTTGTACTGTTTTTGTGGACGACCTCTACCTCCTGTCCTGAAGACATCGTCACCTACGATACCATCAATGTCATATCTTCCATCCATATCTGGAGGAATCATAGATCTACGTGATGGAAACTGTTGACTTGTGACGCAAGGCAACAACTTTGACGCATGGAACACTGGGTAGGTGTGGAGGTGTGCTGGAATCTCAATAGTATAGGACGGTCCATCCTCTCCGCCCTTGACTTCTAAGACTGGCCAAGCAGTAATTTTTGTGAGATGTTCTCCTCAGGAGCAAACTCCTTTGACTTGACCCAGACGAAGTCGCCTACTTGAAACTGTGAGGGGCGACGGTGCTTGTTAGCTTGCTCTATCATTCTGTGCTGGGCTTTCCTGAGGTAATCTACAACGGTAGCTAGCTCTTTCTCGTGCTGTATCACAAACTCTCTTGTACCGGGCGGTAATCTCTGAATCTGATCCCGGTTAAGTCCCTCAAATGGTCTGCGCGGTCTAAAGCACTTGTGCAGTTCGTTGGGAGTGCGGCATGTGGACAAGTGCACGCTGTTATTGTATGCACTGGCTACCTTTGGGAGCATCTCATCCCAGTTAATCTGGTCGGGCCTAATGTACATTCGAAGAACTTGCTGCAGGAGCTTGTTCATCTGTTCAGTCTGACCATTAGTCTCTGGATGATGGCCATATGACATCAGCGACTTGGAACCATAAACTCTCATTAGTTCCTGCCAGTTCTGACTGGTGAACTTGGTATTCCTATCACTAACTATAGACAACGGTATACCATGCTCATTGACCCAATGGTCAAAAAAATTCCGAACTACTAAATCTGCTCGCGCCTCTACAGGCAAAACAAGCCCTTTATGGCATATTAACCACTATTCTTCTAGCTTCAGTTTTTACTGCATTTCAAGGAATGGAATATGTAGAAGCTCCTTTTACCAAGGAATGAAAACGGCATACTCACTAAACCTGTCAACTATGACCTTGACTTGAATTTTGCCATGCCTACTCTTGACCCCAGCATCCATAAAGTCAATGGACACATAATCTCCGGGTCTGTCAAGAATAGGCAAGGGTTTGAGAAGACCAAGAGGGGCTCGCGTAGTAGTCTTGTTTCTTTGACAAACTTTACAACTACATACTCTATGCAGTCGGCCTTCATTCCAGGCCAGACATACGCGCGCATGAGGTTGGCTAGTGTCTTTTGCCAACCGAAGTGTCCCTTTGTGTCGTGGCATTCCCCTAAGATCAAACTACGGATCTCCTCACTGTTGGGAACACACAGACGGTCAATTACATTAGTTTTCTTGAATAGTAACCCATCAGTAGTGCGGTAATCTGGTTCAGACTCTGGGGCCTCTCTAAGTCTCTTGAGGGGGTCGCTATAGATAGGGTCCTGTGCATATGCTTCTCTAACTTTCTGCTGCAGGTCTCTCCCTGTATGGAGAAAGTGAATTATTGCCCCAAAGTAATCAGCTCTCCTGCTTAGAGCGTCCGCTACTACATTGTACTTCCCTTTGACTGGCTTAAGTTCAAAGTCATACTGATCTAACTCTGCGGCCCACATAGTAAGCTTAGGTGTCATCGTGGCCTGTCTTCAACCACCTTAGTGTCTCGTGGTCGGAATAGACTTTGAAGTGCCTCCCAAGCAAGTAATGCTTCCAATGCTTTAATGCTTGCCTGGGAGCGTAGAGTTCCCTCTCATAGGTGGATGTCGCTACCTTCTTTGAAGGCATCCTGGCAGACATGAACTCTACGGGCCTATATCCATTGCCATCGTCTTGCTGTAAAACAACACCTATGCCATACTGACTTGCGTCACTGGTAACACCAAAGGCAAGGACAGATCGGCTACCTTAAGGACTCGATACTCTATCAAAGCCCACTTTAGCTTTTTCAGGGCTGATGCACAGTCCTTATCCCACTTCCAGATTGCTTCTTTCTTTAGCAACCTGCGAAGGGGTGCAGCGATGGTGGAGAAGTTCCTGACAAACTTCCTGTAGTAGTTAGCTAGGCCTAAGAACGACCACAACTCTGTCAGCGTGCGGGGCGTTGGCCAATCTCTAATCGATGCAATCTTTCTATCTTCGGGTTTTATGCCGTCTCCGTCTATGACGTGGCGTAAGTATAAAACTTGGGTTTTGGCCCATTCACACTTCTTTGTGTTGATCTTGAAGTTAGCTTCTCTAAGCTTCTCCAAGACATGCCTCAGATGACCCTCGTGGTCTTAGAGGGTCTTGCTAAAAACTAGAATATCATCTAAGTACACTATCACGAATCTGTCTAACCATGGCCTAAGCAAATCATTCATACAATGATTGGCCTTACATAGGCTACAAAAACTTGCTCTTCTAACTGCTCCTTCACTAAACGTGCAAACGCAGGGGCACTGAGACAACAATGTGTAGAGTGTTGTCTACTCCTAACACATGAAACGGGCGAGCAGTCTTGACTTCACCTGTGGGACTAGGGAGCCTACACTTGTGCTCTCTCAAATGGAGTGTGGCCCCTGCCGCCTCTCCCCAGTCCATTCCTAGGACTATATCGAAAGGAAGGCTGGTTTTTCAGAGGAGAGTCCAGGAATGGAGAACTTTCTCCACCTTTCCATCCTTCTCTAGGGAAAAGTATGCCTGGATTCCCTTAACGTAGTCCTCGACTCGCATAGTGCGAATGTCTGCGAGGATATTGACTATAGGGTCGTCTAACTTTTGGACTTTCAAATTCAACTTCAACTTCTGCAATGCTTTTCTATTGATATAGATGCGGGTGGCCCCATTGTCTATAAGGGCCCCTATTCTACCTCTGAAAATCTCTACATCTACTAAAACTAACTGTTCTTTCGCATCCTTTTTCATCTTGGTCCAAGCAGCCATCCTCTCCTTCAACTCTTCAGCCACACTTGTGAGGGAAGTACCTAGAGAGACTCCAACACAAGCAGTCTCTGTACAACTGTCTAGGTACTGGGCAACAACTTCTGCCGTAGGCTCATGTGGTTTGGGAGTTCCTCTGTTGTGCGCACACTCTTCTCCACATGGCCTAGGGTTAAGGGCAGTTGCAACCCCTACCAGCGGTTGCCTTTTGCTGCTTGTGCAGCATACCGGGCTTCTCTATACTTTGGACAATATTTAATTATGTGGCCAGGATCACCGCAGTAAATGCACTGATCCTGGTCCACACAACGCTGCCATACGGATTGGTCCAAGCCTAGGTCTTCCCATGACCTGCCCTGTGGCAAGCCAAGGTGCCATCCACCTCGTCTTGGAGGTGACCGATAAGATTGTGAGCGCTTTGGTGACCCCTACCTCCCTCTTGGCGGTTTCTCCTACCGCCAACCTCCTGAGCGCCGTGTCCTCGGCGACCCGAGGCCCGACCCCTTGGCCCTGGCCTCCTCCTCCTCCTTGCGGCCTCCCTCCAGCCGCGATAGCAGTGTAGGTCCTTCCCTGACCCCCTCTACTATCCTCCAAGCCCCACTCAATCTGGCTATACGGGACCTCATCCATACCACCCTCATCCAAAGTAAGGATCAAATGATCCTTGACCCTAACTTGACCTGAGATGGTACGACCCTTCCACTTTTTGCCCTTGTCTAAGTACTTGTGTCAGAAAGTGGAAACTGGCATGGACTGTGCCTAGAGCAGTACCACCTCTCTACTCAATGTATCATATGTCATGGTGGGCTGTGTGGCGGGAGAAACCCCCTGATGACGATCACCTGGCGGTGATCGAAACCGGTCGGGGAGCCGCTCTTCTGGATTGCTGTTATCAATTTCAAATCTTACTTTGGGTTTTGACTACAATCTTGTTGTCACGACGCGTGGTGTGAATGCACAATGTGGTGTGTTTGCACGCTTGGGTGTGACGATTAAATGAGGTTCTGTGTAATTGAATCTTTCTTACCTGCTGAAGCCCGAGTGAACCAACCTGGAGGTGTACCGCCGGGACTGTGTGAGCACGCCAAGCTACTGGATGAGTGAGCCTAGACTGTTCTAACAGTTGAGACAAGCGGTTACGACATTCCCAAGGTGAGGGAATGGCCGAAAGAAGACAACGTGAAGGAGAGTACAGACAAGACTGGAGTCGAGATGAAGACTACCGACGGAATTGGAACCGCGAAGATGACTACCCGCGTGAAAGAGGGCGCGAGGAACGACGCGATCACCGTTCAAGCAGCCAGGAGCGTAACTTCGGGGGAAACGAACGTGATAGAAGAACGCAACACGCAGGAGAAACAAGGGAAGCGCCGAGAAGACCACCGCCGGTATGCTTCGGATGCAAAGTAGTTGGACACTACTAGTCGGACTGTTGGCTCTTTTGGACTAACGAGAGACAAGGAGACAAATGGAAGCAGACGACTCTCACTGTCCTCCGGAATTTACCAGACGGAGGAGATCGGAGTCCCCAAGGAGACAATATAACGTTGACCACAAGAGATCACCCTCTGAAGAACCCCGCATCGCAAGCAAGCTCGATGATCTGGGGAAGAGTGTGGCGGCTATGCAGAGCTTCATCGATTTGGAAGTTGCCAACAAGAAAGCTAAAGAAGCTAAGAAACACGCCAAGGAAGAAGAGAAGAAACGGGAGGAAGCGGAAGTAGCAGCAGCAGCGGAAGCGGCAAGGATCGAAGACCTACGCAAGTTGAAAAAACTTGAGAAACAAAACAAAGGGCAATCGATTGGTTGCAGCACCTTGGAGCTAAAGTCATGCATGATGAACCAGGCAAACGGGGAGTCGAAGTACCTGGATAAACAGTGCGTTATGAGTCTGAAGGAGAGATTGAAAAGGTCTGGTACTGACACCATTAGACAGGAATCCGGGCGAAACCCTGGTAATCTGTCCAGTGCTGTACTACGAGGGGATGAAGGAGCTGTTCATTAGAAGTGAGGGTTACGTACCTGTTGAATGTGATGAAGTTAACATTCTGAAAATAATGAAGAGTGATTTGGAAGCAGACGAACTGACCAACTTTGCTAAGTGGGATAAAAAAGGAAAAATTGGGTGTGCCTATGCCCTTCCAAAGCATAAGGATTTGGAAAGGTATAGACCTATCTGCCCTACCTTCTCCGAACCCACTGTTCGAAGCTGCAGAGCTGTGGCAAAGGGGCTGAACCATCTGCTCTACACACTCCCAAGTGACTCACACTTTAATCTGAAGGATGTTTCTTGCCTATCGGGGAAGTTGGCGACCATAAAAAGGAGAGTTCAACATATGCTGAAGAAGACCGATTTGCAAGCACGGGCGTTTGATATAAAAAACATGTTCAACCGACTGCCACATGAGGATATTCTTGCGGCAGTCGACTGGATCATAGCGCACCACGAGAGCAAAGGAAGAGAATTCGTAAGGGTAAACACGCACGGGCGAGGAGCATCGTTCGGCCTGACAACAGGTAATGATCATTGGAGGAAGATCAGCTTCGATGACATGAGATGTTTCATCCGTTTTGAGTTGAATCATACCTACACCTATGCTTTGGACACCTTACTGAGACAGATAGTCGGTATTCCTATGGGCAAAAGTACCAGTCTGCCTTTGGCGTGCATCATGTGTGCTCATTCCGAATACCTCTTTCTGGAAAAGCTGGGAAGTTTGCGACGTTACGTCTGTGGAGTGCGGCTGATCGACGACGTGAGCCTGTTTATTCTGGATTGTAAGCTAGGGGATAGAGCTGTACATAAGATTTGGTCGGACTTCGAGAGGTGCTACCCGAGAAATGTGACTTTGAAACGCACTGACGAAGGAGAAGGTGTTTGGGAATTCTTGGGTTGTGAGATAAAGATTGAAAGGAATGAAGGCAGGGTGGGGAGCGTCCAACTGTCAAAAAATGAGAAGTCGATTTGGGAGACCGAGATTCTCGAATTCAAAAATGGGCAATCCTACAGGTCGTGGGGCAGTAAATCACAAAAGAGCGCGGTCATATGCAGTTATCTGCATCGGATTGATCGGAACACCACTCAGCGAGAACTGATACCTCAACGAGTAAATACCCTGTCCCGGGAACTAAGGATCAAGGATGTTCCGAAAACCTACTTTCTGCGAGTGCTACAACGTTTTGCAAGAGGGAGAGACGAACCATGGGGGTATACATACTCCCTGATGTCCAGCTAGCCACAGGGCTTTCTCAAACGCTGAGAGTACAGTCGTAGTTTTGGCAGGAACCACAAAGAGTGGAGAGCCTGTGTGGGTGTGTATCGATTTGGAGTTGTATGAGGCTGAGCGCTGTAAGATCAGGTTTTGCATGTGAGTGAGCTAACTATAGGGTGCTACTGATTGTCGGTTTCGTAAGTAGTCATAGGCAATCGCAAGATCTTGGATTGCAGTCAGGAGATGCTTGAATCCTGAACTTTTGGTCGAATGACCATGTGTGCCTAAAGTGGTTCGGGTACATGTGTTGTTTGGTGTGGTGTGTAAGGTTAGGACCTGACCACGTTTTTTTTGGTTGTCAATTTTGTTTTAGTCACGAGTTATCTTAGATAGTTGCAAGGTCTTTGATTGCAGTTTGGAATTTTGGTTGAATGACCGTGTGTGCTTAAGGTGGTCCGAGCACCGATGTTGTGTGGTGTAAGTTTAGGACTCGACCACGTTTTGTTGTGTCATTTTCTTTTGTGTGCGGATTTGTTTGCTGACCCGATGCACTAGGAGTGGTACCCGATGGTCCCGCCCTGTACCGGTACCTGTTTAGAATTAGCAGGCAGTGCTATTGGTGTCTGGTTTTACGTTTCAGTAGTTCTTTTGTGAGATTTGAACCAGGGACCTACCATCCGGAAGGATAGCAGTAGGTTAGTCGAAGGGAAGGGCGACCTGACCTTTTGACAATGGGTATAAAAGCAAGGTTGATTGCTGTCATAGGCCTCTTTCCCGGACCGACGTTACAACCGGCATTTCCGGGATGCCGGGGAGGTGGCGGAGGTGGGTGTAGTGGATCGGGTTGCGTGCGTGGTGTACGCAGGACTGTGTGGCGGGAGAAACCCCCTGATGACGATCACCTGGCGGTGATCGAAACCGGTCCGGGAGCCGCTCTTCTGGATTGCTGTTATCAATTTCAAATCTTACTTTGGGTTTTGACTACAATCTTGCTGTCACGACGCGTGGTGTGAATGCACAGTGTGGTGTGTTTGCACGCTTGGGTGTGACGATTGAATGAGGTTCTGTGTAATTGAATCTTTCTTACCTTCTTACATGGTGGGCTGTCGACTCTTTTCGAAGAAGTGGCCCCGTAGGGGCTCTGGCAAGGCGCGGTAAAAGAGGCTGACCAACTCGGTCTCAGTGACCCTGTGGTCTGGGACGACTACTAGCTCGTCCATAACGCCCTTGAGTGCCATTGGACTCCATTGGTGTGAGTTGATAGTTTGCAGCTTGTCTGAGGCTCTTACGCCTCGACTGACATCTGCAACTCGTTCCTTCAATAACTTCAGGAATTCAGGGAGAGGAGTGATTTTAGAATAGGCTACCATTTCACACTGTGCAACGCGAGCGAGGATCTGGCGAAGCTGGCTGCTTTGTCTTTGAGAGCCTGGAAGACAATGAGGATATGTTGTAAATAAACGTACGTGTTGATACTCGCTTCCCAGTTATCGAAGTTTTCTTCCTTCTTCCCACTGTAGGGTTCAAGAAACTCGATCTTTACAGACTCTCTACGGGGGCGTACCCCTCCTTTCGACACGGCTAGCTTTGCGCCCTCAATGGCGCATGTGCAGAACTTCCCTGTGTCCTCTATCCTTGCTTACATCTCTGCACCTATGTGCCGCATCATTTCGCGTGCAAAATCCCTAAATCCAAGGCGAATGGAGTGTAACGCAATATCCTGGGCTCTAGCAAACTGATGTTGCTCGTCCTAGGCTCTAGCTAGGGGTTCTATGTTTCTTGAAATGACATCTAATTTTCCCTATATGTCTGCTTGCGCCTGAATCTCCTCCCTCTGCGCCTTTATCACCTCCAACTCCCTCGCCATTTTGCTCGCCTCATCCATCTTCCTCTTCTTCTCCCTAGTGAGACGCAACTTCCACTGTAACTTCTTCTCCTCCTCTGTAGTCTGGTGTCTCAAGCGGTCTTTTTCTGCCTCCCACTCCTTGATAACTGCTTCCCTCTCCTCCGAGGGAACATACAAGATGTATTCTTCCTCTTCTCCCAGAGAAATTTGCTACCCACTCATAAATCTTTTTACCCATCCGTAAATCCTCCTTTGTGCCACTGGATTCTCATCTCTGCCTTGCACCTCTTCTGAACAAGGGCTCTTCCTTTTGCTCCTCCTCTTCTATCTCTTCCTCTTCTACAACTTTCATCTTGTATTCCTCCTCCTTCAATCTCTCCATCTCTTGCTCCAACTTCTTCCTCTTCGCCGCCCGCTCCTCCTGTAGGCCAACTTTTTGGCCTGTCTAATTAACTCCTCCTTGGTCTCTTTCTCTTTTCTCTCTTGCAATATGGCGCCGGCTTGGTCTTCCTGATCTTTCGTGTAAGGGGTGGTACTCTTTCCACTACGTAGGTCAACCATGGTGACAGGTGGACAACCAAGAATCAATTCCACTCCTCACCACTTAGACGCACACCCCTGACTGACTTAACTTAAAACTGACTCAATCTAAGGACCACTAAATCTTAACTAGATCCTGTCAACTAGGGTCTCTAGCCTAGACCTAAACTAAGGCTGTCACTACAGGACTTACTGCTGATCAGGAGGCATTTCAGGAGATACCCGGTAACTCCTCAGGAATTATCTAACGTCGCAAACAGGACGACGCGATCAGCAATTCCTCTCAAGACTTAGACAACTTGTTGTGCAACCCACAACTTGGATTTTGGGCCTATTGTGCCACACCGAGCAGCCTGCCGGTCTGTACCAGATCTTGGGAGGGTTCGTGTCCTCCGGGTCAGTCGAGTCGTCAGACACAGCCTTTAGCCCTACTCAACCCGTGTGGGTTTGGTCAACAAAGCTCTATGAACTCGGTCACAGAGTTCCTATCACCTGTACGAAAGAGACTCAATGCAGAAAGAAGAGATAGACAAACTCGAGAAGTACCATGGGGTGAGTGGACATCCATAGGGCGAAGGAATAGGCTGAAGGCTTGGCGAGCACATACCAACTCCAGCTTGGTTAATTTCGTGGTCAGCAGCCCCGGTCAATGCTTGGTCAACTCATTGGGCAACACCTTGGTCAACACCAGTCAACTTGCCAGTCAACTCTTCGATCAAAGACTTGGTCAACGTTGGTCAACCCTCCGGTCAATGCCTTGGTCAACCGTTGATTCGGCTACGGCTGTCGATTCCTTCTTCCTCACCAACCCTCGTCCTCCTTCTCCCTCCTTCCTTCGTTCTCTTTCTTCCTCGCTTCACCCCGGCTATGTATTCTTTCTTCTTCTTCTTCGTCCCTCCTTTCTTCTTCCTTCGTTCGCCTTCCTCTCTCCTTTGTGGTAACCGTGTGGCCGAGCTCCGTGGCTATGGCCGCTTTCTCCCTTGGTCAGCACAACAATCTTGTATCGCTCCTCTCTCTCTCTCTCTCTCTCTCTCTTCGTTGTCGTCTTCTTTGAAGGTATGCACCACTTTCCTCCACAACGCAGCTATGGAGGACCTTCCTCCTCACTGGTGCAGCTCCAGCTATGGCGCCGAACTGGTGCGTGTCAACTCCTTGCTGGCCACGGCGATGGGGCGTGGGGTAACGGGAACCAGCTCCGATACCAATGCAATTAGACTCGCTTTCCCTTCCACTTCGCATACATGCAAACAGATGGCGATTCACACAGGCGCAGGGCGCCCACTCAAAGCTCGGAGATATGGATGACGCCCTCTCAAAGCTCAGAGATATGGATGACGAGAACACAGCTCAGATGCAAAATCGCTTCAATAGGCTACGACGCTTCAGCCATGTGTGGTGTATCGCTTCAATAGGCTACGACGCTTCAGCCATGTGTGGTGTATGATGGGATATCGCGTCAGCCCTGGTCAGGTCGGGACTTATCTTTGAGTCTGCCACTGTGCTACTCTGTGCCATTTTGTATGTATCAGGATGTACATTGCTCGTTGATCTTTCACTGATATTGCATTGTCCATTCAGTCCTTTTCATCACATTGCGGATCCTTGCTTCCATGTACATTTCCCAATCGGGCATGTTTCAGTTGGTATCAACCCCATACGTGAATCAGGACCTACCTGATTTGACATGTGCGCGGGGACCAGTGATCGATTGATCGATTGATTGATTGATTGATTGATTGATTAGGTCATATTAATTAGTCCCCAAAATCGTGAATTTTGACCTAACTGCCAAAATGGATTTTTTTTTGGATTTCATCTTTAGCGCTAATTTCGTTAGATGAAAAATCACAGAATTTCGAAATAGCGTAGCATCTGAAATTTTCGATTCTCGTGTTTTTGGAAATTTAAAATTGCAGTGTTGATAAATCCGAATTCAATTTAGATTGAAGTGGAGTGGTTAGGGAAGTTGCGGGTGATGAAGGTGGAGGTGTATGTGGTGAACATTTTGTGGTTGGCAAAGATGTGGACGTATGAGTAGCAGTTGGAGTCGTGGTTGTCGACATGCTGTCATTTTTGTCAGGGAGAGTTTTACTTTTTTTCGTTGGCGGCGTTATCGTAAAAACACCTGTACACAAAACGATGGAAAACAGGGAACAAGGATGTGAGTATTATGCCAGGATTTCTTTATATACAATGTTTGTTGATTGGTTAGCATCGTTGGGAAGTGGAAAACGGATATGGGACGGGTCTCCGACACGAGAGGCAGCGACTCAGAGTTGGCCGTGGGCAAAGGCGTGTTGCTGAAGACGAATTTTTGCGTATTTGATGGATTGGCCTTGGGTTTTGTTGATAGTTATCGCAAATGCAGGCCGGACAGGGAATTGTCTTCTTTGCCAAGGGAAAGGGCTGCTTTGATCAGTGACAGTCAATAAAATGTATGGGAGGAGAACTGGTCGCAGCGAAGGAAGGGTGCGTGCATGCAGGAGCCTATTGTTGGTAATTTCATCAATGATCAAGCGTGTTCCGTTGCACAACCCTTCCGCATAGCGATATCCGAACTGGTTGCTGCGTGTGCGACCGTCCTTAGTTCTGGGGCTCATGCGGAAGTCGATAGTCCTCCCATCTTATATTCTTTTGAGGAATGTGCTGCCCGACTCGTTCCTACGTTGGGCACTCGTGCTCAAGGACAAGATGTGTGTGTTGTATCTTCTCCGTCCGGAAGCGGCGACTTATCGTCTTCAAGTGCTTCTTCACGGGATTCGGCGGGCGAGTTCAACATAGAGGTATTGGACCCGCTCACGTCCGAGGATTTCACATGGCTTCCTCTCCCGACCACTGTTGGTTGCCGGGACCGCAATGCACAACACTTTGCGCTCATCTTCATGTGTACTTATCCTTATATGCACCACCAACTTCGTCGACGGATGACGAAGCTGCGGTGGGGGACATCCTTGCGTATGTTACCAAGGTGGACCGCGAGTTCCGCACGCAGTGGTACGATGTCAACAACGCACCGCTCCTCTACGTCCGTTTAAGTTGGGCAAGCGTCCTGCAACGCTTTGCTGGATAGCGGCGCGACTCGCAATTTCATGAGCCAAGCCTTCATGCAAAGGGCTGGCCTTGGCGCACAAGTTCGGAGGAATGCAAACCCGACCACGATCAAGTTGGAGGATGGAAGGAGCAACAACCTATCGACCGCTACGTCGAGGTCATACCGATATATTTCGCACCTCATGCATGCGAACCGGTGACGGTCGACACGGACTTCGATATCATTTTGGGGATTCCTTGGCCTACAAGTGCAGATCACAGTTAATTTCCATCGGTGGACTCTTACCGTCTGCGACGCCTATGGCGTCGAGGTGCCGTGTACCATCCCTCTTCCACACCCTTCGATCTTGTTGCAAGTTGTGACGACCAAGTCGTTCCGGGCTACTTGTGCTAATGTGCAGCGCGACGAGGTCGGCCTATGCTTTCTATGAATGTTCGCGGTAGCCGACTCTTCACCCACAGACTTGTGTTTGGACCCCCGTGTGGTGCAGTTGCTTGACGAGTTCGTCGATATCTTCGAGTCACCTACCGGTGTGGTGCCGGATCGGCCCATCTCTCACGAGATCATTCTTGAGGCCGGTGCCGTGCCGCCGAAAGGTTGCATCTATCGCATGAGCGAGGAGGAGCTCGAGGTCCTCCTCACACAACTTAACGATTTGTTGGACGAGGGATGAATCCGCCCTAGTAGCTCCCCATATGGAGCCCCAGTTCTCTTTGTATGGAAGAAGAACAAGGATCTATGATTGTGCATCGATTACCGTAAGCTCAACGCGCAAACCGTCAAGAAGGCGGGGCCTCTTCCTCGTATCGACAATCTTCTTGAGCGTTTGGGCGGCGCGAAGTAGTTTCCCAAGTTGGACTTGAAATCGGGCTATCATCACATTTCGATACGCCCGAATGATCGCTATAAATCCGCATTCAAGACGCGGTACGTGCATTTTGAGTGGGTGGTCATGCCTTTTGGCCTCACCCATTCCCAGACGACCTTTCAAGCGGCAATGACTAACGAGTTCCGTGCGATGTTGGACCATTTTGTGGAATGAATAAAGAAATTATGATTGTCTACTTGGACGACATTCTCGTCTATAGCCGGACCTTGGGGGATCATCTTGTGCATCTTCGACGAGTGTTGGGGACGCTCCGCCGCGTCAAGTACAAAGCCAACAGCGACAAGTGCAAATTTGTTCGGCAAGAGCTGAAATACTTGTGCGATGTTGGACCATCAGTCTGTTATCGGACAAGATTCAAGCCGTCCAAGAGTGGCTGGAGCCGAGAAACGTTATGGGTGTCTGTTCATTTCTTGGCCTTGCCGGCTACTACCAATGTTTTATCAAAGGCTACTCGTATCGACGATCTTCTTGAGCGTTCGGGCGGCATGACGTACTTTTCCAAGTTGGACTTGAAATTGGGCTATCATCAAATTTCGATATGCCCGACTGATCGCTATAAATGAGCTTTTAAGATGCGGTCCAGACATTTTGAGTGGGTGGTCATGCCTTTTGGCCTCACCAATGCCCTGATGACCTTTCAGGCGGCAATGACCAACGCGTTCTGTGCGATGTTGGCCCGCTTCGTGCAGGTCTACTTGGATGACTTTCTCCTCTATAGTTGGACCTTGGAGGATCATCTTGAGCATCTTTGACGAGTGTTAGAGACGCTCCGCTGCGCCAAGTACAGAGCTTACCATGAAAAGTGTGAATTTGTCCGGCAAGAGCTGGAATACTTGTGCCATTTTGTCACACCGGAGGGCATCAGTCCATTATCGGACAAGATTCAAGCCGTCCAAGAGTGGTCGGAGCCGAGCAACGTTACGGATTTTCGTTCGTTTTGTCAAAGGCTACATGAAGATCGCGACCAACTTGACCAAGCTTCAACGTGAGGATCAGTCGTTTGACCTCGGTGAGGATGCGCGAGGTTCATTTTTGGCCCTCAAAGCCGCGTTACTATCCACGGAGGTCTTGCGTATCTACGACCTGCTATTGCCGACGCGCGTCACTATCGATGCATCCAGCTATGGCATTGGTGTCATCCTCGAGGAACACGATGGCATGGATTGGCACCCGGTCGAGTATTTCAGCAAGAAAGTGTCCGTCGTGCACTCAATGGACGATGCACTGAAGAAGGAGCTACTAGCCTTTGTCCATGCGCTGAAGTGATGGCGACACTCTCCTTGGTCGAAGTCAATTCCGATGGGTAACGGACAGCAATCCGTTGGTCTTCTACAAGACCTAAGCCACGGTCAATAACACCATCGCCTGTTGGATGACTTTCATGGACAAGTTTGACTTCTTTCCCGATCACATTTCGGGGAAGTCAAACGGTTTTGCGCATGCTCGTTCACAACCTTCGGATCATTGCATTGCAGTCTTTGCGCATGCTCGTTTACAACCTTCGGATCATTGCATTGCAGTCTATTCGACCTTCGAGATCGATGACGACCTGCGGGACAGCTTCATCCGCGGCTACCAAGCTGACCCCAAGTTTCACGACAAGAACGCGAATTGTTCCTCTTCTAATTCGGTGCCATCGCACTATCGGATCCAAGAGGGGTACTTGCTCGTCCACACACGGGGGAAGGACCTTCTTTGCGTACCAAGTGATTCCCACTTACGCGGCCTCTTGGCGAGTTCCATGACGCTCCCACCACCGGACATTGTGGAGTCAATTGAACGATTGGTCGACTTCGCGAGCGGTTTTGGTGGCCCGACCTTCTCTGCGACATTGCGAGTCATGCGAGGTTTGTCGACGTTGCAAATCCCACAATCATTGTCCGTATGGCGAGTTGCAACCATTACCGGTCCCCTTGCGTCGAAGGGAAGTGATTGCCATGGATATCAACGGGCCGTTCCCCAAGCACAAGACCGGTGTGGATGGTATTCTCGTGGTGGTCGACCGACTCACCAAGTTCACCATGTTTTTGCCTTGCAGCTATCATGCCAAGGCAACGGAGTTGGTCGAGGTTCTTTACGCCGGTTGGATTCGAACCAAAGGTTACCCCAAGGAAATCGTTTGCGACTGCGACACTCGGTTCATGTTCGATTTTTGGTTGGTGCTCATCAAACGATGGGGCTCATCTTTCAAGCCGAATTCGGCTCGCCACCCCAAACCGATGGCCAAACGGAGAGGGCGCATCAGACCGCACAGGTCCTCCTTCACACTCTCATCCGTCCCAACCAAAAGGATTGGGTTGAGCGGCTGCCGGATGTCGAGTTGGCTTACAACTCGTCCATTCATCCGGCTATCGAGATGTCACTCTTTGAGTTCGAGCACGGCTCGCTGGTCGCTTCTCCGTTGGAGACAATCATCCCACGGGCGGCCGAGAGCAACAACCATCTTCTTGTCTTACGTCGGATGCAAGAGCTACTTGTCAAGGCAGGCGACCAGATGGCCAAGACGCAGCAACGCATGAGCCAACAGGCCAATCATCAACGTCTTCCTTGTCCATTCCGCGTCGGCAACCTCGTATGGGTCTCCGCCGCAGAATTCAACTCTCGAACAAGATATCTCTCGCAAGCTCCTCCCGAAATGGATGGGGCCCTGGCCGATCGTGGCACCGGCTGGGGATGCACCTGGAGGACCTTCATTCGTCTTTCAGGTGCTCGTCCACTTTCCCGTCTACCCGGTCTTTCATTGCTCCAAGTTGGCTCTTTTCACACCAGTGGAGCATGACGACTCAATAGGTGATTGTCATCTAGGTCTATAAGTCTATGGACATATTGCAACAATTTTGAGTTGTATCGTTACTAATTTTTTGGATAGATTGAGGTTGGGGACATCATTTCCCAACGATGCTAAACCAACAGGTGGATCGAGTATTTAGTACATTTTTCGTACTGCGCCCATAAAGCTGATTGTTGGTTGACCCTTGCAGAACTTCCAAGCAACAGTTCCTGATGTTCTCACACGCTGCGAACGCAAGTTGCAAGGCAAGCTGCCATCTTCGGCTCCACGTCGTGCTTGCGTCCAGGTTCCACCTTCAGATCGCTAGCTTCGCCCTTGACCCGGCTTGACTTCAAAAGGGGGGGGGGGGGGGGGGGGTGTTACGTGCCGCGCCTGCACATGGGCCCCTTTTGAGGGGTCCCCGAGCCGTGTGTCATCTAGCACGCGCCTTGGAGGCCCATGACGGCCTTTTAGGCCGCAGGTACCGGTTGAGGCAGCACTCATTTATTTATTTATTTTGTATGTGCTGTCCTATTTTTGTCTGTTCAGACGTTGTTTCTGACTTGCAGTTCCCAAGGCACGACCTTGGGGCTGGGTGCACTGCAGTCAGGGCCAAAAAGGCTCAGGCGCATGTCTGCGCCTTAGGGGTCCCGACCGTGCGGGCCGTTTTAGGCCACACAACAGCCTACCCAGTAGGGCCCAGCACGGTATATAGCGGGGCCACAACCTGGGCAGAGGACTGTTCGGCAGCTCACTTCTTGAGCGATACGCTGCTGGTTGAGCGCTGCGCTGCAGAGTTGGAGGCTGAGCATCGGGAGGCAGAGGGGCAGAGGCCATACCTGCGAGAGGGAGACTTACCTGGCGCCATAGCTGGGACTCCCCGTGTGCCTGCGACCTGCACACGATGACAACAGAATGGTGGTCAGATCAGCGGTGGCACCTGCAGGTGAGACAGCGAGGAAGGCGACATCTTCTTCGTCTTCTTTGCCGGTCTCCCTCCCGTCTCCCTCCTTCCTCCTCCTTCTTCAGATAGTGAGAGGGAGGTTACAACGGGCAGAGCGCCCAGGATCTGATCCGACATTTTTGAGGCAGACAGTGATTGGACATTCGGCAAGGGCCTATTTTTGGACTTCGCCATCGCGATCTTGGTTGTCTCCCTCGCCTACATCTTCGTCTCGCCTCTCCACCCATCTCTCATCCGTGGTATCTCCCCCATGTGTGTGTACAAGGAGGGACCTTTCTTCTGTGTGCGGTCCGTCCTCCTCCTCTCATATGTGTGGTGTATGATGGGATGTCGTGTCAGTCCTGGTCAGATCAGGACTTATCTTTGAGTCTTCCATTGTGCTACTTTGTGCGATTTTGTATGTATCAGGATCTACATTGCTCGTTGATGTTTCACTGACATTGCATTGTCCATTCAGTCCTTTTCATCACATTGTGGATCCTTGGCTCCATGTACATTGCCCAACCGGGCATGTATCAGAACCATGAGCCGGGAAGCACCGGGGTTTGTGGTCGAAAATGGGTCCAATGCCCCCACTGAAACAATCACTTGGTGAATGCCACCACAGTCTCGAAAGGATTATCAGTTGTGACTGATTGCCTTGGACTGCATCCTCCAAAGAGAACTGTGAACAACGTCCCCATCTTACGCCTGAAGAAGGCTGCCAAATTTCCAATCCATTGGCCTCGCTCTGCTACTCACCACATGCACACAAGAGAAAAAATATGACAGTATCTTTCGATGTTCTAGCGGAAGATTCATTCTCATCGGGTGAATTTGGTGTAGTGGGGGGCGGCCCCATTTCTGGCTATTCACTGTCCAAGCCTGGAAAGATCTACCACAGGAGCTCATGTAGTGCTCTTACCGGTATACACAGTAGGACCACTTGGCTTTGGGCCTAGGCCTGCAGTGAAAGCAGCAGGGAACTTTGAGAAAAGGTGCAGTTGCAGGTTCGCGAGCCTTGGAAGGCAGCTTTGTCAACTAGGCTCGTCTGGACTCGTGGTTTAAAGAGATCCCCTTTTAATTTGTATATAACTGGAAAACACGACCAGCGTTGCTTGCATGAGAAACCCACTTAATGCTTCCCTGCATTTTTGTCAAGGGATCAATCCTGGAGACGGCGGCATTAATTACTTCGCAGAGCGATACAAGCAGTCGCTAATGCGCCCTCGGCCTTAGCAAGGCACAAAGAAGTGCACATCTACACTAAATATGAGCATTCACCACCGACAACCAGGTGCAAAGTGCCGGAGAATGTGCAATCATGGGATCCGCTTCCCTCGAGGATGAGAAGGGCGGCAGTCGTGAATTGATGGCAGAGGCGCGGTCCTTGCTTTCCGCGTCCTTCTCTCCTATGTATGAATCCTGGATCTAAACTTCACCCTGCTCTTGCCCATGCTACCCTTAAAAGCTTCCCTCCCTATTTATAAACTTGCAACTAATCCCTCCATTGTTGTAGGCTTACGAATCTGGAATGCTGGAACAAGCATACTTTGCTCATATCTTAGTTATGGAAAATGTGCAAGGAGTTGTTAGAATGATCTTAGAACCTATTTGTGAACCCTGGTTTTCCACTTAACGTATTTATGAACCCTGGTTTTCCACTCACGTATTTATGGACCCTGGTTTTCCACTTATGTATTTATGAACCCTGGTTTTCCACTTACGTATTTATGAACCCTGGTTTTCCACTTACGTATTCATGAACCCTGGTTTTCCACTTACGTATTTATGAACCCTGGTTTTCCACTTACATATTTATGAACCCTGGTTTTCCATTTACGTATTTATGAACCCTGGTTTTCTACTTACGTATTTATGAACCCTGGTTTTCTACTTACGTATTTATGAACCCTGGTTTTCTACTTATTTACATGATTGCGCTCACAAAAAAACTGCCAGTGATATGTGATAACTGTCCTGCTCTGTGTTTTACATCTGCGCTTTCGAACGGTTTTGCCCTCTTTCTAGGTTAACTCTGCTGGATCTCTGCACTATCTGCTTTTCGAAGCTCGAGTACTCTTTCTTAAACACCACTCTTCTCAACGTTGAAAATCCGGGGGACAGGTAGCACAGGTTCATGAGGGCTACCGGTAGCACAGTGTGGAGAACCGGCAGAGTGGCGAAAATGGAAAACGCGCCGAATTGCCACCACGACTTGTTTCGTGGTTGAGACAATTCTTTTTAATTTTGTAAATTTTTTTCCTGGAAAGATCACAAACAAATCTGCAGACCCTCCAATTTTCAGATTTTTGTAGTGGTAGCAGTGTGGAGAACTGGCCGCCATGACTTATTTCGTGGTTGAAATGGCGTTTTTTTTTTTTTTT
>BFEA01000758.1:107661-119799 GCA_003427395.1 Chara braunii | reverse complement strand
GACATGTACAAAACAATTTATGAACCAATTGAGGTACCGGGGTCATTTACCCGGTTTCAGCTTTGAGAGTATCCTCCAAGATCGTGAACAAGCTACTGGATAGACGATGAGAAGACTACGAATCATTTTTTATGATCGCTGAACACCTCCTGAAATCCACCGCTATTTTCCTAACACTTGAGTATCTAAGGGATTTCCAACAGATCATAACAAAGCTCACTAAAACTGACTTATTCTTTGACAAACTCATCCAGGCCTCACGCCCCCGTGTCTGCTAGGTTATAGAGGAACACGACTCACTCCAGCTCCGGCCAGTGTCGTCCTGTGTCAGCAACTCCCAGCTGTCCCTTAGGATGCCCCCGCATAGCATCCCCAGATCTCTCTACAAGGCCTCATGCCCTCACCTTCGGCAAGTTACAGGGCATCACCCCGGCTCCGGCCAGCGTCGTTCTGGCATTGAAGAGCCACATATCCTAAATATAACATTCTAATTCCAGTGCATTTTCGTACAAACCACCAGCAGACCCTTTCCCGAGAGATTGTTCAAACTACCAGGAATAACAAGGGTGCTTGTTTTGAAAACTCCAGAAAGCACCAGGAAAAGTCTCACCAAATACAAACAAAGGATATAGAAATTCCCTCGTCCCCTTGCCCCACCGCTGCCTCCACCAAAAATGACCGCCCCTGATCATGGACACTCCTCATCGGCCCCAACTTGGGACAGACCCGTCGCCCCCCCTACTCCCACAAAGGCATCCAGTTCCCACCCAAAGTATGCCTCTGCCGACCCCTTGCCCTTGTCTGCCACCGCTGGGATATGATGCCGACCCATACATCTCCCCCAGCTCCAGAATAGAGCATCCCCCAAAATCTGCCCTGTCTCCCTTCAGGGCAATCACCTCCCGCCTTGTGAAGCCCTTACAGAGTAGAGCTCTCCCCCCCAGAACCAACCCACCACCCCACCAGAAATAATTTGTTTATGCTTAAGAGGAGAATAAAAAATTCCGGACGTTTCTGTGGATTATTTCCCCCCCCTCCCCCCCCTCCCCTCCATCTCCCCCTGTCCCTCCTCTGCCTCCACCGAAAAGGACTGCCCTTATCGGCCCCAACTTGGGACATACCTGCTTCCTTCCCCAACTTCCACTAAGGCATCCAGTTCCACCCTTATCTGCCTCCACTGAGATATGATGCCAACCCATACATCTCTCCCAGCCCCAGAATAGGGCATCCCCCAAAAATCTGCCCCCACTCCCTCTAGGGCATTTCACCCCCCACCTTGTGAAGCCCCTGCAAAGTAGAGCTCTCCTCCTTAAAACCCCACCCCCCCCACCCGTGCAAAAATAATTCATTAGTGCGCCCAAAGGGGAATCAGAAATTAATAGTGGAGAAAAGAAACAACAAGGAATTTAGGAAATAGGATTCCTAAAATATGAGTGGAAGAATCGGAATTTTCTGAAAATTATAATGGAGAAAAGGTAGATGAGATTTTTTTTTCGGGATTTTGCCGATGACAATGAACAGCACCCTGAAGATGATGATGATAAGGATGATGGTGACGACCAACTCACCTGCTGATGTGAAAGGCAAACAATGCCTTGAAGAGCAACATCTAATGATGACGAATTGATGATGATGATGATGATGGTAGTGGTGAGAATGAAGACAGAATGATGATGCTGATCATACTAAAGAGCAGCACCAACAGCCCCTATGATTACAAACTGATGATGATGATGATGATGTCGGTGATGATGATGATGATGACGACGCACAGCGCCCTGTGATGACAACAGGATGATGATGGTGCTGATGAAGAGCACCTTTGATGATAACCTAATGATAATGATGATAATGATGATGATGATAGGGATGAGCAGCGCCCTATGATGACGAACTTCGCCAACCGCGCCCTATGATGGTGAACTATTGATGATGGTAATACAGCGATGAGTGAGGAGCAGCACCCCTGATGAACGGCTCCTTGATAATGATGATGATACTAGTGCCGAACAGAAGTGAAGACCTACGCCTTGATGATGATGAAGAGCAGTACCCTGATGATGATGATGATGATGGTGATGACAAGCAGCACCCTGATGATGATGACGAACCATTACCGTGATGATGATGTCGAACCACGCCTTGTTGATGACGATGATGATGATGATGGTGTCGAACTGGGCCCTGTTGTTGATGATGGTACTGGTGGTGATCAATACCCCGTTGCTGATGACGAGCAGCGTTCTGATTGTGCTGACACAAAACGGGAGTTAGTCCAACAGCCACATCAGCTTGTGACGTGGCGTGGACAAGCACCTTCAGCCACCTGCGCGTGCACAAAGCGCCTGGTTTTCAGAAGAGATGGCCACCATCGCCGCCGCGTGTCGTCACCATGGCCCACCTGTGCGATGTTTCAACCCGGGGCGGAGCGCAGCGCTCCCGGCCGCGCCCCGCCCCGCCCACCTGATGCAACTGCAGTTTCTTCTTCGGCTTTCCTTTTGACTTAGTAATTGCTCCGTGCTTGAAACGACTGTTTTTCTAGTTTTGTAAATATTTTCCTTGGAAAGATCACAGCCAAATCTGCGAACCCTCCAATCCTCCAATTTTCAGATTTTTTTACGTATATTTCTGAGGGTGAAAAATTGCTGAAATTGGGATATTTTTCCTGTTGTCCCACAAGTCGTAGAGCGACAAAAATGGAAAATAACTTTAAATAAGATGAATCGGCGTGAATTATTTCACGGTCTATTTTTTATTATTATTTTTAAATAATTTTCCTGGAAAGATGACGACCAAATCTACAAAATCCAGACCCTCCAATTTTCAGAGTTTAAGGTATTCTACAAAGTGCAAAAAATCGTGGAAGTTGGGGTAGTATTTCCGTTGGCCCACACGTTGTAGCGTGGCAAAAATGGAAAATGTGACAAATTGGCGCGACATTTATTTCATGGTCGTTTTTTTTTTTTTTTTTCATTTTCCAGATATTTTTCCTGGAAAGATCATGACCTAATCGACCGGGTCTCAAATTTTCAGATCTTTTTCTCAATTCTTCTGAGCGCGGAAAATCGCCAAAGTTGGCGCTTGCAAATTGTTGGACTCGACCCGCTTGCGCCTGGGGGTCGTCCCCCCCCCCTCCCCGGCAATGACTTGCTGATTTTGACTGCCGAGATCTGACTGCGAGGCTGTACAGTAACATCGGTAGGGCTAGATTCGAAATTTTGTTTGTGTTAGGGACTAACCGAGATTTCAGTGCTGAGGGAAATTCGGGAGGGACATATCTGCAATTTTGGGAAAATTACAGGCCCACAGTTCCATTAGACCGCACTGCGAATAGCAGGCCCGGGCTATCAGTAGGACGGAAGGCCCTAGGGCCTAGGCCTGTAACATGAGAGCCTATAGCCGGGTAGGTAGAGGGCCTAGAGGCCCAAACTGAAACGGTACCGATCGGTCCAGTCCATGTCTAGGTCTAGGTTAGTCTATTAATAGATCTAGGTCGCGAGGGTGAGGACTTTTGGCTGTTTTCATTTTCACGAGACAACGTTCTGAGCCAAGCAAGTACAGTGGAGAAGATTGCCTACAGGCGGCATCCTGAGACCTTCGTCGTGGACGGCAGCCATAACCAGCCTTCTGGAGCTCGCCATAGCTGGGGCGTCCTCTTAGCATCCACCCCTGGGGGTGCTTGCGATCGGCTGGGCTATTTTGAGGCTCTACATGGTATTCATGGGTGGACCACTGTTGCTGCATCTTCCTGGGAGATCATGTGTGGCATCTACAGTGGCGCTGCAACCATAGCTGCAGTTTTCTTCGACAGAGTTTCTCATCGTCACTGAGGATTACATCGCAGTTCCTGTTCTTCATCTGGGTCGTTGGCATAGGCGTCGGGGAGGCTGATGGGGTGTGGCGCTAGTAACTAGGTGTAGTATAGGGAGCGGAGTGTGTGCTTCTGTGAGTGGCGAGACAGTGGGACAAACTTTGTAATGATATTGGTTCAGATCGGCTCAATCTCAGATTGTTTCTTTGTTATCCTCGCAGGTGTCTATGATTGGTTGTTGGGAGTACTGTCAGATGGTGGGAAACACTTCGTGTTATCTCCACACTTGTGCATAGTGCTTTTCCATTGCTTACTCTGTTTGTGTGCAGTGTGTACTCTGTCTCCTCTCCCATTCTTCTTATGCATGTATGGGCGTGTGTGAGATTGTCTGCGTGTGAGTGTTGGTGAAAATCGACGGACAACGAAGTTCATAACACCCCCCCCTCTTAAAAACCTGCTCCTAACTCATCGGAACACCAATTTTTGGGTGTCAGGTAGAGTGGCGGTTTAAGCCACCAGCACTTCGGAAAGTTGCAGCCGCATGCGCGCTGTGGGGTGCTGGGATGAATGGGCCTGGGGTGCTGACATAAATTCATTAAGTGGAAAAGTCGAGGCACTGTAGCGACGGCTGGCCACATCTGGGCTGCATCTTTCAAAAGTGCTGGTGGTTTAAGTATCTTCATGTGCATCTTCTCTCCACCCTTAGGACCATGATGGTTACTCCTAATATGCTTGGTCTATACGAACTGGGTGCAAGGGACTTTGTTCTGCTTTCTGTTGTCTCTTGGTGTTCTCCACCCTGAGGACCATGATGATTATTCATGATGATTATTCTATATATGCTTGGTTTGTACCAACTGGGTGCAAGGGACTTTGTTCTGCTTTCCGTTCTCTCTGGTGTTTATTCAACTTTATTGTAGCTGAAGACACTAGCTCCGTGTCATAGTAAGGAGCGATTTGGTCTGTACCAACTGGCACTTGTGAGTGATATTCCCAGGATTCTCATTGGGTCCTGAGAGTATAATTGCTTCTTTTATTGATGCATAGTTTCATTTATATTTTTGAATTTGTATGAAAAATTATGTATCGCGCTCAAATACTTCTGTTTGTTAACCTAATGGTTGCAGGTTCGAATTCTGCTATGTCCATAAGGATATGACGGAATTGGTAGACATGCTTGTACTCCTTTCATGGAACTAACTTCTACAGTGTATTCCTTCCTCGTTGTACTTATTTGTGGAACTCCAACAAAACAATGTGTCACAGCATCCCAAACATGTGTCGTGCGCTTCTCCCATTTCTTTCTGCACCACGGCTAACCTTGCAATTCTCTGTGATTATATGTATATATCATCATATTGTTATGATTCTGGTTGTTCGTTGTCTGAAGATCAACACTCGCTCACATAGACTTCTAGGTATGCCCATACATACACAGAAGGAAGGGGAGAGGATAGGAGTATCACACCGCACAGGGAGAGATAAATACAGCGGAAGACTTGACCATGCGATATGACAGGGTACATTGAAAGTGCAATTCACTCCACTCAATCCTCACAACCAGTCATAAAGAAAAGTCGAGTAGATCACATCCGGGAAAACAATGAAACGATAATAGTCCAAACCCAGTTCCACACTGAGTCTCGAATTGTCAGGATAACTTCAGAACTACAGTGCGCTGCTCAGAAATGAGCAGCGCTTCACTCCCCAACCCTGATTAGCACCCGTAACACCCTTGAGCCCCTAGTCATCAAGCGCCACCCTGATACAGCCTCCAAAGGGGAGCGCCACCCTGAAACAGGCCTCTGAGGCCAAGTGCTACTCAGAGGATGAAGAAGAAGACCAATGCCACTGTATCTGATGATGACGAAGTGTCGGAAGACTTCCCGGATGGAAGTCTGCAGCAGCGCTACCAAACCCTGGCAAGATGACCTCTGAGAAAGAAGCTGCAACTATGGTTGCAGCATCATCACCCTGGAACCCCACTTTGGAGGATGGTCCAGCCGGGCACCAACCTCTCTCGCCTCCAGTAGACCTCGATAGCCCAGACCTCTGTCAGCCCCTGCGTGCTGGCAAAGTACAGCGTAGGTCCCAACTATGGCCGGCGCTCCGCAGATCTGGCTATGCCTGTCTCCTTCCACGCTGAGCCGTCACCACTTCCAATTCACGCGTAGCGCAGCAGCGATGTACGTGGTACCAATTGCCAAAAGCCCTAAACCGATGTGCCTATCCTATCTATTGTCTAGACTAGCCTAGACTCGGCTTAGACCGGACTGACTGGCCGACCGGTATCGTTTCTGTTTCGGCCTCTAGGGCCTCTCCCAACCCGGCTATAGGCTATAGGACCGTCTATCAGCTTAGGCCTATAAGGCCTGGGTGTCCTAGGTGTAGCCCGTGTCTGCTATTTGCAGTTGGGGTAGCTGTAGGGAATTCAGTTAGTACGGGCTTGTATTTCTCGAATTTGCATATATGTCCCTCACAAATTTTCCTTACAGGCAGGTCTCTCGGTTAACCCTCAACCAAACAAAATTACGAATCTAACCTAAGACGCGACCCGACCGAGGCAAGCCCTGAGCTTCGCCCTCGGCCCAATGTACAGTCCACTGAGAATCTGCAGGCTTCATTACATACTTACCCCCCTCGGGGAGAGCGGACCTTCGCGCCCATACTTCATTTCCTGGTAATGAACCAGCAGATGAGGTGGGTGTATAGATCGAACTTTTACCCGAAGAGGAGAACCCGAGAGACTCGTCGGGTAACCTATGCCCCTGATCAAAGCTGTGAACAACAAGGTCAGGAGTAGGTAACCTCAAAGTGTCAGCTGGTCTCGAATGCATCAAGAAACCACGGTAGGACTTGGTCCTTGACTGTGGCGCAACCGACCACTTCTGAAACGTTGAGGTTCCGTAGGCGACGCCCTATTGTTGCAGTCCGGTCTCCTATACTCGTGACCAACATTATAAACAGTGATGTGAGGAGAAGGAGAACTCAGTGTCAGCTGGTCTCGATTGCGTCAAATGACTACAGTAAAACTTGGCACCCGACTATAATGCAATCGACCATGCTGAAAAGCTGAGCTACCTAGAGATTGAGCTATAGTCGTCGGTCCTGGTATTTACCCCTAGTAGACATGGAACGAAATGCAATCGTTCAGTAGAGTGATATGGTGGAGGCCATAACTTTCAACTATAATTATCATTCTAGACTGAAGGACTACAATAAGAGATTGCGGTCAAAACAAGCAACCTCAATACTGTGGAGCATGAAGACATAAACACCTAGGCTGTCAGTGACAGTCATGCTAGGACTCAACTTGTCGAACAGACATGGAGTCAGGGGCAGGATGCTGAAAGCCTGGGGCAATGGTTCACACCACTCAGTGTCGAGACGAGGGAAACTTGCCGAATCAGCAGCTAACACTAGTCAGGATGCTGAGTATGGCCAGAATTTGCATCAGCAACTTCTGACAGCGCAACACAAATACGCTTGTCCAGAGAAGTAGGAAACATCTCCTCAGAGAAGTCCAGTTACTAGTAAAAGGGGTTGCGACCCTTACTTGTGTCATCCCTAGATCTGCTACAAATCAGTGTCCTCATACGTGAAGGACCCCGATGCTGCACCTTCTAAATGAACCAGCTAGAGAGGCTGAAGATTCAACTTCATCCGACGATGAATCAACACAGGTGGAGGGAGTTGCAGACTCCACCTCTCCTCTCTAGTTCGAGGCTGAAGGCCTGTGAGGCATATGGGGACAATCCTTCAATAGTGGTCCCCCTCGCATCTCAGGCAGACACTCTTGTCTTTCCTCTTCTTCTATACTTCCTACTGGATCCTGAGTTCATGCCAGGGGAAGGTGGAAGGATCAAGGGGGTTAGCTGGCCAACGGACTTCTCGTGGTAGAGGTATTCTCTGGGCACTAGGGGAAGAGGCACGTCCCTTGCCTTTACCCTTGCTGTTGGTTGGTGCTTTCTGGGCTGAGGCCTTGCCATTAGTCAGGCCCATCAAAGCATAAGCCAGGGCAAGAACAACAGAATCTGCAGTAGATGAGGAAGCAGTCCCAGATGGAGGGGTCCCACCCTGGGATGCTGCATCATCATCTCAACTAGAACCTGCAGCAGCAAACAGGGCACCCTTCCTCCTCCTTCGCCCCTTTGAGGAGGGTCCCTTCCTTCCTTCAGAAGGTGCTTCCTGGACATGGAGTTTGGACTCCCAAGTCTAGGGCTGCTCTGGCAAAGGACTGCCAATCCTTGTGGCCTTGAGAGAATAAGGCTAGCTGGTATTGCTCAGGTGCTGCCCTAAGGAAATGAATGAGCAGGTTTTGCTCACTCATCTCCAACCCAGGTGTCGATGTCAGACTCTCAAAGGTGGAGTACAGTTTGGACAAGGAGCCATCAAACTTTTTCTGGCCCAGGCGCAGAATTTTGTCTGCTGCTTTTCTAGCTTGATCCTTGTCTGCAAACCGGTCCTGCAGTGCCCAAAGAAATCCAGCCACCCCCAACCTCTGCGTCCAATCAGACATCTCCATACCTTGCTTGCTAGAGGTAGAGGTGCACCATTTCAGTGCAGTCCTCTCCAAACGAGCAAGGATGGCTGACATTTTCACATCCTCGTCACATTTGAACCCACTCAGGTAGGTTCTTTGAGTGGTGACCCAATTTGCAGCATCCACCTTAGGGTCCTCGCCAGGGAACATGGGTGGAGGGGTCAGCTTGGGCCGCTGCTGATCAAATGAGACTGAGGGCTGTGAAGTGGTTGTTGACTTGGGTGTGGAAGATGGGGATGAGGGTGTGGATTGTGGGAGTTGTTGAGGGCCTGCTTGAGAAGGCCCAGGGGATGGAGGCAAGGTCAGGGTGGTAGGGATCTTCAAATAAGTAAATATCTGGTCCGGTTTGGCAGAGATGTCATCCAACTTTTAAAAAAAGCTGAGTGACTGCTCTCCAGACTGGTAATCCGATCGTCTTGTTAGTAAAATAAGAACGGTGAATATCATCCTGCAAGAGGATGAACTCAACCATGTCCTTATTGTACTGGCTGGAAGTACCACTTGTCTTGATCTTCTCCACATCTACAATCAACAACTTTCTCTTGGCTTCTTTCTGAGCTTCTTCTTCTTTCTTCTTCAGCTCAGCCTTTAGGGACTCGACTGCCTGGACCTGCTGCCAGAGTTTCTCCTGTTGGGCCTGCAGTTCAGCCTCTAAAGGGTCAAGCGGAATCTGAGGCTTTGCCTCAGAAGCCTCTCCTTTCCCAGGATCTGCCGTTTTGATTTCCCACAATTCAGATAAATAAAAATAAACAATAATTAGAGACAAACAGGAAGTAGCAGTAATTGAGTTTTCTCTGCAGTACTCACTCAGTTGTTGCCACCTGCCTGGAGAGAGAAGGTTGGTTAGTCTGAGCAAGTGAGTGCTCAGTCTCAGCAGACCGCTTGAGGGTCAGGGTCTGTTTAGAGTACACTCAACAAAAATCCCTTTCACGATTTTCCCATCATTGCCCTGAACCAGCAATTGCACGCAATAATTGCAAATCCTGCATCAATAACTGACAAGATGCAGTCTTGGACTGAGTAGTGTTGATTAGAAGTTAGACAGAGTAACTAATTAGGGTTTGACAGGTGTCCATTGATGACCAAGATGCAGCGATTTACAGGTTACCCTATTTTTAGACCTACCCTACAAACTTCACCATTGTATGACCCTGTATGCCATACCGTGGGTATGGCGAATTAAAATTTTCACTGTAACTGACTCATAACATAAAATCTGGATGTGCGATTTTAGACACAGACTGAGTAGTGAAGTGCAATTTACCAGGGACTGACAGAATTGAATTTTGACGGACAGAATCAAAGTTATCACTGACCCTAGCCTAGCCAAGCTTTAGTTATGTAAGCGCATAATTAAAATTTGAATTATCACTGAAAACAAGACCCTGAATTCACCAATTCACTACACAGTGTCAATCGCAATACTGTAAAGTAGTCACAGATGAAATATGAGTCAGAAAGAAGGTCAGACAGGGTTAATAAAAGTCAAAGAAGATAGGTAGGGGAAGTTGGATATGGCTGTCCCACAGTTTGAATTTTGATTTTCAACTGTCACCTGACAGACAGACCAAATTTCACTGTTGTAAAAATAGTCCCATAATCGCCACAGGATGGAGTAAGGAACACACTTACTTCAGGGTCAACTCTGAAGAAGATGCATGAAACCCTGGCTATCGCTGACTGGTCAACCCCAACCCGCCAGTTTCATCTCCTGACAGTCTCCAGTGTTCCCACGCACCAAATTGCCTGAAACTTGGTGATCCAATAGATTACCCTGAGGCACTTCTCCTCCGACTGACAGATTCAAAGAATTCGGACTCCCAGGTGCCAATAACTGACAACCTCAGTGCAGCGATACATCACCCTGTACTGCACTGCTTGGAAATTGGGGATTCTGACCCAATTCCAAAATCGCAACCTCCTGGGATCGCTTCCTTGCCAATCACCAGCCTCCAGATGAATCGACAGGCTAAAAATAGCCTCCCAGAGCCTCTCAGGCCTCTGAACTCCAATCGCCAACCACTCCTGTACCACCCTAGTCAGGAGTGAGTCACCCTCTGTCCAATTCTTCTCGCCACACACTCACTACCACCACCCTTACTGACAACAACCTTGAAGTGCCTCCTGATGAGTCTGCGAAACTCTAATGGAAGTCTGTCAAGCCCCTCATTTGTTGTCCTTTCTGCTTGTGGTTTACCAGGCAGTTCTCTTTGACGACAGGCTCCCACGAATGTGGCGCTGGGGGAACGATAGATGGCACCTCTATGTAGTCACTCGAGGTGTCCAGGCAGAAGGAAAACGCTCTTGTGAGCCTCCTACGGAGTCCTACCTTTACTCACAGCAGCAGCCTAGCAATAGGCGCGACAATGTAGTTTAATTGATTAAATTGGGGAAGGGATCTAAGTTCTGATAAGCGCTGGCTGTGTATTCACGCAACCTCTGACGGAGATATTGTGTAGATAATGATGTGTGTTGGCACGCACGTCAGTGGCAGGACTGGTAAAATAGTTATTATCTGGGAAATAATGTGTGTTGCTACACATTATTGGGCAGTCCCTTGGCCCGGCTGCGGTACGGTTACGAGTTCAGACCAAGCTGTTCGTTTGGTAGGATTGCTGGGCCGGAGAGAGTTCACTCAGGCCATACTAACTCTAGGACTGTTTTACTTGTTTCTGGATGTAATTGCCTATGAGGTCAGACCAAGCTGTCTGTTTGGTAGGATTGCTGGGCCAGGGAGAGTGCATTCAGGCCATACTTAGTCTAAGACTTTTAAACTTATTTCTGGATGTAATTGCGGTCGGATAGAACCAGGTCTGCTGTAGCTGCTGTTAGATATATTTAAGATAGAGCTACTTTGAGTACGCCCTCAGTAGAGGTGATCTGATGGACTCGGCCAGTCACATTGATGATCGAGGTTGCTCTCTGGAGCAGAGTGCTCACTCATTGACTAAGTTCTGTGTGACTTAAGGCGTCATCAGTTGACCACTCCTGGACAGGTTATATCCATGTGCGAACTTATGTCCAAGTTGTATGCCATTGACCCACGGCCATGCCTTCAACTTTCTTTTTTTCGTTGATTGATATTCGGTAGGCATGGCAATTTACGTGCTCAGAGGAGGGCAAGGGTTGGAACTGGCCAGCACACAACAGTGCAAAGCAGTAGTAAGGTGGGTGTCATTTTTGAAAGGGGTGTGTGTTGGTGGGGGGGAATGCAAATGAGGATCCATCTGTGTGGAACTGCCCAGGTTCAAGTTCCGCATGAGGGCAGCGGAATACGGACAATGACAGAAGGACAAAACAATCCGTCACAGCCATGACTGGGAGCAACCGGAGGGAGGGAGAAGGAGAGCAGGATGATGCTTAATGGTGTTTCGCTGGATGAAGGCATCCCTTCGACTGGTAGTAGCAAATTGACAAATTTTCTTACTAATGTTGGCTTTGTAGTCTGTTGATCTGCGATTAAAGGAAAGTATTGGGGGGGGGGGGGGGGGGGGGGGGGGGGGGGGGTGGATGCCTCTCTAGTCTAGGACATGTGAATGTAGACTTGTAAATGATATCTCAGTTGCATGAACCTGGGCAAGGTTCTTGGGTATGTGGATTGGATTCCATGTAAGCTATGCATCCTGTTGTCTAGTGGATTAGGAAAGAGAGGTGAGCAGTAAATGAAGGGTGCCCCTCGTGATTGAGCGTAGAAGAGAGTGTGGAACAGGCTCTCAGGTGGCACAGAGAATGGAAATGACTGGTCGAAGGATTGATTTGTAGGTTGTCGGGTGTGAAGAGAGAG
>BFEA01000758.1:82984-97344 GCA_003427395.1 Chara braunii | reverse complement strand
TGTTTGATAGGGCCCTTTGAGGGCTCGTTCCTCACATTCCATCCCCCTTAGCTTCGAAAGTCCGCTGAGATGCTTCATGCTGGTGCCTTCCCCTTTAGCTTGTTCTCATATGTACTCTGTACTGCCTCACAGGTTTAGGAGGTTTTCCCCTGCCAGGTGGCTTAGGATCAGGCGTGTCTCTGTGATCGAGAATGTCGTCGACGTCCATGTGGCCATCCTTGGTTGGGGGCAGCACTCCGTGATGGGAACTGTGCTGTCTCAGTGAAAGGTGCAAGCTTGGAGGCATGACAAGCAGGGTAGGTGCGTAGGTGACCAGGGATACGAATGGCGTACGAGGGACCATCCAAATCATTCCCCACAATGTCTAAGACTTCCCAGGGACCGAAATACTGAGGCATTAGTTTTCTAGATATGCCAAACTCCTGTCCCAACTCAATAGCCTTAACCTTGACACGCTCCCCTACCTGAAATGTGGACTGTTGGCGACGTTTGTTCTCAGATGCAATCATAGCTTCTTGAGATTTCTTGATATGTTCGACAGTCTGCTGCAACAATTTCTCATACTGGACACCGAATTCAATGGTCCCAGGAGTTGCAGCAGGTCGGTTTTCAAGCAGGAGGAAGTCTAGAGCAGATCTAGGCTTTCATCCCAGCTGCATCTGATTAGGACTGATGTCGGTGGTGCTGTGTACAACGTTCTTGTACAGGCTGGCGATGAGAGGTAATTTCTCATCCCAGTCATCCTGGCTGGGCTTGATGTAATGCCTCAGCAGATACTGTACCCCTCGGTTCATCTATTCAGCCTGCCCATTTGCTTCGGGGTGATTCCAAGTAGTAATCTAAAGGTGGATGCCAATCTGTTCAGTGGCCTTCTTCCACATCTCACTTGTGAAACACACATCTTTGTCACTAACGATCATCTTTGGAAGTCCAAAGTCACACACCCAGTTGTCCATGAACAACTTAATGATGTGCGTAGTCCTGGCAGTCTCCGACATGGCCATTAGTCTAGCATACTTAGTGAACCTATCCACTATGACGAAGATATGCCTCTTGCCATTCTTGCTGGTCACGAGAGTATCCATGAAGTCCATGGAGATACTCTGTCATGGCCAACAAGAATGGGTAAAGGCTTGAGTAACCCAAGCGGAGCTTCAGTCCGCGGCTTGTCCCGCTGACAGACTTGACAGGTCTGTACGTACTTCTTTGCATCGTCTAACATATTAGGCCGCCAAAGTCGTTGTACTAAGTTAGCACTAGTCTTCTTATAGCCGAAATGTTCCATTGCGTCGTGGCATTCTCCTAAAAATAAACTACGGAAATCTTCTCTAGATGGAGCAAAGAGGACTGGTGAGCCAAAGGGGGAGTACTAGGCCGAATCCAACCCTTTCCTTCGAGCTCTTTAAGTTGCCGACGGAGTTCATCCAACTCTGCCGGAGCCGTCCTATAGATTCTCTCTTTAGGTGTCTTGCTACCTGGGATGATCTCTATGGCATGGACAACCTCCCTGTCTACGACTCCTGAGGGATCCTCGAACAGATGAGGGTACTTAGAGACGATTGTCTTTATCTCTGGGGTGTTTTAACGACCTCCCCTTTCTTAGACACATAGACTAAGTACATTCCTTCCTCTTGGTTCTGTTTATAATAGTTATCGAAGGTAGATGCGCATAAGCATCCATAGGAGTCTATTAACCTACAGGCTTTATACTTGGCCAGTCTAACGGTCCTCCCATTAGGCAACTCGTGCTTCAACACCTTCTTGTCCCAATCAAATTGGGGCTTGGCAACCACAAGGTAGTACATGCCCAATAACATGTCAAAGGGCAAATCGTCGCTCACCAGGAATGATATCTTATGTCTTATCTCTCCTCTTGTGTAGGAGAATGTGCAGACTACGACCTTAACATAGTCCTCCACTGTCATGCGCTCCTTGTTGGCCAAAGTAGATGCTACTGGTGTACTAAGGCGTTGCACCCGGTCCTGTAGGCGCAATCTATCAACGCAATCGCGACTTATGAAGTTTTGTGTTGGGCCAATGTCTACGAAGGCGCCACACTTCCGACCACCTACACCAACTTCGACAACGAAGTGCTCCCCTCTAGGACCTCTACTTAGTGCCACCCAGGACTCACGAGGGTCCCTTGTGGACCACTCACCAGACACATCCAACGTACAAAGCATAGTTGGGTCCGGATGCGTCTTCGGGGTGACTAAGGAGTCAATAGCTTCGGCCAACTCTTGAAACGGGGAGGGTACATCACCCAACGATAATAGAAGCAGCTACAACTTCTACCGGCCCTAAGTGTTTCCCGGGCTGGAGCTCGTACTGGCCCCAGACTGAGAAGAAGGAACCCACCCTTAGGAGGGATCTTCTGCAGGACCTTCGGGTTCTTGCACTTAAACTGCGTATGGCCATACTGGCCGCAGTTTATGAAAGCACCACGCAACCAACGGTCCCGCCACACTTCCTGATCCAAACCAGCCCTTACCACCCAAGCAGCTATTTTGTTTGGGTTGGCGGCTTGCCCCTGACTCCTCTGTTGACCGCCCTTGCCACAGCCAATTGCCTTAGTCTTAACCACAGTGGCGAGATTGCTACCCTCAACCATCTCCTCGCCGTTTAACTCTGTCCCTTCCACAAGCTCAGAAACGTCATCGATCTCAATTTGATTCCCTTCAGAATCAATCATCATCAATCGACTTCCCTTTTTCTTCCACTCTTGTGGAACTTTCTTCTTTTTTCCGTCCGTAGAGGGGGCTTGAGCACTACCTAGGGTAGCCTCTAAGTCTAGGGACTTCTTGCTGAATGACTCAAATGTATGATACTCTCTAAGAGCCTCACTAGCTAATAAGTTCATTATGTCTGTGGGAAGACATCTCAAGAATGTGGTCAACAAGACCTGTGGATTGTCCTGAACTCCTGGGACGACAATCAGGCGCTCTACGACCGTGGTAAGCTCTCTCACCGACTTGTATTTCCTAGCATCAAGCTTTAGTAGCTCATCAGTGGCAATCTGTGCCTGCCGAGGGTTGTGCCATTGAGCCTCCACTAAGTCCATAAAACTCTCTAGGGTGTGGGTCTGTGCCCAGTCACCCATGTTCCTGCCAAACCCCTTGGAAGCTACCAATCCATTAAGCCAGCGGGCTGCTGAACCCTCTAAATAGGATGCAGTAGTTATCACCTCCTCCTCTACCAAAGTCCTCTTTGCCCTCACCCACACTGAAACCGTTCTCAACCACGTGTCAAGAGCTTCATCCTTCCTGTCTCTTGAGCAGTTGGGAGGTGGTTTCAGTGGGGTCTTGGGATACCAAGGCCCAGACTGAGCGGCATAGGGCCCTGTCATCGCTGATAATGGAAGCGATGGCTTAGCTGTTGTCCGGGGCCCCGACCTTTGTAGGGCCTGCAGGATCTGGTCCAGGGTGTCCTGCATGGCGTCCTTTGCTCTCCATGTACGCCTGCATGGACAGTATGCTTGCCTTCAGAATCTTTGTTGTAGAGTTAAGGGCCGCGTCGGCTAAACCCTCTAGTGCAGCTAGGTCTGCCTCCCTACTCTCTAGTCTGGTTCTTCTCTCTCTAATTTCTTTTTCCTTCTTAGTAGCCTGTTTGAGTTCCTCCTCTAACCTCAGGCGGATCCTCTCTACCTGCTGGAGCTCCATCTGCTCCCTTGGTTAGTGAGGTGGCAGGCTGGACTGCACACCCGGAATGCCGGCACCTGACGTATTGGAGACTGACTGCGAGCTGGTCGAATTGGACGGCATGCCCAGACCAGAAGTTGCTGCAGACGTTACTGAAGTGGTAGCCATTGCTACACTGCTAGCTGCTGCTGCTTCCCTTGCAGCCTCAAGACTACGGGCCCTAGCTTCGGCCCTTAGTCTTCTCTCTTCTCCCAGTTGTAGTACCTGGAACACTCTACGGATTCTAAGTGATGATAGCCTTGTTAACCTCCTAGTGTCAGCTACACCTTCATCCCTGGCTGATCCACTCATCGGCTAGGCAGACGCTGTCTGGACTAGAGTCCTCTATGGGACCTACCGCAGTATGTGTTTGACTGGTGCTAAAAATAAATAAACAAATAATCACCCAGGGAGTCAACTCCCGGCTACTACTCAAGCGGTATCAACAACACCTATACGGACTATACACGTAATCTACCTCTATCCTGATTAGTTCCGAACAGAAGCTTTGAGAAGAACTGACTATGGTAGATTACAGTCCTACTCTAGGCTGTCGTTAGGTGTCAGCAGTCTGTCAACCAACTAATCAAAATAAAAATAGATTAGGTGAGCAGATGTATGGCCAATGGTCAAAATAGTGATGGTTAGTTGAGTTCACAACTGGAATCCCCGTCCCCTGTATCCAACGTACCTGTGAGCATCATCAAGCTGCGGTGTTTAAGGTGTGCGACCACAGCCCACTCCTGTGCCCAAGAGGTATGCTTATGACCAGTCCTGCCCTTTATTTACCCTCGCGTGCAACGAGCCTTACGTCTGACTGATCTGGCTGATCAAGAGGCAATTTACGGACAGCCCCCGAGAGTCCTCAGGAATTCTTTAACTTCGCAGTCAGGACGAGGATCACAGCCAGTGGACAGTTCAGACCCCAACCAGAAATGTTTATATACGGTCTGGGAGCGTCTATGTAGGACTGGTCAGTCCGCATACCACTTCTATCAGCGCAGCAAAGTGCCTTAATGGACAAAGCAGCATCGCCTGCATGTACTAATACCCATGGGTTGGCATGGTGACCGTGACCCGTGCTTCGACCAGGGCGCTTCAGAGGCACCGCCCTCTCCTGCCAGATGCGCCACTGGGAAGAATGTCGTCTCTCAAGATAGAGCGCACACGACTCCTTTCAAAAGTGAGGACACTAAAGTTGGACTCACTTCCTCGCGGTAAGAAGAGATTGAGAGGGTAGATAAGGAATGGGAACAACGTACCTGGAGATAGCTGCCCCCAACCACAGATTTCTCACCAATTGGGCCGATGTGCATTTCGATGACCGGTCAATATCCTCGGTACCACCCACAACGCAATGCAGTGCCACCTCAGCCAAAATGCCACGTCAGCATACTCTCATCATCATACATACATCTGCTGTCGCCGCAGCTCCCATGCTGTCGCCGCAGCTCCCATGCTGTCGCCACAGCCTTCCAGCGCCCGGCCCCTCTACCTGGGCCCCGCTCATGCAAACCAGCGCCGAAGTATCCTTACTGCACATGAATCGCCAGCGCAGCAAGTAACAATGTCGCTGGTGCGAGGTAAGCGGCGATCACGAACCAGCTCCGATGAACGATGTACAGAAAACCAATGTTGCGAAATCACCAGATGTCGAGGTAGTCATATCCAAGAAGAGAGTACAAAATGCACCGAGAAACCATCCATATAGAGCAATACAATGAAGTAATGAGCCAATGTTCAAGCGACGTAAACAGCATGAATTCTTCTGCTGGTGTGGTCATTTTTGTCACTTCTGCTAATTGCCCTGTTGCCATATGCGTGCTGGCACAAGAATTCATTGTTGTGCTTGTAAATTGAGTTTCTCCAGCGTGGTTTCCTTGTACAGACTTGGCCTGCAAATTTATACCACAAGAAAAGAAAAGAAATAATAAACTGTCAAAAGAATGGAGAAATGCTTGATGTAGAACACATGCATGCTTGCCCAGTCTGTGAGTCGTCAAGTGAGCTGTGTCATTGAAATCCCGAGATGTCTTCAATGGGTCATGGACAGAATTGTCTTTCCCCCCAACCCCCTCCCGCCCCGAACCCTCCTTTGTGTGTTTCTGGTCTTCGTCTCCCTCTCTTTTCTTTTTCCCTGTTTTATCCCCGGCGTTGTCTTGAAAATAGTTAGCAAATGACTGTGGTGCGAGACCCCTAGGCCGTGCAGCAGGCAGTACAAGGCCGGTAGGCGCTGTGTCTATGAGGTAGAGGCCCGCGAGGCCCAGCTGGGAAAACGGTAACAATCCTTCAGGCCGGTAGGTCTCGGTTGACTTTGGAAAGTTCATAGGCAGTACATGCCAGCCCAAGGAAGACCCAGCCACTGTATATACGTCAAGGCCGGGCACGTAAAGGGAGATACAGATATGGCAAGTCACCTACAGGCTGCTACAACACTACATAAACGTGCATGAGCAAGTAGTAAGCGTGCAGCTTTTGGGGCCATAGCAGCAGGTGTTGGAAGGGAAGCCGAGGGCCATAGCTGGTTGGGCTCCTTGTATAGTAGATGTGGTGGTCGGACGGAGGTGGTCCTCGCGAAGGTGAGGAAGGACACAGGAGAAGTTGGCGGAAACTTACCTGGTTGCCGGCAGGGAGACTGCCAAGTGGGGTCAGACTCTATAAGCGGTAATTGGCAGGGGCCGACAGAGCTCAGGGGCATAGCGGATGAGATGAACACACTAGTCTAGGCAGACTGTAGGACTCGTACCTGAGCTGCGAAGTACTCTGTTGTTGTATTTGCTCGATGGAGACGCGAATAGGGCTTTCAAGAGATTTCCGTGCTTGTATTGTTGTGACCTTGTCCTTTTCTGGTCCCCCTTCTCCCGTCAGCGGAGTAGCCGCAAGTATTTGCTGGGTCCAATTGGAACTGTGGTTTGCACCATCTAGCAGCCAGATTGTGTATGGATGATTATTTCTCTGTTGGTTTATATATTTTTATTTTATTCTGTTTTGAAGCCTCTTCCCTGCTCTCCTTCCTTTTCTCCCTCTCTCCCTCTCTCGCTCTCTCCCTCTCTTCCTCTCTCCCTCTCTCGCTCTCTCCCTCTCTTCCTCTCTCCCTCTCTCCCTCTCTCCCTCTTTCCTTCTCTCCTGCATTGTGCCAGGCTTGAGGTAACAGTTACTTTTGTTAATTCTTCTGCTGATTGTTCTGCTCCTTTTTTGGTGGTTGGATTTCTGCCTGCAGGTCTATGCTACGAGCAAATCCTGGTATTTGTGATCCGGACAAACTGGTGATTGGCTCAAAGATCAAGATTCCGTTGTTGCGATCATCGACTCCATTGTCATCGTCCTTGTCAAGCACTAACAGCTCAATGTCATCACCAAGTAAACAGCGGCTAACAATTATTGCCCAATCAGCCAAGGCAATCTCTCCCTTGCAGAACTGGCTTGTTAATATGGTGACTGCTCGCGCCGCCCTCGAGCGTCTTACCATTGCCAACCTTGTTGAGTTCACTTTCAGGAAAACACGAATGCACACGGTGGGGGCTGGAGATTCACTAGAGTATGTTGCTGCCAGATATGGCACCACGGTGGAATCAATCAAGAGGCTCAATAAGATTCGCGATGATGTCATTATCGAGGGCAGGTAAAGATTAAGGCTCAACTCATGGTAACCCACCTGACGAAGCCCGGATCTTCCCTAATGTGTAATGAATAATAAGTCACTTTCTGCTAGACGTGTGGAGTCAGTATATCTCCATTTCTCCTGGTTCCCCTTCGAGTTCAATGGGAAACTGATTATGTGATCTCGGTTACCCCCTCTCCCTCTCTTTGCGCATGTTTTTCTTGCTTGAGCATCCAAGTTCTGGAATAATTAATTGTTTGATAACCAACTAAAAGACTCTTTCTCTCTCTCTCTCCCCCCTGCTTTCTCGCCCTCCTCTTTTGCCACCACTGTGAACAGTGAGAGGAACAATAATTCTGATTAGCCGAGAAGCTAGCCTGGTGGGGGGGAGGGGAAACTCTTTTTCCTAAAAAGGAGCCGTGGAGTGTCAACGTGTAATGATATAATATATGGGTTAAGTACTTCATGGTCCGGGAGAAGATGGAGTCGGTAGCAGCCTGTTCATTGTCCTTGAATCGTGAGAAGACCCGACCATGATCAAGAACAAGAGAGACAGGCCGATGTCATTCAGAAGGCAATGTTACCCAGTGGAAATAATCTTAGAGGTTCACCCTCTATTGTTTTTTACTCCAATGCATAACCAGAGTCTGACCAAAAGTGCTTAGTTTATGACACTTGTGTCACTTTCTGATTTTTGTACAAGTTATGCACTTCCATTTGCCAAGATTGTGGATAGGTGGATAAGTGCTTTGCTGTTACAACTTTTGCAAAATGGAATTTTTGCGACTCCCTTCACCGCTCCCTCACCTTCCCCCACGGGACCCGTTCTCTCCTGATCCTGGGTCTTTCCCGCCCCCCCCCCCCMCCCCCCCTTCTCGTCAGGGAGGGAATCATGACCTTCCCTTGAGAGTTCACCCCAGTTCGGTAGATTGAATGGGGATCTCTTCTTTGCATCATCGATATCCTCTCGTCTTTGACACACAGTTCTGTGATGCGCATGTATGTGCCTGATTCTCTGTTTGCTGGTATTTTGCTCCTTTGTAATTTCGATCCATAGTTTTGAACGCCTTTCCAGCCTGCTCATGGCAACGACATCATGTTTTGAGCTGTTTTGATGATTTCTCTTTCCTTATATGATGCTGCGGTGGCCGATTTCTCTAGTACTGTATTTCAGGCGAGTACATTAGGAGCTCTTCTTTTTCCTCTTGGCATAGATTCTGCTCGGCAGGTGTGTATTGTGATCTCTGGTGCACGATCGCTCTGCTCCTCGCTTTCTTTCCTTTGCCACAAACTAGGCAAGTCATTTGTGTAGGCTTTGCTAAAATAAAATGCCTTGTTGGAAACGAAAGGAGAATGTACTGAATGTAATAAGTAAGGTCTCAAAGTAACGTCCAGAGTCACTGCTTTGTTGGAAAAAAAAAGAAAATGTACCTCTATTAAACCACGACTCCCAACGGTCCCTGTACTGTTCATTTTTTTTGTCTACAAGTACCGGGTCAAAATCTACTGTGCCCATGCCCAGTGAAGGTTGGGTGTGGAAGGGTACCACAATTCTTTTTCCTCACGGCGGCACTGTAGATTTTAGGCTTGGGGAAATGCAACTTTTGGATGTCAAAATAAGCCCGGATGGAGTGTGGTTTGAATAGGTCATTTGAATTAATTCTGTAATTAATCGTTTGAATGGATTATTTGTAATAATTGAATTAATTAATTTTGTAATTAATTGTTTGAATGCTGGTTCGCTGAGCTTGGCCCCCATTTGATAAGGCGATCCAAACATTTTGTCAATGGACATGCAGTCAGTATTTACTAATTACTTGGTACAAAGTTTTGATTGTATGTACGCTTGGTGGACCCTTCAAAGTACGAAGTCGTTCTTCGCGTCTTCGCCTAGATTTCTAAGCAAATGATACCTATACATTGAGTTGTACCAAGTAGGTTATCAGCAGGAAACCAAAAGTGGGGCCGGTAACACATCCCAGCCAGTGACTGAGCTGTTTGGGACGCTCAGAGACTTTTCGCGAGAAGTCTTTCAATCAAACAAACGGAATTGCGCTCTTGTGCCAGACGTAGGCCACGGGGCTCCGAAGGCAATTTGGTTACCATTTATTGGACCGCCAGTCGTAGAAGCTATAGATTGAATGTTGTGTTAAATCCGGCGAGCTAGCTCAGTTGGTAAGGCACACAAGTGGCATTCAGGAGGTCTTGGGTTCCTGGGCAAAGCTTGGCGCCCACCACCTAGAGATAGGTCGTTGACCCCCCCAACTGACATTGAGCAGAGACTGCTGATGTTCGTAAGGGGGGGGAACCGGACGGTAGGCACAGCAACTGGCCCATCGGAGAAGCTCGGTCCTGATGCTACCGGCTGATGCCTGGCCGGTATTGCCCGCCTGCTGAAGCAGGTATCGCACCTGCTGGTGGGTGCAGCTCCCGCACGTTCCCTGGTTGAACACACTTGTGGCTGCTTCAGGGTTCCCCGTATAATGATAATCAAAAAGGCCGTCCTGTCCAGATTTGACAGGTAATTGAATTGGTTGGGCTCAAAATAATTGACCTTTCGAAAAAGCTAAGAATGTTGTGTTAACTGATGGTCTTTCTGAGATTTTCTTGTGGATAGTGTTTTTTTGAGATCAGACCTTTGTTTTTCAGGCTTTTGGAGAGTTTTTTTGAGATATCTGGAATATTGCTTGCAGTGTTTTGTATATTGATAAGCCACAAATTGGAAGAGAAGGCAGAAGGGTTCCCAAGTGGAGATTGGCAAACGTTCAGGAAAGAAACGCGATGATGGAAGACAGTGCAGCAAATTTGCCTTCACTACCAGGTAGTGCGTCATTCCACACTCTAAGGACGATCCGATCACAGAGACCAGGTTCAAGGTTGAAAACAATACGGGTCCGTTTCGGCGACACATTGGCAGACCTTGCACAAGACAATGGGTGAGTTTTGGATTCTCTCGGATATGCTTCTGTTTTCTCACTCAATGTGACTCTCATATTGTCAGACCTGTATGTGTAGGTGCATGCATGCACATATGTGCGTGCTTGCGCAGGCACAAACATATGTGTGCGTGCATGTATATATGCATGCATGGATGCATGTATATACACATGCATGCATTTACGTGTGCATGCATGGACGTATGTATGCGTGCATGCAAGGACGTATGCGTGCCTGCACATATGTATTCATGCATGCACATACAAATGCATGCATGCAAGTATGTATGGGTGCATGCATGTATGTATGGGTGCATGCGCGTATGCATGGGTGCATGCACGTACGTATTCATGCATGCATGCATGGAAGTTGTAGACGTGAGGCGTGAGTCTGTCAGACCCTTGCATGCATGCACGTACAAATGCATGCATGCACGTATGTATGGGTGCATGCACGTACGTAGTCGTGCATGCATGCATGGATGTTGTAGACGTGAGGCGTGAGTCTGTCAGACCCTTTCCGTGGCATTAGGACGACGGACGGAATGTGTCCTCAACAGGGTTCTATGGCGTCAGTTCTAAGGCTATATACTTGTGCAGTGCTCACACTGGATTTTCCTTGACATATATGACCAGAATAACTATTAAACGGGAAAATTCTGCTCACACTGCCTTTAACATCTTAGTATGGCAACAATGCCGCAAGATGTCATTGTGCATGTGACTTCATGTGGCTCCTTACTGACTGTGTAATGCTACCTGGCCGATTGCTGCAGAGTACACACTCATAGCTATGTATAGAGAAGTTAGTTCAAAACCTGCCTGAGGACAAAGAAAATCGTAATGTGATGACTGCAAATGAGATTTCATTTTCTTTTCATTTTATTTTACTGAGCAGCGGTCTTTCATTGCCAAATGGAGCTAGGTCCCCCTTTTGGACCTGCCTTTTATTTTTTATTCTGAAAGGGCCTAGGACGTCACCTTCAATGGGGAGAGCAAACCTTTTGTATGGGTGAAACAAGTTCAAAACCTGCCAGAGGACAAAGAAAATAGTAATATAATGACATTTCATTTTTCTTTTACTTTTATTTTACTGAACAGTGGTCTTTCATTATCAAATGGAGCTTGGTCCCCATTTTGGACCTGCCTTTTCTTTTTTTAAGGGCCTACAACTTCACCTTCACTGGGGAGAGCAAACCTTTTGTGTGAGAGAAACGATGGTGAGCATGCTGCTTTTGGGTCAGGGCTGAGTTTTTTTTCTTTTTTTCCCAAGGGCTCAGGAAGACGTGGTGCTCTCTGGCAAAGAGTTCGAACTTCAGTTTGATTTGATTTGATGTGATCCTAGTTCTATGTTCTTCATGCATTCTCCATCTGATGGTGTTCATTAGTATCCTTCATGACTCGCTGATTGTACTTGTTTGTGCCTTTATTTTTCTTTCCTTTTCATCCACACCTTGCGTTCTTGTCTTTTCAGTTCGCACTGTTCCTTTTCTTATCCCTTTTGTTGCTGTGTTACCAACCGGGCCGCCTGGGTCACCTGAGTTGCCTGGGCAGCCCTGCTGGGCAAGGGACAGGGAAGGAAGGTCCCTGCAAAGAAAGAAAATATAGGATCGAAAAAATATGAACCGTTGAAATACAGACCCAAGTTGGAATACAGGCACAGTTAGATGACCAGAATAGAATACTTCTGAACTACTTGTGGCCGGTCAGTTCGACGATGATAACTCAAGGCCGTCGTCCTTTTTAAAGAGGGAAAAAAACTTAAAAAAAGACAATGTGCAGAAAAATATACTGAACAACGTTCTCCCGAGGGTCGGATCAAAATTATTTGCCAAATTAAATATATACCTCTTGTCCCTCTCTGCCGACGGTTACAGAACCGCCCGGGTAACCGTCGGCAGAGAGGGAGAAGAGGTATATAATATATATGCAGCTCTGTTTGACGATATATATAATTTGGCAAAGAATTTTGATCCCACCCTGGGGCAAAAGTTCTTCAGTTTATTTTTCTGCACATTGTCCCTTTTTCCTCTTTAAAAAGGGCTGCACATTGTTTTTTTTTTCCTCGTTAAAAGGGTTACTTGAGTTATCATCGTTGAACTGACCGGCCCCAGCTAGTTCAGAAGTATTTTATTCTGGTCATCTAACTGTGACTGTATTTCAACTTCTGTTTGACGATATGCATGGGTTCAGCCTCCTTATAACTCTGTGAAACTCCGACAAAACAGTTTGTCACAGCCCCTCGTTTGTTGTCCTCTTCTCCCTCTCTGCCGACAGTTTACCGGGCAGTTCTGTTTGACGATGTATACTGTTTGACGAGATATATCGTCGAACAGAGCTGCCCGGTAAACCGTAGGCAGAGAGGGAGAAGAGGACAACAAATGAGGGGCTGTGACAAACTGTTTCGTCGAAGTTTCACTGAACCCCGACTGTGGTTAAGCATCAACGACTGCCTGACAACTGATACCCTGAGGTGGGCACCAACCACTGCTCTGAAGGTACCTATGACGAAAATCAAAGCAGACTATCACTCACCCACACCAGATGGAGAACTCTACAGACTGTTGGTTCATAACCCATTACAAACGCCCACGAAACAAAGAAAGGTCTGTCACAGCCAAAAAATACGCTCCAGACCAGCCGCTGGCACTAGAGGCAGACCATGGCCGCGTAGTGACGGCCCCGACCACTGCCGTGCAACCTGACCGGAGAAAACCGTAGCAGGGTGCTAGCGAAGTTGTTGTATATATCGTCAAACAGAGCTGCTCGGAAAACCGTAGGCAGAGAGGGAGAAGAGGACAACAAACAAGGGGCTGTGACAACTGTTTCGTCGGAGTTTCACCGACTCATCAGGAGGCTGAACCCTCAACAGTCTGCAGAATCCCCTAACTGATTACACTGTAAGTGACAATCCACCTTGACCCCGGCTGTGGTTAAGCATCAACGACTATTAGTTATTTTTTAAATTCACTGTTAGCCTGGCTGGGCAAGTGGTCCCGGGCCACTCTGGTAACATAGTTTTTGTTGTTTACTCTTTGCTCCCTCTCTCTCTCTTCTTCTCTTCTATATGTTCCCGCTCTTGTCATCTCTGCCTTTCTCTTGGGTCACTTCCTGCCCGCCTGGCTTTTATCCCTCACCATTCTTTTTTCTCCTCATGATGCTCACAGAAAAGAAAACAAAAGAATGGAAGCAATACTTTCAGCATGGCCTGATGTGGAGGCTGTTTGTGGCCTGCAATCTGACCTGCTCAGAATTTATCAGGAAGACCCAATCGACTGCTGTGAAATGGATAATGGTCTTGCCCTGATGCTTCCGTAATCCTTCTAAAGGGAAATCAAGGTCCGGTGTAACGGGCCCACGTGATACCCGGAAACTGACGGGACTCGGAAGTGCCATCTGGCAGAGCGCAATTCAGGGTGCTCAGGACTTTTTTTTGACGTTTTGACTGTTCCCCTCTCCCCTCTCCCCTCCCCCAACTCTCATGTGTATACTCCTTTTGGCTGTTTCGTTTTTCAGGTGAAGAGACTCCCAATTTGCCTTTTTGTCGTTTTTTGGTGTTTTGGCTTCTTTTTCTTTTTAGTTGTCCCTCATTTTGTCGTTCCTGGTGTTTTGGCTTCTTTTCTTTTTGGTCGTCCTCTAATGTTTCGAACTTCGAGGGACATTGGATGTGTGAATACAAGATACCTGATTGTCAGTAAGCAGGTCACGAGCTCAGATCCAGTGACCAGAGGCGCATGGGTTTAACGTTGGCCATGTTTGTCTTCGTTGGATTAGACGAGCACTAAACGAAGAAAAGAACTGAGAGTTGTTTTGTTACTTCAAGCTCAGGTCTGCTTATCAACAGTAAATGGGTGTACCATTCAGCCACATGGCCTTGGTTTTCCATTCATCCACGTGGGCTTGGCTTTTTCTATTTTTCTGGTGGTACTTTCTTTTCCTTTTCCGTTTGTACCACCCAGCCTCACCCACATACCCTACATTGTACAGGGCAGCCCACATACTACTGTTCGATCCACATAGTATGACCCACCCAATGCAGTAGCACCCACCCAAACAGTATCACCCAGGACGCATAGTGAAACAGTTTTCACCTTTGGCAGTAGCCGATGCAGATCCCAGGGGTCGATCCCTTGACCTCAGCTTACC
>BFEA01000758.1:7479-19121 GCA_003427395.1 Chara braunii | reverse complement strand
GTAAAACGCAGAGAGAGAGAGAGAGAGAGAGAGAGAGAGAGAGAGAGAGAGAGAGAGAGAGAGAGAGAGGATGGGAAGGCAGGAGAGGGAGGGAGTAGACACGGGCTTGAGCAGGATAGTCCATCGTGACCAATTAAAAAGAAGAAAAAAAAAAGTGGAAAATCCGGAAACCTGTGCTTGAACCAGGGAGAGAGAGAGAGTCGATCACCATGTGTGTGTGTGTGTGTGTGTGTGTGTGTGTGTGTGTGTGTGTGTGTGTGTGCGTGAGAGAGAGAGAGAGACCATCACCATCTTTGTGTGTGTGTGTGTCTGAGAGAGAGAGAGAGAGAGAGAGAGAGAGAGAGAGAGAGAGAGAGAGTCCAACTTCTTGGCAAACATTCCATTTTTACTGCGGGCGTAGCCGCAACAGGTCCGCTAGTCATTCATTTATTTTTGCAATTGGACGCCATTGTACTTTCTGATGAATGAGTACTTCGAAATTGGCCAGGATCATCCTTTGTATTTCCTCTCTTTCAATGTTGGCAGTGTTTAGGAAGCCTGCATTCTGGTACTCCCCCTATTCTTGCAGTGCTGATTCTTTTATGAGTAGCCTTTTCTGTTGCGTCGAGGGTAGTTTCGAATTGAGCTTGCAGTCTGTGCGAGGATTTAGACCCAATATGGGCGCACGGCTGCGACCTCCAGTTGCCTGAGGGTTCCCAAGCAAGCATGTCGCCAGCCATAAGTGAAGGTGGGCCTGAGAATCTTCGAGGGCCCCCAAATCGGCCAATTCTGTGTGTTGGACGCCAGACATTTGCCATGTGCCAGTTGGTTGCAAATGCCCTGCTCATGAGAATCAGAATCTTCGAGTAAGCTTCCAGGCTCCTGGAAGCTTGGGCGTGGAAGCAGGCCTCTCGGCCTATCAGACAGCAGGGGGCACGTCACAGACACCGTGGGTTGGTTGGGCGCATCTTGAAGCTGTGGGCCCAGACAACTGTCTGAATGGGCCTGGGCACAGACACTTTGGGCCGAGTCGAGCAACTCGGCCCCTCCATGCCAGGCCCAGCCAGGCCGAAGCAGGGCTCACTTTTCATAAAGGAAAGTGAGTGCCCAGCAGCGAGGGCATTCTGGCCAGGCGGGCAATGCAGCCATGCTGCTGCGTTGCTGGGCGAAGCAGTGCTGCTCTGCACTAGCACTGGCCAGGGCGTGCACGGGTGCTGAGAGGTGAAGTGTGCTGCTGCCGAAGCAGGCGCCTGGCGGCGATTGCTGAGCTGCTGGGTGCAGAGTGGGTAATTGGTGATGGTTGTCTTCGGGTGTCGGGGATGCACACTGTGGGGAGTCTAGGAGTGAGGTGAGGTGAGAGGAGAGAGATACGTACCTGGTGTATGCTGGCAGTCTGCATGGCCGACGTCGTCACGTACACTGGTCTTCAGAATCGAAGTGAATCCTGGTGCACGAACGTAGTGTAGGCTAGAGTAGGCTGAGTAGTATGGGCTGGGCGCTGAGCACCAATCAGGAAGAGCGACATTGGATACTATGTTGATCCGGCGAGAGACTGTGGAGTTGGACATTTGAGTTCATTGTATTGCTCTTATTTGGATGTATCTTGGTGCATTGTGCTTTCTGCTTGGTGTACGATTATCTGGGCTACTTCATGATTTTGCAATTTGGATTTCTGTCTATCGCTGTCGCTCATAGTCCTTGCAGTTTGGTATTGGAGCTGGTTGGTAGATCGCTGCTGACACGGATGTCTTTGTTCCTTAGTTCGCTGACGAAGCTTCTCCGCAGTACGGATACTTTGGCATTGGCTTATTAGGCCCTCCTTAGTAGAGGGTAGCGGGCCAGGAAGGCTGTGCCGACAGCGTGGGAGCTGTGACAACAGCGTGGGAGCTGTTGCGACAGCTGATATATGTGGAATGATGAGAGCATGCTGACATGGCATTTTGGCTGGGGTGGCACTGCATTGCATTGTTTGTGGTACCGAGACTATGACCGGTCATCAAAATGCACGTCGGCTCAATTGGTGAGGGGTAGTGAGCACTCTACCTTGAGAGTCGACATTCTTCCTGGTGGCGCATCTGGCAGGGGAGGGCGGTGACTCTGAAGGGCGCTGGACGAAGCACGGGTCACGGTCACCATGCCAACCCATGGAAGTAGAACACACGGGCTTTGCTGTATTGTCCTTTGAGCTCTTGCTGCGCTATAGAGGTGTGGGGGGGGAGTCAGCCTGATGGGGGATCGACGTGTACCGGACCATCGTTAAAGATACTCCAGTGGGGAAACTGACTCGCTCTGTATGCGAGGATAAAAATAGTACGGACCAGGCTGGCTTGCTTCACATTACCTGGGCATAGGGGTGGGGCGTTGCGCACACCGTAGACACCGCTGCTCGATGATGCGATCAGGAACGTCGGATACATGTGCACGGAAAATGAGCAATAGCGAAGTGATAGATTTCCAGATTGCAAATCACATCAAAAGCCAGGTAGGCGAATGCTGTCCAGAAAGAAGAATTGCACTGATATTACACCGAAGGAGAACCAAAGCATCACTCCATTGTCAATGAAAGCGTATTCTCGCCTCGTACCGGCGCTCGGTGCCTAGTCTACTCTCCTACAGCTACGCTACGTGCAATGAAATGACAAGCAACTTGCTGGCGCCAGCAGCAGCTAGCAAAGTACATGCAGATGTCGACCATGTAGACCATCGCCAAGACCAGGTATGTGCTCTGACATCACGATCCTCATCTCTCTCTATCTCGCTCACCCTCGACTTCTTCACCCACGTCTTCTTCCTCATTCATGAAGACCACCACCAACCCGCCGGCTACACATTCAAGCCCAGCCTGGCTATGAAGGCTAGCAGCGCCCTGCTTCTTGCATGACCGGACACACACACCAGCGCTAGCGCAGCAGCACACGAGCACACGCTCAAGCAGCTATGCCGCACTCTCGCGCAAGTGACCGAGTGATCTTCACACAGCCCGGCCTTTTCCTATATGGAAAAGTGGTGGGCTCATTGCCGCTTCCTTGCCCCATGAGACCGAGTTTCCAGTAAGCTTCAGTCTCGGCCAAAGTGACTGCGCCCAGGCCCGTTCAGACAGTGGTCTGGGACCGAATTTGTTAGGCATGCCCAACCACCCAGGCACAACCGTGCGGTGTTCCCTGCTTTCCACGTTGCTGCAAGAGCCTGGAAGGCTCACGAATATTTCAGATTCTCACGAGCATGGCGGATGTAACCAACTGGCGCATGGCAACTCTCTGGCGCGCAACAGGATTTGCAAAAATTGACGAATTTGAGGCTCATTGAGATTCAGGGGCCCGCCTTCACTTGGGGTGGGCATGCGCTCGCTGCAAGGGCCTTACGCAGGTATGTCGAGGGGTAAAATCCTCCACAGGGGAGGGAAGATTCCAATTGGTGCTCGAGCCTCGAATACAATTATTATTATTTCCATTTCTGCACACATCTGCACAAGTGATTTTATTTTATTTTATTTTTTTGAAATAGCTTGTTTTGATTGGATGAGCAAAAGGAGGCCGGGAATCCCTCCACATCTCAACCCGGAATACTGGGGCCAACACCCAGTTTGGGCTCAGACTGGAAACGGGTCCAGTGTCTCATGCCGCGAAAGCATTTCTTACTATTTGGGAACGAAATATAGAAACTGGACTAACTAAATTACAATCAGCATGAAGATGAAAAATTCCCGAAGGACAGGAAGTAACTGCTCCTGAAATATCCCTTCTTTTAAAACCCTAGCTCTTCTGCGCGTTCTATGCTACGTTTATGTCCTCCGTACAGTCCTGTGAACGCACTGTTTCTAATGAGGCGAAGTCCATTGCGTGATGTCTCCCTTGTTGTTCTTCCTGTAGCGTCCATACCAGTCTCGGAGGATCGAATTCTATGGTGCCGAGCTTACCTGTTCCGAGCTGGTCTTTTCTGAATTTGTGTATATGATTGCTTGCTTTTTTGTGGGGTCTTCTTTAATGTTCTTGGTTGCCTGGTGGCAGTCCGTCTGGTACTCCGTCTGTAAGAGTTAGTGTACCCAAGCCTCCTTGGTTGGTGTGTTTTGGGCGGCTATCATTTCTTTGCATCGTGTCTTCCATATGATCCACAGCGTTAGGGGGCGAAGTCTTCAGAAGAGGGTTGAATGCCAAGCTTCTCGAAGGCGTGGTTGTGCCAGGCCCGTTAGTCGTGTCAGCAGGTTATGAGGCAGTGGTGTGCCGGTAATCGAAGACCAGAGCGCCTGCATTCTCTCCCAAAGCCTTTGTGCGTTCAGAACTTCGGACAGTATATCAGGCAGTGCGGCAGAACCTTGAGGGTCCCAGCGTCGCAGACTACACAGCTGTCGTCGAAGTCCAGTTTGGCAATTGCCGACCTTCTCTTGGTGAGCCATGTGTTGACCGGCAGGCCATGATAGTAGATGAGCCACTGCATCCTTCTTATCCGGGTGTTCCTGATGGCAAGCGGAACCTGCCAGTCAAGTTTCAGCATATCCCCCAGGCAGCCAGGGATGTGTTTCTCCCACCACTGTGACAGGATGAGTTCTGTGTTTTCTGGTCTTTGTCTGAGCTTATAGCCAAAGCTGGTCGAGTAGTATAAGATGTTGGTTCGTTTCTGTGTCCCTGTGTTGACGTGGATCTTGTTTTCCAAGCCCACTCAGCCAGGTCGAACTCCAGGTCTTGTAGGAGCGTTCCTGGCTGGTATATTCTGTAGTCGTCTTCCTCGGCCACTCTAATCTTCCTGAGGAGGGCCGGTTTGGCTGTGACTCGGGCCCGTGCTATTTTGGAAACCCTGCTGACTGTGCTCCCTGGCTGTTTGATGTTGTGGATGGTCCACAGCCCCCAGTCCTCTGCCGGTCCTGTTGACTTCACGTATAACAACGCCGTCGTAGGAGTATTCTCCGAGTGCCACGTGACCGAGTCCCTCGTAGTCCAGGCGGGCGGAGTTTGTAGTAGCGCCACCCAGTCCGGTGGTATGGATTGTAACAGCGCCTGCAAGTTGGCATCCAGGTTGTGGCAGCCCTTGAGGGATTCTCCGAGCTCTGCGCATGTCTTCCAGCGATTGCAGTGGCGGTTCCAGATGTGTTTGAGTTGCCACATGCCTCGTTCAAGCCACGTAATCCAGCAGCCATCCTGTGACGTCGGGGTCCATGGTTTGTCGGAGGGGTCTTTCAACCACTGGTTGCAGAAGAGGGGCTGATGCAGGACTTCCTCTCTGTTGGCAGGGCTCCGGACTTTGGCCGAAGATCTCTCGCCAGATCTTGGTTAAGCGTGTCAACGGTGGCATCTGTTGCTGTGGATCCATCTGTTGGGGACTGCCGCGGAACGACCAAGACTTCAACATTAGACAGAAAAGCCCCTACATGTTGGGTGGGGTGGTGGCTTTGGGCAGCTGCCTGACCCTGTGCAAGGCCAGCGACGTCCAGGGCAGTCGTTGCTGTAGCAACAGCTTGACGATCCACTTCGTTGGAGGGCTTTGGTTTGGGTGGCCGGGTTGAGGAGCCCCAATCCGCCTTAACCCTTTGGTTGGACGAGGTGCGACCAACCAAGCTTGGGTATGAAGTGTTGTGCAGTGGGGTTCCCCATCCATACGTAGGTCGTGGCTTGCCGTTTGAGAGTGGTAACCATGTTGGCCTCTGGTGTCCAAATCATAGCAGCGTACCACAGCATGGAGAACACCTCCGAAGCATCATTCCAGGGTCTTACTCGAGCCATGCAAGCGTTGCAGCTTGCTTCCGAAATGCAAGTCAACTGGCATAAGAAGATGGGCTGGTGGTTGGCAGTCTGTCCACTGCCCCCACAAGCCGCCTCCCCCAAGGGATTCGAGTGGCAAGACCCAAGGACGCCCCTGCGATTTCTAGGAACCAAGCTCGCAGAAGCAGGCCCCGATGAAGCCATGGCGCCAGAGATTCTGACCAGGATGCTACGCAAAATGGATACCTGGTCTCGGTGCATTGTTCTTCTGCTTGGTGTACGACTACTTCGTGATTTTGCAATTTGGATTTCTGTCTATCGCTCTCGGTCATATTCCTTGCATCTGCCTTAATTACTACCGTCTTCACCCAAATAGAACGCCTGGTCATTATAGCTGTATTTGGGGCAGCTTTCAGTCTAGATACAGTGATAATGACCAGGTATTCTATTCCGGTGAAGACACAGGTATCAACTTCTCGCTCCCTGGCACCTCTTCAGCTCACATGTCCCCCCATAGTAAACTCTTAGAAAGGCTTTCTTTCAAGTTGTTGGTTCAAGGAGATGCGTGCAGATGGTGTTAGGTGTAAACACTGTAAAGCTCGTAGTTACCGACGTTTGGTCCGGCCCAAATGAGATGGGTCAAACGGCTGAACATTTGGTCGCCCCCATGCGTGCCGAAAAGTTTTTCGGGCCGATTTTTTTGGGCATTCGGCCGAACTATTTTTAGTTTGGCTGAATTTTCGAGTCATTTCAGTGGCTAAAAAAAAAAGAAAAAATTAAAAAAAAGGCAAAGATGGTGTTGTCGAAAACAGGTTTTCCCTCTCAGTACTTCGTTTGTTTGTTTTTTTACACGGTGATCTTTAGCCTTTTTTTTTTTTTGTAATAGCTCAAGTTCCCTGAAATTTGATATGCTTACACCTGATGTTCCAAAATAAGAGTATTTAGAAAGGGGATTCCCCAGGGATCTTTAGGACCTTAGCGTACGATCTGGGCTGTTTCCCTTTTGACTTTGGATCTTAGCTAAGACATTGAGGCCGTTGGTTGGTCGTGTTATCTCATTGGAGTATAGCCAAGTGGAAAGGCATCGGTTTTTGATAGAAAAAGATCTTCGCTTAAACCCAAGGGTAAATCTTGTGCAACGCCACCTGGTCGTATATAGTATGCTAAGAAAAAAGATGTTGCTTTACAAAGATGCTAAATTTCAACAACGCTGGATCTCTGAGATGAAATTATTGAATCCTAAATTTTTGGAACAGATTGACTTGATATTGCAATCAAAACAAAAAATCAGAGAATGATATAGTTCATTTTTTATTTGAATTCAAGTCAAACAATTGACTGTTGAATGTTGAAAATGATATAGCAATTGTAAAACAGGAAAACTCGACAGAACAGCCATGATTTTGAGTAACCAGTGACTTAGTAATTGTGAAATTAAAAATCTTTTGTAAACGAGTGGATGGTCCACTTAAATAACAAAAAAGTTAAAAGTGACAAAGATGAAAGGAAAAAATCGCCTGCTCTTCGAGAAGTAAAAGCACCGTGAGGTGTGAAGCTTGCTTGTACTACTTGCGATTCCGACTATCGGGGATAATGGGGATAAATACAAATATCGGATTATGGATGTAGTGAAATATTTAACTTTTTCAATGATTCTTTTGTTTTTAGGTATTTGGGGAATCTTTTTTACTTGCAACATAATTTTGAAAAAATAATGAAAATATTTAGACCCCAAAACAAAAGATGCAAGGCAAAGCAAAAACGGAAAAATAGTGATTTGTAGAGAGCATGTTTTGACACCACTGCGAGGAATGAGCCCTCGCGGGGAATCTTGTTCAGGGCTGCAGCCCTCAGCAACCTTGTGCCCGCCCTAAGTGAAGGCGGGCCTGAATATCCACATGAGTGAAAGGATTCACGCTGCAGACACCCAGTCCCGGTCCCAGGGTCCCGACAAATCCCGAGTCCCAGGGCTGCTCGATAGGGTAGGTCGTAGGGTCTAGAGGCCGAAGCGACGCAGTATGTGTCGGTACCGAAGCGTCATAGGTTGGTAGGTGTCTGTACCGAAGCATTGTAAGTCGGTACCGAAGCGTCATAGGTTGGTAGGTGTCTGTACCGAAGCATTGTAAGTCGGTAGGAGTCCGTCCGGCACCTGACAATAAAGTCCAGAAGCGTCCAGTCCAGTCCGACAGTCCCAAGTCCAATTTTGCAGCATGTCCCAGGAAAGTCCAGAAGCTACTGGCCGACAAAATGTTTGCAGCAGACAGGCCGCGGCTGACCGGTACCAGTCTGCTACAGTGCAGCTGTTCATCACTTGTTGAGCTGTGAGATGCAGAAGCGCTGCTGCTGCTTGTGCGTTAAAGCAACTTCGGCAATGCGCGCCTGAAGAAGGAGAGGGCGCCTGTGAGATACTGCATAGCTAGGCTAGACGTAGAGCAGGAGGACGGCTGCCATAGCCGCCAAGGTGTAAGCTGCCTGATTGGGTGTCTCCAGGGTAACGATCCAGGGTAGAGAGAGAGAGAGAGAGAGAGAGAGAGAGAGAGAGAGAGAGAGAGAGAGAGAGAGAGAGAGAGAGAGAGGCAGAGGGAGGCAGAGGGAGGCAAGTCAGAGAGAGAGAGAAGAGGGGAAGAAGCCATAGCCGTTATCTGGTTGAGATCCATTGCATGTGTGTGTGGCAGAGCTGCTGGAGGCCAACATTCTTGTATATTGATAATAATATTGGAGACGACATCTTCAAGTGTTGATTGTATCTTGATTTGGCTTCTCACGTGTGAAGTCTCATGTGATGTATGCGAGGTTGAACTTGATGAGTACTTGGCTCATTTCATGAGGCCCCACGTTCGACATATTTCATATGTGGGGAATCAGACAGTTGCAGCACGCCAGTTGGTTACAGAGCAACATTAGCCTTCACGCTCCTTCCAGAAGAAAGGGCTGCGCTGTGCAGTTGAACACCGGGCTCAGGTGGTTGCTCCCTGGGTACATGCTGTGTGAGGCCGACACATCACGGACTGGCCACGGGCCAATGAGAAAACAGCATTGTTGTCACACGTGCACTGCGAGCCATTGAGAACGCTGCGAACGCTCGGAGGCTGGGTGGCTGCCTGAACGTGGCTAACTGCACGAGGCCCAGGCCAGTATCTGAAACTGGGCCTGGGCGCAGACACTTGGGGCAAGACTGGAGCTACTGGGCCCCCACACACCTGGCCAGGCCAGCCAGCAGCGGGCACACTCTCCATAAGGGAAAGTGTGTGCCCCCTGGGCACGGCATTCCGGCCTGCCAAGCCAATCCAGCCATGCTGCTGCATTGCCGGATGAGTGCTGCTTAGCGCTGGCAGGCTGGGGCACATACAGGCGCTGAGAGGTGAGAGGGCAGTGTGGTGGCAGTGGGCAGACAGCGGCCATAGCCGGGCAGCAAGCGCAGATGCAGGTGACGGCGATGGTGGTCTTCGGGTAGGAGCCGCATGCAGAGGGTATCAAGGTGTGATGAGGGGAGGAGAGACCATACCTGGTGTATGCTGGCGGTCGGCATTGGTGATGACGTCACGTACATTGGTCTTCAACTTCGATGTAATCCAGTCGCATGAACGTAAATAAGATAGATAGGCTGAGTAGTGTAGGCTGGGCGCTGGGCTCCAGACAGTAGGAGCGACATTGGATACGGTGTTGGTGTGACCAGAGAGCGTCGGCATTGGCACTCGGGTTCATTGTATTGCGCTTATTTGGACGGAATCTTGGTGAATTGTGCTCTCTTCTTGGTCCATGACTATCTGGGCTACTTTGTGATTTTGCAACTTGGATTTCTGTCTATCGCTCTCGCTCATATTCCTTGCACCACCATCTTTGGCCATTTTTATCTTTTTTTGCACTCAAGTAAATGACCTGAAAATATACAGGCGTATGCCTTATGTTGCAAAGTATTAGGTTCTATTAACACAAAAACATTCAAAAAAAAATTAAAAAAAAATTGAGGCCTGGATTACTTTTTGACGGGGGCCAAACTTCTCAAAAGTTCGGCTGCCTTACGTTCGGCGGGAACCCCTAACGTTTTTTTCGGTGGGGGTGTGTAGACCTCCCCCCGAACGTTCAGACAGGTAACACTGGTAAAGGTAATACTCTTTTCCTGTCTGACATGGTGCTGTGGTTGGACTGCCACTGCAGAAGGTAGGGAGTGTTTTAGCGGAAAAAGCATCAAGATATATTCTTTTATCAAGTTTTGGTCTTATGCGGCCTTTGGCGCTGTTATGTGCCACTGTGCTTGGCCTGCCATTGTAAGAAAAAGGCAGAAGCATTCAACTTTTGAAGTCATATGCAGCTTTATAAGTGCGGTCGTGTCTCACCACTTGCAGTGCTGGTTTCACTGGTTCAGGGTGTTGATCTTGCGGCAGACCAAGGGACACCAATTTTGGCAGCTGATCGTGGTGTTGTCACATTTGCTGGTTGGAGTGGAGGGTATGTTGTTGTCACACTGGTGCGCCTGATCATGATGGCATGTTTTTCTGTTTTTCTTTTGCAGTATCTGCAGCAAGGTTGTGTTGCATTATTAACTTTCATATCAAATCTATGAACCTTCCTCCCACTCGTTCCTGGCACGGACTAACGTCGTGCAGTTGGCTGTATGCCGATATGTGTTTTTTTGTCTTGTGGGCGTGAGGGTTTCAATTTGCTTCATGCTGTGGGTGCGAGGGTTTTTGTTTTAAATGTCTCAAAGGTTTTCATCATTATAGCACGAACGATAAACATCGGCTTCATGTTAGCTTTGCCTCTTTGAAATGAAAAAGGGGTTGCGTGCGTGCAGTCATGAACTGTTGAAATACAGACCCGAGTTTGAATCCAGATGATGGAACTTGATGAGTAGAACGAAATATTTCTGAGTTGCCTGGGGCTGGTCAGCTCAACGATCATATCTCAAGGCGGTCACCCTTTTGAAAAAGAAACAGGGGTTGTGATGGTCATGGTGTAAAAAAGGTAGCAGTTCCTATGAGGGTGTGTGATGGTGCTCCTCTTGTGAGAGCATGGCAAGGATTGTATGTGGGGTTGTGTTTTGTTTTTTGGAAAGGGCATACCTGTGACGATTTTTATATTCATCGGATTGCATTAGGGTTTGAAGTCCTTTTTGTGCAAAGTTACATTTGTGTGTCTCTCTGCAAGGCTGGTCTGTCGTTGGTTGCGTGTTTGGAATTGCCTGAATATCTGCCTCACAGAGAGTGCGGTCCTGATTGCCTTACATGTGTTTGTGATTCAGCCAGATGGGCTGGGTGCAGGGATAAGGTCGAGTATTCGGAATTAGGCTTGGTATGTCCTCCCCAGGGGGTGCCGTAGTAAGCCTTTGTTTTTCCGTATCTGGTTGGGACAATTTGGAGAAGCAATTAGGAATTGCAAGGAAAATGAGCGATAGTGAACTTCAGAAACCAAGCAGCATCATACACATGAGACCAGATAGTCGTGACCTCGAACCAAAAGCAGAATTGCGACACGAGTTCCACCAAATAAGAGCACAGCAAAACCTCACAAGTGAATGTTGGAATAGTCTCATCATCATCAACAATGAACCAATGGCGACATCCTATCTGGCTCTCTGCGTCCAGACTACAAATGGCAGATCCTATCTAGCCTATCTACAATGCCGCTGGTGACGTCAACAGCTCCCCGAAGTACGAGCAGATCTCGGCCACTGCCGTTCACCTCAAGCACCAGGTATGTCTCTCGTATCACTCACAACCTCGATCCCCCACTCGAAGATGCCACGTGCCCAAGAACCACCATGTGCCCCATCCAGCTCAGCGCAGCACAGCTCGGCTATGGCTGCCTGCTCTCCCTGCTTGCCCGAGAGCGCGCGGGCCTGGTCAGCGCTTGCGCAGCATGCAGCCAGTGCCCAAATGCGAAATGCAGGGGCAAGTCCTTTCCTATATGGAAGTGCCCTGCCAGCTGCGTGCGGCCTGGCTGTGCTGGGCCCCGGTCCAGAAGCTTCCG
>BFEA01000757.1:529079-546347 GCA_003427395.1 Chara braunii | reverse complement strand
CCATACCCCGCCACCACACCATACCGCCCTGCCGCCGCCGCCATCTTGTCCATCGTTTGGTAGGTCGCGTGAGACGCGGCAGGTTAAAAAAAAAACTTCCTCCTTACCCCTACTCTCCTCATCTTGTACTTCTCTCCTCCTCCGCCCCCCCCTCATCTTCCATAGTACATCCCTCCCTCCCTTCCATCTCACCATAGTCCCTCCCTCCCTCGCCATCTCGCCATCCGTCCCTCCCTCCCGTCTCGCCATAGTCCGTCCCATCTCCACATCTCGCCATACTCCCTCCCTCCCTCGCCATCTCGCCATCCCTTCCTCCCTCCCATATCCACACCTCGCCAGAGTATCTCGCCATCCCTCCCTCCCTCCCTCCCTCACACCCAGACAACCCGTCCCCCCCCCAAACCAAAATTTTATTGCAGATTCGGGGTCCTCTCGCCGAACACAGGAGGACCCCGCCTTCAAAAAAAAAATAAAAAAATCTGGGCTGTTTTTTTGCCCGCCCGGTTTGCCCGGGAGGCCCACCCGCCCCGTACTCAGACTATTATTACTATTAACATTATTATTAATTTCTACAATAGGACTATCAACATTAACGTGACTTCTGTCGCGATCCTTTTGTTTCCATTTTTGCGACTATTGTCGCAATCTTGTTACAAATTTACTGACTCCACTTTCCCCCTTTCTGATGATTATCACTCCCAACACGATCCTCGTCGTCTCAACTCAGAGAAGAGACTTTTTCAGGAAATCGAACTCGATCCAACTAAAAACAACCCAAAGCATAGCCTTAGCATCCGTCCCAATTGTTGCAAATAACCGATTGCTCCACTGTTCGCTCGACCTCAGAGAGGAAGACAAAATTCGACAATTCTCCTACTCCTTGTTCTAGTCTGGCTCTGATCTCACGATCCCCATAAGGGGAGTCGCAGCTCTGGCACTCGTCCCCCAAATTATTAGCACACCAGGCTTACGATCCCCAGATGGAAAAGTGAAGCTCTGTTCTTTCTGCTGTTGGTGCCTCCACGGATCTGATTATCACGCTCCCCAGGCGGGGAAGCGATGCTCTCTCAAATTGGATGCCACTTTTCTTTCTATAGTGCACGCCACCCAGCTGGGGTGGAGAAACCTTGTCAATTCGCCATCGCTATTTCTGATCTCTCGTCCACGCTCCCCAGGTGGGGAGGCAAAACCACTAAGCTTACTCTGATCTCTTTCACAAGATCCCCAGGTGGGGAGGCGAAGCGCTGCCAAATTCATACGGCAAGCCTGTATCGGCTCTCGATCCCCAGGTGGGGAGGCAAAGCCCTGCCAAAATCAGTTCTGCCAATCCCGTCTTGCTTTCACGCCCCCCAGGAGGGGAGGCGACTGGCCAACTTGCTGCTACTCATATTGTACTACATTCACCTTCCACAGGCGAGGAGATGAAGCAACTTTGCTTTAACAAATCACACAAGATAGGATCTCACGGTCAACAGGCAGGTTGCAAGCCCTATCATCTGCTTTTCGCTACACTGATCTAGCCCTGCTCTCAATCCTAACGGGAAGGGAAGTGTATCCCAGTCGATTTCCCAAATGCAGTTTGTCACCCAGGTATCAAACTCACAATCTTCAGGCTGGGAGACAAAGCCCGCCTTTACTGTATACTTTATTGCGCTGGTAACAGCCACAGCACCATGGCAGCAATCAACAGTGAGATTGTTGCAACTCTGGGGAAATTCAACCCCAAACCATCACCAGTTGGTTCAGACCCAGGCCCTCAAATGACACCTACAGGACCTGCTGACTCAATGGGTCACATTCAAAGCCAAGGGCTCTCGGGAGCTCAGTCTCCTAATTCGGAGCAGTCTTGGCACAGAGCCACCTCAACACACAGATCTCTGAGTTGAAAAGCAACGGATTTCCTAATTTCAAGTACGCAAGTCAAGTCCAAAGTAAATATTACCGAGGAAACAACTAAGGGTGAAAACGACTCAACTCAAACGGTGGAAATTTGGGAATACCCAGAGGAAGTTGAAGAGAGCTGCAAAAAGGTTTTCGAAAATCACGCAGTACTTTTCAACTTCCCACAGAAGTGCTCAGACATATCCCCGAATTACAAAAGAACCTAGGTGAGAGACACACTTCGCTCACTACAAGAAATCCCAGGAACAAAGCCAATGGTCACACACCACAAGAGATCAAGAAACACGTTCATGAACGTCAGCCCAGACAAAGCCTGCGTTAGATATCTTACCTCATTCAACACGTTTAAATGCAGAAAAGGGGTTGTAACAGTCACAAGATGGAAACTCAAAAGAGCCCCGTAGCCTGAAACCTCACGTCACAAACAAGCAATGCTGAGAGAACACTTCAAGATCCAATTCGACAACATCGTAGAAGAACTCCACAGCTTTAGAGAAAGAAGACTCGTGGAGTCCTGCCCGAACAACCCCGTCCTGGAATGGTTTGAAACAAGACCTGAGTTTCTGGCTCCTAACAATGACTCCAAAATAGCATGCCTACAGGTCACTTCAAGAGTCCCCCTTCAGTTCCCAGACACGTGGGTTTTCGCAAAGAAAAATGGTCAGAAAATTACCACCTTTGTTTCCACGAAAACAAACCGTCGCTGCTTCAGATGCAGAGGGAAGGGTCATATGGGAACAGACAGGAACTGCCCTTTCAATAGGGACAGACGAGCCAAACCAGGCCAAGTTCAATCCAATCTGGTTGAGTGTGAAGCAAAGGTCGTACTGTGGTACGCCAACGACCCAATCTACAGAGGCTGGGTATTCGATGATACATTAGACAACCCCCAACGGGTCTGGACATTTGAGACTGAGCCGGCTTCCCAACCAGACATCTATCCTCCACATGGAAGCCAATGGCAAAAGAAAGGTTCCAGGAAAATCTACGACAAGGACGGGGGTTTTCTGAAAAAGAACCTCTTGGACCCTCAAATGGTCAGAGAAGACAAACAGAGAAGGGAAACTTGGCGAGAGCTTGTCAAAACAGGTGAGTCTGCTGAAAAAGCTTTCCTTGAGAACCTGTATGCACGAGAGAGATTACTGAGTGCAGAAAACTCTCAACAAGCCAAATCGCAGAGGACCCAACTTTAGAAAATCGGTGAGAGTCCTCCACAATGACGCGATGGGAGCAGTTCAAGTCAACGGTCACATCTCTAACAACTATAAAACGTCCCAATCAGTCAGAGAAGGAGACCCTCTGGCAGCCCCAACTTTCTTTTTTATCATGGAAGCCATTGCCTCATTCTTAAGGAAAGACCCGTCTATTCACAGACTCACCGAGCAAATTGAACAAAATCCACACAAATACCATATTCCTCCCACAATTTTGTTTGCGGACGACCTAACCGTACTCATAAGAGCGTCATCCTCACCTTTCAAAGCACTCACCAGGGCAATGTGTGCATTTCAGCTAGCCTCTGAAATGTGCATCAATTGGAGCAAGACAGTAGTAGAGGGCCTTGACCCACCCCGAGATACACCAGAAGGTCTGTCTTGGGCAACCCCCAGCGACCCACTAAGAGTCCTAGGAATACAAATGTCTATTCATGGGGCAGCAACAAAAATGGCACCAAGTATGCTAGCCAAAATGACCAGCAAACTCAATGACTGGGGGAAGATTCACACCTTTTTGCACGGCAGTGCGTTAGTGCTGAATGTATCCATCTATTCGATATGATGGTACGTGGCAGCTTTCTGGAGTCCAGACCAAAGATCTTTAAAGGACTCGCAAAAGAAAGCAACAGCGTACGTCTGGACAAGAGATGCCTCAAGACAGAGCTTAATCACAAAGGTGGTGTGGCAATACGTAACAAGAAAGAAGAGCCAAGGAGCCCTAGGCGTCCTTGACCCGGCTAACCAAATCAAAGCCCTCCAATCCAAGTGGATCATAAAGTTACTAATGAGTCCTAAATTACCGTGGGGAGCTTTGGCTCTAGAAGGGTTGCAACAGATACCAATCTACAATACACCAGAAAACATGGAGGGTACGTTCTGGATCCTAAGCAAATCTTGGACTATGAAAAACAAGTTCCAAAACGAACCAAGACTGAACTTCTAGAAGAGGCTACTAAAGGCGTGGAGAGAAATCTTTCCAGCGAAAGTAAGGAAACCTATAAACAAAGAAGAAATCATCCGGCAGCCTCTCTTCTGCAACCCGTGGATAGCCAACAACGAAAACACACCCTTCACTCTCACCTCAAAAGACACAAGGTGGGGCACTTAGGTAGAGAGAGGCATCTGGCAAATCAAACATAACTGGGATGATTCTAAAAAGGATTGGCAGTCAGCTAGACAACTCAGAGAAAAACTCTAACGGTGCCACAACTTAAACCAAAACCTCCAACAGGTGATAAATGCCATTCCGTTGGATTGGATGTCAACTCTCAAAAAGGACAAACTGTGGTCAACAGGAGATTGGGCAGTTATGACACTCATGAACCCCCATGAACACGCTCTAGCCTTTATAAGGAAGGAAGACGGCAGAAACAACTCGCTCACTTTTGCCATGCACAATATAGAAGAACCAGGGGCAGACTACAACAAAGTCAACAAAGACTCAGTAGCACAGATCGCAGTCAACGAAGACAACCTCAAAAAAGTTAAGAGTAATAGAAAACGAGGAACTCACCATATTCCATCCCGAAACTACCATAGAGATTTAGAATTTGACCCAGCTGAATGGGCATGGAACCTAAAACAAAAATTCACAAGAATTAACCGCAGAATTAACCTAATCAACTACACCACCAGCTGGTTATAAGCTCAACAGGCCCAAAAACAGTCATAGCAGACCGCTGGAATAGCACCTAGAGGTAGACCCAGATGACTGAAAAGAAATATCGTGGAATCAAATAGCAACTCTACATCCTCCCAAGTTCAAAAGCCTACAATGGTTAATCCTTTACTTAGCAATTCCTCTCAATCAATGGCTGAACATTAGAAGAAGAAAAGAAGACAGAAATCCCTTAAATGAACTACGTACCAATTGCATAGAAGGACAGATAGAGAACCTCTTCCACTGCTTCCTCCAATTCCCCAAGATCAAACCCATATGGAACAAGATCTCACAAATATGACTCTCAATAACCGACATAAATTTCACAGTAAATCCTACCCTTATTCTACTGGGTTTCACAACACCTGACGACTGCCCCCCCCTACAAATCAACCTATTCCAAACCCTGCGCAAGGCAGTATTATGGTCCATATGGAGAAAAAGATGCCAGGAAATGATAGACAAACAACCAATGCACGTGCAAGAAGCATGGAGTATCCTCAGGCAACAGGTAGAAACGGAGTACTGGGTCCTATGGCACAAAGTCAAGAGGAGGATGAAAGCAAACGAGCCCAAAGCCAAAGAACTTCAATGAAGTTCAATCTAAATTTGAGGAGAACTATCTGGCCAAGGGTAAGATAGCAATAGTCAAGGGTCGGAGTCTAATCTTTAACATGTGGAACGACCCAGCTCAGATCAACAGTCCAGAGTCAAGACCAATGATCAGCACACCAGACTCACTAAGCATCCGGATCAACTCCTAACACGATACATATAACCATACCAAAGACAGACAAAGAACACAATGGATATACTTACCCCCCAACTAGACCAAGCAACCACCCCCAACAACACAGTCCGTGACGACAGCGTAATATGGGCCTTTACTAATAGTCTGTATGCCAAGCCGTAAATCGCCCACAGACCTCTTCTCCCACATAAGGAAGCACACAACTCTGACCCCACCACAAACTCCTCAAACCCTTCATATCGCTACCACACGCACCTAACCCCATTACCTTCCAACAGATCACTCGGGTCCCAAACCATACGCCCCCAGACACGACATTTCTCTCCTAAACACGATAGACACCCAACCTCCCAACCCAGACCTGCAAACATCCCACACAATCTCTTCTCAAGCCAGCAAGCCAGTACCAGTGCCACCCCACAAATAGTTTCCAAAACGACAGTACCTTCCAGTAAAGAGAGAAAAGCTGAGGATAAGGGACACAAACCATAGGAAGATATTCTAATAGGTTTTAACAGACTAGCTAAACTAGCTAGGGTTTAGGGTTTTAGCACCAGTTAGAACCGGTTGAAGTGGAAATTTAAACAGGGTAGGTTAGGCTTTAAACTCAGTCATAGACATGAGAAACTAGACCCGAGAGGGTATAGGGTTCTTCAAGACCTATGTGGAGGGACAAGTCTGCAGTTCTAGTACTTAAGAAAATCAGGCAGTCGCGGATCTGAGAGGAACAGGCAAGACAAGGCCCAACCAAGCAAGTCTACAGGGACCACAATACTGGGATTGTTCCAACTATTAGAAACAAAACAAAAGAAATCAGGCTATCTTAGGCAGGGTGAGGGGTGGCACATCCTTCCGGTGAGAAGTACTCCTGCTGTCCCTCGGGCTTCCCTACCGTAAAGGGGAAGAGCGTGCGTGAGTCCTATATGTATTTCCTTTTGACTTTCCGGTGGAATAGGAACCGGACTGACGCTCCCCAGAATGGGAAAGGAGCCAGAGCCATAAGGTTCTGTTTTGAAAAAAAAAAAGGAAAAAAAAAAAGAAGGAACCGTACTGCAGATCCATAGGATAGAACGGAGACAGGACCATACGGCCTTGTCTATTTGTATGTTCGTTTGTATGTACGTATATTTGTTTGTTTGGTTGGTTGGTTTTTAAGGAACCATCCCTGATTTCTATGGAAATTGGTTATGGTGCGCGTACTACGATGCTTGACGATGATGGTGGTGAATAAGAACAAGAGAGAAAAAGAGGGGAAGGGAAGATGCTTTCCACCTGCCCACTTCACAGTGTTTGGATCAATCTTAAGATTTGGGTAGTCGGCTCATAGCATTTAGCCAGTAAAACTCTCTCCAGTTTCGTTGGAAGTATAGAACCAGTCTTCTTTGCAAGATGATCAACTCAGGAAAAAAGAACAGGAAAAGAGGAATGGGGGAGAGGAGGAGGAAGAGGAGAGGGAGAGGAGAGGGAGAGGAGAGGGAGAGGAGAGGGAGCAGGAAGAGGGAGAAGGAGGAGGAGGGCGAAGCAGAGGAGGAGGAAGAGGAGGAGGAGGAGGCAGGAGGAAGAGGAAGAGGAGGAGGGAGAGGAGGGAGGGAGGAAGAGAAAGAGGAGGCTGTGGAGGGAGAAGGAGGAGAGGGAGGAGAGGGAGGAGAGGGAGGGAATTCCATTTCATCACAGGTGCGAGTTACATGATCATACACTGACAAATGTCGTCAAATTCTCAGAGCTTCAAAAAGATGCTGAGGCAGACTGTTTCGTCGGGCTTTCACCGACTCATCAGGAGGCTGGACCTCGACAGTATGACCAGAATCCTCAACCTGCATACAGTATAACAAGGAGCTCAAGCGACACAGCAAGCTCCTTCAGTCTTATTTGGCATTCCACAGCAAAGAATCAAGCTTCGATCTGCTGGCCTCAGACATCATTCGGAATAGAACAAAGGCTTTGTTTTAAAAAAAACTACAGTAAACACAGACTAGACTACTGTAAAACAATACCAAACCACACTGAAACACACGAACAATCAACAGCCATTTTACTTAGGAACTATCCCTGAACCTGAACACTAGAAACACACACTCAACCATACTCTAGCACAAACGCACTCAACATTTAGAAAGGGTGCTTGGCTCAAGATCAGGGGCCCCTGCCAACTGTAACATTCCTGATGGTGCAATGGTACATACATATAACTCTGGATGAGCAGATTAAGAGTTCGTTATTCCATATGACACGATAACAATAATGTTAAGGACTACCCGCTTTTAACGGAGGGAAAAGAAGAAGGCCCAGCAAACCCCACCCAAACTTCCACCAAGCAGTTGCATATCAGAAACTGACAGAAAGATTCAAGTTCACCATCCTTCCTGTTTTTGTCCAAGGTTGATCATCTCTCAGCCCAAACGCCTCATAGAAGGGTGAAAATCATCATGTGGATCATCAGCTAAGGTGGAACCAAACAAGAGCAATGACATCCGCACCGGATGGACAAGAAGGGCAGGGGGGAGAGGGAAACAATACATAGAAGACTAAACATATGGGGTAGTACTGTTGGCACTTTGAAATGTGCACACTCCTCATGTCTGGGTAAAGTAGCAAAGGTGCCTCCCAGTGCACGGACTTGACTTTGCAGTGTCAAAGACTCAAAAACGGCACTTGACAAAGCAACAAAAGGCGAAAGACGGGTGTGAAGCAGAGAAAACAATTTGAAGCAACATGTCACACAAGGCTGATGAAAAACAAAAGACACACAACCACCAAATACGTTCATTCTGGACAATGTGGTGACTTTATGCGAAACCACAAGAGTGCTAAGCCAAAAGAAGGTCACAGCCGCAATTTTGTATTTTGATTACAAGAAAGCCCATGACCAAGTAAGAACTGGGATTACCAACATGCATGGAGAAAATGGGAATAGGACATAACTTTCAGCAGACGGATTAGAGTCTTGTACAATGACACACAGAGCATAGTCCAAGTAAATGGTTTCCTCTTTAACCCCTACAATATGAGCAGATCGGTAAGACAAGGGGACCCATTAGCCGCCCCAATCCTCCTCTTCGTCATGGAAGCCAAAGCAGTCTTCCTAAGAAAAACCCATCTATAGAAAGACTCGAAGGCATCAGAGACGAAAGAGGTCATACCCTGCATTTACCGACCGAATTGCCATTTCAAGGCTTAGCAAGGGCAATGCAAGCCTTCCAACTAGCCTCAGAAATGAAAGTTGATTAGTCAAAAACAATACGATGGTGGCTCTCAGAAGCCTCTCTACCCAGCAACTGGCCCAGAGGGAATGCAATGGGCAGGCCCCACCTCTCCCATCCGCTTCCTGGGGCTAAATCTGAGCATAAAAGGTTCCCATCCTTTGTAGGCACCTTCCCTCATGTCCTAGATGATTGACAAAATGCACAGTTGGCAAGGAGTCCACACCTCGCTCCTCGGAAGGGTACTAGCGCTAAAGGACTGAGTATTGGCAATGTTGTGGTAGCTGCCTCCATCTCGATTCCATCCCTTGACTTCCAAAAGCAAATCAGGAGATGGGCTGCTGCTTTTCTATGGACTGGAAATCCAGATAACCAGCAGTTCATCAATCAACAAAGTAGCATGGCAAGAAGTCACTCAACCCAAGAAACAGGGGGACTGGGAATCCTAGACCCGGCTCACAAGATACAAGCACTGCATACCAAATGGGTCATCCGATTAACCCTTTAAGGAAACTCCCTGAGGAGAAAGGAACTCTGAATGTCAACCCAGGCCAGGAGGAGGAGGAGGAAGGAGAAACAACCAAATCCTTCTGGGAACATCTCATCCATATGCGGGGGAGAATCTTCCCAAAAAAAAAGATCTGACCAAGAAGGAGAGATGAAGTGCCCAGGCAACCATTCATTATTCGGCAACCCCTGGACCAAAGACGAGAGGGGGGAGAGCATACCACTCACTAAGTCAAACTCCAAATGGGGTCTCTGCCTAGAAAAAGGAGTGTGGCAATTCGAACATCTCTGGGATGAAGTATCAAATAACTGGAATCCGAGAAAGATTTAAGAACAGCACAAAAGGGAAGGCACAACTTACAACACTAAGAAGAATCAGAGTTATAGAAGGAGAGAGAAACAGAGTCTACAAACCAGACACAAGCATACAAGACCTGGAAGTAGATCCAGCAGAATGGTCATGCAGCACCCCAAGCCGCCTCACCACAATAGCCAGACACCATGCACTAACACAGACTACACCCCCAGACTAGGCTACAGACTAAACTCCAAACATCAATCAATATCAAGCCTACTTCAAAATAGATAGGAGAAAGAAGAAAGCACGCTCAACAGTGCAATAATAAAACCCTCCTGGTCCTCTCTCTTCTGTATAAGACCGAACCAGTAAACCTATGGCTATCGCAGAGAAGCAAAAAGGAAAACAGAATGGAACAATCTACCTCATGCAAATTCTGCAACACCCAATCCAAGGAATCTGTCAATCATTGCTTCATACTAAGTTCATAGAATGTGAGAAAACCAAGCAGCTATGGTCAGATAGTGAACTAACCTGGAAACTATGTCAAATAGAACTTGCTAATAAGCCTTAGCATGTCAATTCTGGACGTCGAACAAGCCCCCCCACTTAGAGGTTTCCATCAGTTCTTCTTCTCGCTAGTCTGAAAGGGGACCCGATGGGCCATCTGGAAGAGACGGTGCAGCTTAAACCGCTAGTACACAGCCGCAACTTTGCAGTCCAAAACTTGTCGCCACAAGAAAACAAGGCCAAAACATCAAAAGGAGGGCCTGCCGTTGATAAATAGGATCGGCGGTCACTTTTTCGTTTTGCGCTTCCAGAGTTCGAGGTGTCAGGCCCGCGGCCCAGGTAGCCGTGTACTGGTGCTTTAACCTTCGAAGACCATGCTGGCATACCAGAGAACCCCCTCATCACCATAAAACAACTAGTTGAAACAGAGATTTATGCAATCTAGAGGAAAGAAAATACACAAATTAAGGACACTCCAGAGTCCAGACCAAGAAAAAAGAAGAAATATTCAAAAGATTCAATACTAGCAAGCTAACCTAGGCCGAATAGAAGGAGAGAAATTAGTCCTCAAGGATTGGCTGATAATCGCCACCCCCCACGACCAAATTCCAACCCCAGACAGACCCCCCAGCCCCTCACGACTCTCCCCTCCATAGAGGCAATGAACACAAGCACGCAAGATAGAGCCTAATCCAAATTCAGCCACCACGCCCCAGCACCCAACCCCCCCCCCCATCAGTCCAGCCATCCATCCTCAGAGTGATAAAACAGCCACCGTAGCAAGACTCGCCCATACCCTAAGACCCCAAAACCACCTTGGGTAGCTGATCTGGAAGGTCACAGACTGTCGAAACCTTGTGCTAATGCAGCACAGGCGAACAGAAGAACAACGGTTTCATCATTCTTGAACATTACAATGTCCAGTGGATGCACCCTTCCCAAACATGCAGCCTTTCTATTTCTGCATGCTGCTAACCATCAGCATAGCTTTACAGTTTGTCATAGAAATGTTTACAAAAACATGCTAATCTTCTCTGTATTAATGGCTGTCCCGAAGGACTTCACGAAAAAATGCTGAAGCTATAATGTACTCCATTCTATGAATGGCAAGTGCTGCAGACAAACAGTACAAAAGTAAACCATAAAAAAAGAAACATGACATCGGCTGCGTACCAACGGGCCTAGACCGGCTGGTACACAGTACTACACACCCACAAACTGTTGAAATGCAGACTCGAGTTCAAACCCAGACCCAACCAGGGAATAATTCCCACTGGCTTTGAAAAAAAAAAAAAAAAAAAAAAAAAAAAAGACATCGACTGCGAAAGAAAAACACTCAACTTCACACAAAGTTAATGAGAGTGTGTTGTGTAAACTCACCCAGAAAGCAACGTTCCGCATAGCCTTGCTTCGTTCATCATCCGCACCCGAAAATATTTTCCCAATTTCATCAAATACAGTGTCCAGCAGCCCTCCAGAGTCGTCTTCTGAGCATACCACCCCATCAAGAAACCATCAGCATTTTTGCTCTCGACCAGATTCCTTGTATAGCAAGATATAACCATCAGCTTTTTGCTCTCTACCAGATTCCTTGTATTCTGTTGTACCAAGTTGCATGGTATGGAACTTGTCTTTTTCTGGTTCTTCAAGCGGGGTGGGAGAGCCGGAGGAGGTGCCCAAGGGTGCAAAGGAGTATGAATCCCACAGATAATCCATGAGGGGGCACCTCCTTCGGCTCCCCCACCCCGTTTGAAGAACCCACAGATAATCCATGAGGGGCACCTCCTCCGGGTACCCTTATAGAGCAAACAAATACAATGCTGAATGTGCGGCCCAGACTCTTGAGAGAGAGTTAAAGGAGGCAGAATTTTTCAGACAAATTGTCATGCCATGTATAAAGAAAGCCAAAGGGCGTTTTAAGTTTTAACCAAACTACGTAGCCCACCAATCAGGAGAGAGGAAACCATATTGACTAAGGAGTAAGCACAAAAAAAAAAAAAAACGGAAAGAAAAAAAAAAAACTATAAAACTATAAAAACTGCAAGGCAAAAGTGCACTTTCATCAAGCTTCATGCAAATTTTGCCAGCATTCCAATTTCAGAATTTTACAAAAATTTTCAGAAATGTAGCAGAGGAATTTTCAATACACACTAAAAGACACCAAAATTTGGCACATAGCAACCAAAACAAAAAAAAAACAAAAAAAAAAGCCCACCAAAGGGCCCAAAGCCTAATTTCAGTTTTGGACCAGTTAACCCAAGATCTGAAAAGTGGGGATCCCCCTAGTAAACCACTTGTGAAGCCTCAAGATTGACTTGTACGGTGCTGGATTCTCACGTCTTGTCATCATACAATTCAAATTATGGAATCCTTTTTGACTGGGGCTTCGCAGTAGAAGGATTCCCACCTTCACCCATTGCCAGTGTCGCTCAAAAGCAGCGTAATCATGAATCCCAAAGATCATCCATATGATTGGGGACAACACGAGCTTGTCCCGGTAAACTCCAATCATGCAGTGTCACTCAAAAGCAGCATAAATAAAATTCCCATTAAAGCGCACAGATAATCTATATGATCCAGGGATGACGGACAAGTTTTTCCACACCATGCAACTTGATACAACAGAATACAACAACAAATTTAATACGGCATGCTTCTCCTGCGCTCCCCTCTTCCACCGTCGCAGTGCTCACATCATGCACTTCATACCACTGTAAAATCCTGCTTCACCCGAAGACTCCCAGGAGAAAGATTCCAGCTCTCCATGAATCCCCAGCGTCGGACAAACAATTGCAGAGCTCTGTTCAAACTTCTAAACTCTAAAGAGTCTAAAGATTTATCATGCATTATTGTAACATTAAGTTCATCGCCAATAGTCTCACTAGGAAGGCTGATGCATACAAGTTGATACAACATCTCCAGTTCTTACTTGCTCTGTTCAAACAATTGCAGAGCTCTGTTCAAACTTCAAACAGGTGCAATTAGCGTACTGTAATATCTGGCAAGCTCTGTCGCCGCTCTTTTTTTTCTTTTTTTTTAACACACAATCACGAACTGGTATAATGATACTATAATCTGTCTGACTCTGTCATACAGTCCTTGTAAACTCTGATGGCATACAAGTTGATACAACATCTCCAGTGGTTCCGCTCGACAAACAAAAAGTCTGGATATTTCTTCTCCCTGCTGCTACCAGTAGGCCCAAAACATTTCGTCTCGGTCCTCCAGCCTCGGACAAATGCGCCGGTTTGGTTAACTTTCTTTTGCGAGAGGTGCTCGTTTATTCAAGTCCAATGTGGAGTGGAGTTGTTAGCACGCAAGCGTACCCTGAGGTCAAGTCAACACAAACCTTCATTTGCTCTGGGGAATGGCTCAAACATGAACTTGACAAATGAGTCAGTTTCCTCCTCCTCCTCCTCCTCCTCCTCCTTCTCCTCCTCCTCCTCCGCCGCCTGCGCAGACGCCTGTTGTGCATCCTCCAGCATCACATCACCGAGCTGACCTTTTCCTTGCTTTTTGTTGCTCATAATTTCTTCCCCATTCTCTGTCAACCCACCTGCAAGAGTAAGTCACAAAACAACACACGCGCACAGACACCACATGCACAAGCACGCCTTGCCCAACCTCTCATCAGCAAAGCCATCACCTTAGCCATCACCAAAGTCATCACCAAAGTCATCACCAAAGTCATCACCAAAGTCAAAGAAAAGAGTTGCAAATTCAAATACTGAGTCAAAATTGGCAAATACCAACAAAGAGAGTTCAAAATTTCAAATAGCAGCAAAGCCATCAGCAAAGCCATCACAAAAGTTATTATCACCAAAGTTATCATCAGCCAAGTTATTACCAGCAAAGTTATCATCAACAAAGTCAAAGAAAAGAGTTAAGAATAAAAGAGTACTTGTTACAGAATCCAGAGTCCTCAGTCTGAGCATTTTTCTGAACTCTATGTTTGGGAAATCAGTGTCGAAAGTCCAGATGGACATCAGAATTGTTTCTCTATTGCGTTTTCTCCTATTTGGATTTTTCAAGACATCCAACCCTTAGTTGATCTAGCGATTTTCTTTTTCCCAATCTTATTTGTAGCTCAATGGGTTTTCTATATTTGATCTGCGTGATTTTCTTCTTCCAATCCTATTGTAGCTCGAGGGATTTTCTGATTTCAATGGTAATTAGTTTAATTCCTGATTTACAGTCTGAGTGATTTCTTGAATACGGTTCTGGAAATCAGAGTCGAATTACTAAGTGATCTCATCTCAAAATTTCACGCCTCAAAAAGATGATACAGATCTGATTTTCGATGAAAAGATCTACGACGGTGGTGTGCCTTTTCTGATTGCCTAGGGGGGAAACTAGAATGGGTTGATGGAAAGAATGAAAGGGGACTTTCAACAGACGGGAGATGTCGGTTGAGGTGAGTAGGTCAGGAGGACGATGCTGGGACGACATAGACCGGTGCTGGAGCTGTGCTCTGTGACCCAGGGGGAGCTTGAGGTCCATGGAGTTATGCCGAGGGTGGAAGGCATAACCAGATCGTCCAACGTAGTGGGCACCGGGGCGTGGACCCGGTAACCTGTTTAGGGGTTTGCCGCTAAAGGAATTGTCAAGGGAGGAAGGCACTTCCTGTCCGTCAGAACTAGGTTGGTCGGCACTGGGGTGGGTTGTGGTGCCCTGTTACCCTAGCGGAGGGGGGTATGAGACCAGGTGAGTTATGGTACGAGGACTGAAAGCCAGGACTGGCGGTCCGCTTGTTGAGAGGGGATTTTAGGATAGTTGGTATTAATTTCTAGTTTTGACCTCCCTTTTTCTGGATTGTACCCTGTTTGGCAGTTAAGGGGGACTTGAGAACGTTTAGGATTTTGGGGCTTCTACCAACTTTTCCCAGGTTGCCTTGAAGTTGCTATACTCAGCGATCTGCGGCTGTTCGATGCCAGAACGACGCTGGCCGGAGCTGGGGTGTTGCCCTGTAACCTGTTGAAGGAGCGTGAGGCCTGGTAGAGAGACCTGGGGATGCTTTGGGGTGGTCATCTCGCGGGACAACCAAGGTTTGCTGCTGGGATGACGCTGGCCGGAGCTGGGGCGAGTTGTGTTGCCCTATAACCCAGCAGGAAGTGGGGGTGTGAGGCCTGGAAGAGCTCGGCAGGGAGTAAGACAACTTTGAGGAACTCTGGAAAGGTTTGGTAAGGAGGTCGAGATTTTTGGATTTTCTTTTAGAACCCCGGCAGTCTATCCTAAAAAAGAAACGAGGTGAGTGGGAGAAGAAGACGGTGGGATATCATGCGTCCTACTAGTGACGGGGCTAGCTGGTGGGATTGGAATAGGGTATAGCAGCAGTAGAGATCGTGGCTCTGCTGCAGTAAGTCTTGCCGGAGTGAGGAACAGAGGATTGATGGGGTGGGGGGTTCGAGTTGGATTTTGAGTCCTGTTGATTCTTGAAGTCTGTTGTAGTCATTTCCTAAAGTAGCTCCAACTTTTTGAGCCAAAACAGAACAAGGGGGAGTGGGGAAGGAGATGGTGGGATATCACGCGTCCTACAAGTGAGGGGGCTAGCTGATAGGATGGGAATAGGGCATAGCAACAGCGGAGACGGTGGCTCTGCTGCAGTAAGTCTTGCCGGAGTAAGGTAAAGTGGATGGATGGGGAGGTTTTCTGAGCAGTTTTCTGAATTCTGTTTATACTCTGAAGTTTGTCGTAGTCATTTGCTAAGTAGCTTCGTTTTTTCTGAGCCAAAGCCGGGTAATGGCCCCGGTATCTCAATCTTCAAAATCATATGTAAATTTCCATATGGGACGCTGGGCCCGGTTCCCAGCAAGAGCTTCTCCCCACAAATAGATTGGAGCCTTGTTCCCATTAAAAATAAAATAAAAAATAAAAATAAAAAAAGAGTCCTCAGTGCAGTCAATTGAACTTGTTTGGCTAAGTTTGAAACTCGCTCTTCCTAAAAGGATGCCCAAAAGTGGAAGACATAGCAGGAATTTGCAGGGCCTCGGCATTACTGGAAATGACCCTGGAGAATAAAAGACGCAGGAGCCCCTGCACTCATGTACCTGTATTTTTCTTGCATGGAGACGTCAACGTACCTAGCCGTCAAACAGTCCAGGTACGTCAACTTCTTTCTTTTGGAGGGCCCATGGCCACATTCCTATCAACCAAGGGTCCCATCGAGGAATACTCCCACATAAGCTTTGAGAAGCATCAAAGACAAAATTCTAGGCATTTTGAGCTTTTCAACAGAAAATAGTAAAGTACTCCCGCCCCCCCCCCCCCCYCCCCCTTTTATTGAAAGGAAAAAAAGTGACCTTAAGGTCATGTTTGCTAAGGAAAGCATTACCTCATCAGCTTATGTTTTCGAAGAAAAAGGGGGGGGGGGGAAACACGACTTCATGATATGAAAAAAGAGGAAAAAGAAAGACCTTCACTAAAAACAAAAAAGAGAGAGAGAAAAAAAAAGAGACAAACGCTTTCGAATAGCCCAAGCGGGCTTGCTCAGTTGGTTGAGCGCGTAAGTGGCACTCAGGAGGTCGTGGGTTCAATACCCAACGTCGTACTTTCGATCCCCTCCGCCTCCTGGGGGTATGCATCGGCTTCACCGGCGGAGACTGTTGGCTTGGGCCCGCTGGCTGGTTGTGGAAGTAATCAGTTCTTTCCAGCCCGCGCCGGGTGTCAGGAGCTTGGGTACTGCTCCCCACACAGAGCAGAGATAGGTAGGCGTAGACCCATAACCTCAGGATAGCTTAGCTCTAGCTAGTAGATTTAAGCTTCGTCCCAACTTCCATAGGTAGCTGGTGTCTGTGATCCATTGTCAGCTTGGTAGGGCTTGTGGGTAACATATAGATATATAAGGGTAGCTAGAGGGAGGTAAGAGAGGAAAATAGGGTAGGGGGAAAAAAAAAAAAAAACTACCCCCCGTATGAGAAGAACACAACTGCATTATTCGTTCCAAAAAACAAAAAACCAAAAAAAAGGCTTTGGAATTCCCACCAACCTGTTGACTGCGAACCTGGTGTTGCCCTCATGGGATATCGTGGACGACATGTAGACGTAGTCTTTCTTCCTGTTAAGGATATGGAAATTTTGGTGCTGATTTTATCGTAATACCTCCTGCCATGACTTCTGCACAGCCCAGCTTGCCCATGAAGGCATCCCAGGAGGGGGAGTTTTGGTGTCGTTGTTTCTGTGAACGACAAGACAGACAACACACACACACACACACACACACACAA
>BFEA01000757.1:501092-520245 GCA_003427395.1 Chara braunii | reverse complement strand
ACTGCCCGGTAAACCGTAGGCAGAGAGAGAGAAGAGGACAACAAACGAGGGGCTGTGACAAACTGTTTCGTCGGAGTTTCACCGACTCATCAGGAGGCTGTATATATTTTGGAACGCGAAGGGTATTCCCTCGCTAGCATAGGGTATAAGTAGATCTACTTCGGGCGTGAGTTTAAACGCAATCTGAGCGGATACAACGGAGTGGAAGGACTGTGAGCGCAGGATGCGCTACGCAAATGATGTAATCTGTTCCGTGAGATTAAAGTTCTTGATTACATTATTATTATTGAGTATTCTCAAGTGAGCTGGTGAAACGACCTCGCATTAATGCTCGGGAACACTTCACCAGCACCTCCCTTCCTCTACCTTCCCTCGTCATTTACCTAAAGTGACTTCGGGTCATTCATGGCAACGTAGTTCCAGGTGATGAAGGAGGAAGTGTACGAAGAGAGCGCAGATCTCTGGCGTAGTATCATGTCCAGTGAATATTGAATATCGTAAATCGTCATTATTATCACCGTTATGATATTAATTATCCTAATTTCCTTCTCTATTATCAGTGGGAGAGATAGCATGAGATTCGTGGCTCCACTGAGAAGGGAAGCTTTCCGGAAGGCGCTGCTCTCGAATTCACCGAAGACCTGGCTAAGGTGTGACGACTATCTTGGCATATGTTCGGACGAGGGCGCGGTCGTGGACGGTGGTCAGGGTGCAGAAAATACTGGATGGAGTACCCAGCTGGGGTGCAAACCCCACTGCCTACGATCGGAGTTGTTCCTACTATGGCGAACTCGACTCCGATCACAGTACAACAAGGACCAGCGCCACAACCACATCTAGGCAATCTTCAACTTGCACTGCCTCAGCCGTATCAAGCGCCATATCAACCAAGCTATTATCCTCCACACCTCCTCCGCAAGGATGGCAAGGAGCGTGGAATGCACCAAGTGTTCCTCCGCGAACACCATCGACGAACAAGTTCCCGGATCCGGGGAACCGAGCATGGTTCACTAAAGAACACATGGACTTGATAGAAAGGGGGGAAACGAGGGACGCAATTGAAGACGCCAAGAAGAAGGACGGTGAAGAGTTCAGTGGCACGACGTCAACGCGGACGAACAAGAAGGAGAAGAGTAAAAAGAGTAGTAGTAGCAACATCGACGGAAGCGAAGAGCGGATCAAGTCATGGATCTCAAGTACCTTTGGGTCGTCGCTCAAGAAGATAAACGAGAAGTTAGAGAAGCTGGAGAAATCGAAAAGAAGGCAACAACTCTAGAGAGTGAATGCAGCGGGAAGAAAATGGGGAGTAGCGAGAAGCTGAAGCGGGCAGTGAGTTCACCAACACTAAGTAAGGTGGAAATTCGATCGAAGTCGATAAGTGGAGGGATTAAGGTTAGACAACCACGAATCCTGATCTCCTATGATGATGAAGATCATAGGAGGAAAGCACAGGAGAACTACACCACCGATGTCAAACACGAGATGCCGACAAACGAGGGCGATAAGAAACTAGAAGCGATCCTAAATATTTTAGGATCGTTGGTCCGACAAACCAAGATGAAGGAGGGAGACGGAAACATCCGAGGAGAAGAGAAACATAAGGAAGCTGCAGCGGAGGAAACCGAATCCGAGATTGAGAAGGCGAACGAGAAAGGAAAGGAAAAGTTGGATGAAGACAAAGAAGAAGGAGAAATGAGTGACGACTCCACTGAAGCCGAAGACGATGAAGAAGAAAAAAAAAAGCAAGGAGGGGGACGTCATTAAATACATGAAGGAGAGACTAGATCACTATATGCGCACGACTCTCAAAGACGTGAGAGCGCTCTGCACGAAGCGAGGACTGAAGTGCATTCGGAAGGATAAAGGGGCTTGGGAATTAGCCAAGCAAGACATCGAGCAGTACACGAAGCTCGTCAACAAGGAAGATGGCGACGAAACCGATCACGCCGAAGCCACATATGAGGCGGGATCCGAACAACAGACTGATGATGATGATGACGTGGCGGGAAATTAGAGGGAAACTCAAAAAGGGTTTGGTTGCAAGCCCTTAGACAACTGGACAATTATCTCTCTACGATAAAGGAAAATGGGAGGGATTTGATAAAACTTAGGAAGTCGGTCGACAGGGTATTTAAAATCGTCGTACTCTGGGGGTGCTTGAATGGATTCATTAGATGGAGTTTCACCTATATTAAGTATTAGACTGCTCTAGATACGGTGGACCTCGAAAGGCTACTAGAGGGAGAAAGTTGTGTCTATGTAATGATTTCGCCTTTCTTCAAAACTGTGTACGTAGGATAAACCAGTAGATCAATTGACGAAAGATGGGGTGAACACCGACGAGAGGCGGTGTCAAAACCGGTTTTCCGTTTACACAAACTGCTTGAAAAGAAAGGAATGCAATCTTACACAATGATCCCTCTATGGTTTGGCCCAAAAGATTAGCTTAAAGACATTGAATCTCAGATAATAAAACAAGAGAATCCGTGACTGAACATCCGTAAGCAGAAACCTCGTGCAAGACCTCGACGATCGAGGAAATCCAAGAAAGTAAATCCGAAGAATTAAATTAAGAATGATTTTTTGATATTTTCCTCCGTCAATATTAATCACTTCCCAACTTTCAATCTGATGAAGTTATTAAAAACAGTAAAGCATCGAAAACGACCGATCACTATCCAAAATAAAGCAGGACGCACCTGGTTAAAATCGTGGAGGCTGATAAAATTGGTGTTCGAATCTAGTAAAATTGTTATTAAGATGTTGTTGAAAGATGCAAAGGACGATATCGAGCAAGGAGGAAAATTGATTATTAAATGCCTTATAAAAACCAAATCCGCTGCTGATCGCTTCAAATCTGAGATTATTTCTTTATTGCGAGCCCCATGGAAACGAAAGGAATTGAAAGTTAAGGACATTGATGTCTTACTTGATTACTTGAAAAGAATGAAATGTATTGATAATAACAAAGGAAGTCAAATCCTGAGAGGAATCCTGTCGACAGAAATCAAGCGAAGAATTGAAATTAATCACAAGATACGTTTGGTTGTAAAATTGCCCTACAGTGAAACAATTGAAAAGAAGCAAGTTCGTGTTGAGATGAGTGAATGGATACGTGAAAAAATACTTGGGGAAAAACTAAGTGGCCTGATGCAGAAAAAACTTCGAGTAATCCGGACAAAATCCGGATCCATTGCAAATATTCTGCACAATCAGAAACACGCGGCAAAAAATAAAGCAACGTGTGTCTGTGTTGAATTCAACCTGCCCAAAATCAACGGGCACGTTCAGGTTGGACTATGTGATATCCCAGATATTGACTCATTTTTACACAATTCATGGAATGTACCTACTCCCAGTCGAATGAGTGATGTGACAGAAGTACAAACTGCTTGCAATGATGTCATAAAAGGCTGGTCTGGTTTAATTGCATGACTCTGTCAAATTGAAGAGTTTGAAAGTATGTAAAAAACGAGGTCTACAAAGAAAAAACAAAGTACTGGTGGAATACGTAAAAGGAGTGAAGACGGTTCTACATGGACTCGTTTTTTCACCCCTTGATCGTAACCCAGGAGGTACATTGGTGAAATGTCCATGGCACTATCATCAAGGAATGATGAAGACGTTCAATAAAAATGACAAGTATGTTAAGATCCGTGAAACCAAAACATAAATATTAAACATAATGAAAAAGGAATATCAATCGAAGAAACTAAGGAGAATCATGAACTGGAATAGAGACGGGAAGATACAAGATTCATTTATCATGAACAAACATAAGGATCTAAATAAAAAATGATCGATTTGCCCGTCCTACCAAAGTCCAATAAGATCTGCCACAAAATTTTTGACAAAGGCTCTGAATTTAATGATAAAATCCACAAAAAAAGAACATTTCAACATGCTTGTCACCCAAGATCTAAAACCAACACCTGAGAATGTGAATCTCATGGTAAATAAGTATTCTTAAAATAATAAGATTATTGTTCGCACCTTCGATATAAAAGAAATGCTCACAGCAATCCCACACGAAGACATACGACAGACGGTAAAATGAATCATGGAAGAATTCAGGGAGAAAGGGAGGCAGTAGGTCAGAATAAAAGTAAGAGAAAAATGTGCAAAATTTGCCAAGACTGCAGGTGAGAGTGGATGGAGGTCGGTCAGGTTATCCAATCTTGAAAAACTCGCGGATTTTTTACTGAAAATTATTTATTTCAAATCAGTCGGGGAAATACTCAAACAGAACACAGGCATCCCGATGGGTGGACACGCGAGCCCATCACTCGCATGCCTGGTGTGCATGTTTGCAGAAAACTATTACATAAAATCCCTGGGAAGTGAAAAGAAACTTATATGTGGAAAACGATTTATCGATGATTTAATGCTCATCACATGACACGAGAATAAATGCAACGAAAAAGAAAAAGCAGAACGAAGATTGAAACGAATTACAGATTGTTATAACAAGAGTCTGATTCTGGAACGAATTGATGACGACACCAACGTCGTGGATTTTTTTGAAACTAAAATTTTGGTGACATCCAACAGAAAAATTCCCATGAGAAATGAAAGTTGAAAAAACATTCCATAAAAAATAAATTCTTCATATTTATAAATTATCATTATAATGTTCATCCAATTCTAACATTTCCAGTTTTATTTGATAAGTTTTCGTCTAAATATGAGTTTCCCTTCAAACTATATCTATTTGTTTAAGAAAGTCTGGACGAGTTTATGAACTGTTTTAATTAAATTTTCATTATACTACAACAAATATCTTATAATTTAGATTTGACTAACCTATTTATGGCTGAAAATCCTTACTTAGAATGACAGTCTAATTAAAATATTTCATGAACTCATTCAGACTTTCATTCCACCTCTAGCATGCATTCCAAATAAGAAGGGATACCCTATTCTTGGAATGAAAGTTTCCAAGTAAGATGGAAAATTTTAAAATTGGAATGACATTTTTTAAGATGGAATGAAAATTTGAAATTTAGATTGTAATTTTACTATAGAATTATTATTTATTTCTAGGAATGTTTTTCGTTGTCAAACCCAGACGAAATCTTCTTTATCCATAAATTCAAAAATTCAGAAACAATATGGAGACGTGAAGACCACATTTTTATGACCACGCAACGTGGAGACTCTTTCTGCTCAAGAAAATAAAAAATTGTCTTTATTGTAGGGACGTTGTACCGTATAAACGCAGCCCCAACCACCTTACCTGTGAGTTTAATGATGTTAAGACGAGAATAGAGGTTTCTCGAATATCATAACGATATGTTTTTGTGTGCTTTAAAAAAAGTCTCTAGGAGGGTGGAAGGGAAGGTGTGGTCAAATATGTACCAGTTGTTCTCAGAGTTATACAGGCAGATGTCAAACTTCGACTGATACAGCGGAGGCAGAAAGCGACTCAGTTTTTTACTGACTTTTTCTGTCTAGGCTAACGCTGGGATTTCACCTAAATGGGACGAGATTTGGAAAAATCAGAAAAAAAGGACAAGGGTGATATCTTCTGCGCACAACAAAGCGGATCCCTGACAAGATATTTCACGATGTCAGAAGCCAACACTTCGAGCGAGTAATGAAAGCAGTACCAAGCAGGAAACGTCGAACTTCGTTGCCTCGATCCCATTCAGGAATTTTGGCGGAAGGAAAACACGTTATCAGTGGGAGACGGGATTTCCGGTCTTCAGACGAGAAAGAAGGCTCAACCATACAGTCGGTTGGAAGAGACAAAATTGATGACGTCTTCCTTCATTCATTTTTGCAAATTTCTTGCAATTTTGCATTTCGGCATTTATATATATAATATATATATTAAGTTTTATTTATTTTATTTCAATTTATTTTATATATATATCGTCAAATAGATATATATTTTAGGAACGCGAAGGGTATTCCCTCGCTAGCATAGGGTATAAGTAGATCTACTTCGAGCGTGAGTTCGAATGCAGTCTGAGCGGATACAACGGAGCGGAAGGACTGTGAGTGCAGGATGAGCTACGCAAATGATGTAATCTGTTCCGTGAGATTAAAGCTCCTGATTACATTATTATTATTGAGTATTGTATTCTCAGTTTCAACACCCTCACCTCGTAGGTTCAAGAGAGAGCGGTTGCTACCTTGTTGTGGTGTTGTCTTCACGCCCGCACTCACCATGACACATTCCATTTGTCTTGAGAGGAGTTGCGACTTGGTAATAAAGCTTTGCGCTCTTTGCCATCCGAATGACGCCATGGAGTTGTGGTGCAGGTGACCTCGTCCCTGCATCCGCTGATTACCATATGTGAGGGTGGAGACTTACGGGATGTGTGATGCATCCGCCTATGGCGTCGTGAGGTTGGGCCTTTGATCCCCCGACTTGTTGGAATGTGTGCTTGTGCCTGTCGTGTCCCCAATGTTATGGTCTCGGTATGCTGCACATCGTGACGGATCGTGTTGTGTTGCGGAGGGTGTCGTCCGTTGTTGACTGGCGCCGACAACGACATTGAGGAAGACGAGAGAACAGGTAAGTCTTCAATCTCGCGGCCAACTTTATGGTACTTCCATCGATAGGGTGAGCAAAATCGAATGAATCTACCGCTAGAACATGGAAATGTACACTACTGCACTTGTGTGTGTGTGTGTGTGTGTGTGTGTGTGTGTGTATGTGTGTGTGTGTGTGTAAGAGAGAGAGAGAGAGAGAGAGAGAGAGAGAGAGAGAGAGAGAGAGAGAGAGAGAGAGAGAGAGAGAGGGCGACGGAGAGAGGAAGCGAAGATGAGTGAGAGTGAGATATCGATCACGACAACAGACATTACAGACACAAAAAGTTATGATGAACGATTCACACGTCAGTATCACTGCGATGACCACCGTTATTCGACCATTATGTATGTGACTTCCTTATCACCTTCATGGTCATTGTTGCGTTCATCTCAATGATTGTCTCATTCTCCTTTCCTTTTCACGGAGTTTGTTCTCGTTCCGTTTTTTTTTTCTTTTTCTTGTCATCGAACCTGACCGATTATGATAGCCAGGTGCATGCGTAGCAAAAGAGACAAAAGAGAGATTGCAGAAGAATGATGAGAATAAGAGAAAGAGGCGAGGGTATGCTCTCATTGACATTCGGATTCAATGCTTTGGTTCTCCATTAGTGGAATATTCGTGCATTACTGTTTTCTAGACAGCGTTTCGTGACGCGGGGGACCGACCATCGACCCCGAATACAACGCACCCTCTCTTTGACTGCACCAAACATGAAAGACAACTTCTATGTATGCGTTGTCACTGTACTTTTATTCTTATTATTCTTATTATTCTTATTATATTTATTATGATTATTATTATTATTACTTACTATTTCTATTACTATTATTTTTATTACTATCGAGCTCTTATTTTAGCCACGACTAGTGTCATGCACGTTCGAGGTAAGAAAGAGGAGAAATGGAAGTGAAGAGTATTACGTTTATTATTATTACTAGCTAAGTGCCCGCGGTGTGGGCCATGTCCCCAAAAATAAGAAATGTTGTAGGCAACCTGACATGGACCACTCGCATAAATTGAGACAAACTTTAAAAAAAAAAAATAAAAAAAAATCACAAGGTATTAAAAAATAGCCTAAAATTGACTACAAAGTTTGGGTTTTATGGACGAATAGCTTAGCGTCCGCGGTGCAGACAGTGCAGGCTACACCCGCAACCAAAACTACTGAAACGGTAAAGAAAGTACCATAGAGTAATGAAGAGTGTCGTAAAGTGTTATAGAGTAGAGAGTCCTACAGTAGAGTAGATTAGAGTAAAGTATAGGGTCGTAGAGTAGAGTGTTGTAAAGCAGTGTTGTAGAGGGTGTCGTAGAGTAGAGTAGAGTGTCGTAGAGTAGAGTAGAGTATATTAGAGTAGAGTAGAGTAAAGTGGAGTAGAGTAGACTCAGTAGAGTGTCATCGAGTAGAGAAAAGCAGAGTGTCGTCGAGTAAAGTAGAGTAGAGTAGAGTAGAGTAGAGTAGAGTAAAGTAGAGTAAATCGTCGTAGAATAAAGTAGAGTAGAGTAAAGTGAAGTAGAGTAAAGTGAAGTAGAGTAGAGTAGAGTAGAGTAGAGTGTCATTGAGAGTCGTAGAGTATCATTGAGTGTCGTAGAATAGAGTAGAGTAGAGCAGAGTAGAGTGTCGTCGAGTAGGGTAAAGTACAACGTCGTCGAGTAGAGTAGAGTAGATTGTCGTAGAGTAGAGCGTAGTAGAGTAGAGTAGAGTAGAGTAGAGTAGGGTGTAGTATAGTAAAGTGTAGTATAGTAGAGTGTCGTAGAGGGTAGTACAGTAGAGTAGAGTGTCGTAGAGTGTAGTAGAGTAGAGTAGAGTAGAGTAGAGTAGAGTAGAGTAGAGTAGAGTAGAGTAAAATAGAGTAGAGTAGAGTACAGTGTCATTGAGTGTCGTATAATAGAGGAGAGTGTTGTAGAGTGTCCTAGAGAAGAGTACAATAGAGTAGAGTAAACTAAAGTGTCATAGAGTACAGTACAATGTCATACAATGGAGTAGAGTGTCATAGAGTGTCGTAGAGGAGAGCAAAGAATCGTAGAGTAGAGTAAAGTAGAGTATCATAGAGTGTTTTCGAGTAAATTACAATAAAGTGTCGTAGAGGAGAGTAAAGTCTTATAGAGTAGAGTAGCGCATCATAGAGTAGATTGTCGTACAGTAGAATAGAGTAGAGTAGAGTAAGTGTTGCGGATTAGAGTAAAGTAAAGAAAATTGTCTTAGAGAAGAGTAGAGTAAACTGTCGTAGAATATCATGGAGTAGAGTAGAGTATCACAGAGTAGAGTGTCATAGAGTGTCGTAGAGTAAAGTGTCATAGAGTGTCGTAAAGTATCGTAGAGTAGAGTAAAGTAGAGTAAAGTAGAGTAAAGTAGAGTAGAGTAGAGTAGAGTAAAGCAGACTAGAGTAGAGTAGAGTAAATTACAGTAAAGCAGACTGTCGTAGAGTGTCGTAGAGTATAGTAGGGTGTCGCAAAGTGTCGTAGAGTAGAGTATAGTAGAGTACACTTGGTAGAGTAAAGTAGAGTGTCATAAAGTGTAGTAGTGTATAGTAGAGTAGATTGATGTAAAGTACAATATAGTGTCGTAGAGTAGAGTATAGTAGAGTGTCGTAAAGGGTCGTCGGGTTGAGTAGAGTGTAATAAAGTATCGTAGAATATAGTAGAGTAGATTGTCGTAAAGTAAAGTGTTGCGTTGTAGAGTAGCGTGTCGTAGAGTAGAGTAAAGTGCAATGTCGTAGAGTAGAGTGTCGTAAAGTAAAGTAGAGTACAGTGTTGTAAAATAGAGTTGAGTAAAGTGTTGTAGAGTGTCTTAGAGTAGAGTAGCGTATAGTAAAATAGAGTGAAGTAAAGTAAAGTAAAGTAGAATGGAGTAGAGTAAAGTGGGCGAAGTGTCATAAAGTAGAGTAGAGTCTTGTTGAATGTCGTAGAGTAGAGTATAGTACAATAGAGTGTTGTAGAGTAGAGTAGAGTGTCAGAGAGTGTCATAAAGTAGATTAGAGTTTTGTAGAGTGTCGTAGAGTATCGTATAGTGTCGCAGAATGTTGTAAAGTACAATAGAGTGTGGTAGAGGTTCATAGAGTAGAGTAAAATGTGGTAGAGTATGGTAGAGTGTCGTAGAGTGTCATAGAGTAGAGTAGAGTATAGTAGAGTGTTGTAGAGTAGAGTGTTGTAGAGTAGAGTAGAGTGTTAGAGTAGAGTAGAGTTTTGTAGAGTGTCGTAGAGTGTTGTAAAATGTCGTAGAGTATCATAGAGTAGAGTAAAGTGTCGTTAAGTATCGTCGAGTAAATTACAATAGAGTGTTGTAGTAGAGTAGAGTATCGACGAGTAGAGTACCGTAGAGTAGAGTAGTGTAGAATAGAGTAGACTACAGTAGAGTGTCATAGAGTAGAATGTCGTAGAATATAGTAAAATAGAGTAGCGTAGAGCGTCGTTGAGTAAAGTATCATAGAGTGAGTGTCGCAGAGTAGAGTATAGTGTCGTAGAGTAGAGTGGAGTGCAATAGAGTAGAGTGGAGTAAAGTAGAGTAGAGTGTCCTAGAGTAGAATATAGTTGTAGAATATTGTAAAGTAGAGTTGAGTACAGTAGAGTTTTGTAGAGTGTCGTGGAGTATCATAGTGTCGTAGAGTACAGTAAAGTCTTGAAGAGTGTCATAGAGTAGAGTATTATGTCGTAGAGTAAAGTAGAGTAGAGTGTCGTAGAGTATACTAAAGTACAGTGTCGAAAAAAAAAAGTAGACTGGAGTATAGTAGAGTATAATAGAGTAAAATAGAGTGTTGTAGAGTAGAATGAAGTAGAGTAGAGTAGAGTTTTGTAGAGTATCGTACAATGTTGAAGAATACAATGAAGTGTTGTAGAGTGTCATAGAGTAGAGTAAAGTGTCGTCGAGTAGATTACAATAGAGTATCGTAGAGTGTCATTGAGAATCGTAGAGTAGAGTAGAGTAGAGTGTCGTCGAGTAGATTACAATAGAGTATCGTTGAGTGTCATTGAGAATCGTAGAGTAGAGTAGAGTAGAGTGTTGTCGAGTAGGATAAAGTACGATGTCGTCGAGTAAAGTACAATAGACTGTCGTAAAGTAGAGTAGAGTGTCGTGGAGTGTAGTATAGTAGAGCAGAGTGTCGTAGAGTGTCATAGAGTATAGTCCAGTGTCGTATTGCAGGGCGGAGTGGAGTGGAGTAGAGTGGAGTAGAGTAGAGTAAAGTAGAGTAGAGTAGAAGTTCATCGAGTAAAGAAGAGTAGAGTGTCGTTGATTATCGTAGAGTGCCGTAGAGTGTCGTAGAGTGTCATAGAGTAGAGTAGAGTAGAGTAGAGTAGAGTAGAGTAGAGTAGAGTAAAGTAGAGTAGAGTAGAGTAGAGTAAAGTGTCGTAGAGTAGAGTACAATAGAGTTAAGTAGACTAGAGTGTCATAGAGTACATCGCAGTATCATACAGTAGAGTCAAATATCATAGAGTGTTGTAGAGTGTCGTAGAGGAGAGTAAAGAGTCGTAGAGTATCGTAGATTAAATTATCATAGATTAGATTATCATAGAGTAGAGTAGAATAAAGTAAAGTAGAGTTTCAGAAAGCGTCATCGAGTAAATTACAATAGAGTGTCATAAAGCAAAGTCTCGTAGAGTATAGTAGAGTAGGGTAGAGTAGAGTAAAGTGTCGTAGGGTAGAATATAGTAGAGTGTCATAAAGTGTACTAGTGTATAGTAGAGTAGATTGTCGTACAGTACAGTATAGTGTCCTAGGGTATAGTAGAGTAGAGTGTCGTCAAGTGTCATCGAGTTGAGTAGAGTGTAATAAAGTGTCGTATAGTATAATAGACTAGATTGTCGTAGAGTAAAGTGTTGTGTCGTAGAGTAGAGTGTCGTAGAGTAGAGTAGAGTGTCGTAGAGTACTGTAGAGTGTCGTAGAGTACAGTAGAGTGTGGTAGAATAGAGTAGAGTAGGGTTTAGTAGAGTAGAGTAGAGTAGAGTGGGTATAATAGAGTAGAGTAGAGTAAAGTAGAGTAGAGTAGAGTAGAGTAGAGTAGAGTAGAGTAGAGTAGAGTAGAGTAAAGTAAAGTAGAGTAGAGTAGAGTAAAGTCTTGTAGAATGTTGTAGAGTAGAGTATAGTACAGTAGAGTGTTGTGGAGTAGAGCAGAGTGTCAGAGAGTGTCGTAGAGTATCATATAGTGTCTTTGAGTGTCGTCGAGGTTCATAGAGTAGAGTAAAATGTGATAGAGTAGAGTATACTACAATAGAGTGAAGTAGAGTGTCATAAAGTGTCATTGAGTAATGTCGTAGAGGAGAGTAAGGTATCGTAGAGTACAGTAGAGCATCGAAGAGTAGAGCATCGTATAGTAAATTCTCGTACAATAGAGTAGAGTAGAGTAAGTGTTGCGGGGAAGAGTAAAGTAAAGTAGAGTGTCTTAGAGTAGAGTAAAGTGTCGTAGAATGTTATAGACTAGAGTAGAGTATCGCATAGTAGAGTAGAGTAGAGTAGAGTAGAGTAGAGTAGAGTACAATAGAGCAGACTATCGTAGAGTGTCGTAGAGTACAGTAGAGTGTCGTAGAGTGTCGTAAAGTTGGGTAGAGTACAATATAGTGTCGTAGAGTAAAGTAAAGTAAAGTAGAGTAGAGTGTCGTAAAGTGTCGTTGAGTTGAGTAGAGTGTAAAAAGGGTCGTAGAGTATAGTAGAGTAGATTGTCCTAGAGTAAAGTATTGTGTCGTAGAGTAGAGTAGAGTACAACAGAGTGTCGTAGAGTAGAGTAGAGTAAAATAGAGTGTTGTAGAGTGTCTTAGAGTAGAGTAGAGTATAGCAGAATAGAGTAGAGTAGAGTATAACAGAGTAAAGGGTCGTTGAGGGTTGTAGAGTGTCGTAGAGTAGAGTGTCGTAGAGTAGAGTGTCGTGGAGTAGAGAAGAAAAAATTGTCGTAAAGTAGAGTAGAGTGTCATGGAATGTCGTACAGTAGGGTAGAGTAAGTAGAGTAGAGTGTTGTAGAGTACAGTAAAGTAAAGTGTCATACGTTAGATTAGAATAGAGTATCGTAGAGTAGAGTAGAGTCTAATGTCGTCAAGTAGAGTGGAGTAAAGTCTTGTAGAGTAGAGTGTAGTAGAGTGTAGTAGAGTGTAGTAGAGTGTAGTAGAGTAGAGTAGAGCAGAGTAGAGTAGAGTGGGTAGAGTAGGTACAGTAGAGTAGAGTAGAGTAGAGTATCGTAGAGTAAAATAAAGTAGAATAAAGTAAAGTAGATTAGAGTAGAGTGTTGTAAAGTAGAGTAGAGTGTCGTACAGTAGAGAGTGTCGTAAAGTTTTGTAGAGTGTCGTAGAGTGTCATAGAGTGTCGTAGAGTAAAGTGTCATGGAGTAAAGTGTCAGAGAGTAGAGTAAAGTAAAGTGTTATAGAGTAGATTGAAGTAGAGTGTCGTACAGTAGAGAAGAGTAGAGTATCGTATAGTAGACTAGAGTAGAGTGTCGTCGAGTAGAGTAGAGTGAAGTGTTGTAGAGTGTCTTAGAGTAGAGTAGGGCGTAGTGGAGTAAAGTCGAGTAGTGTAAAGTAGAGTGGGTAGAGTAGAGTAAACTAGAGTAAAGTAGAGTGTCGTAGAGTGTTGTAGAGTAGAGTAGAGTTTTGTAGAGTAGAGTTTTGTAGAGTAGAGTTTTGTAGAGTACCGTAAAGTGTCGTAGAGTGTCATAGAGTAGAAAAGAGTGTCGTAGAGTAGAGTAGAGTACAGTAGAGTAGAGTAGAGTAGAGGTGAGTAAGTGTTGTAGAGTAGAGTAGAGTAGAATAGAGTAGAGTAGAGAACATGCATTTCGTTAAAATTTACATTTTTTACTATTTTCACGAAATTCATATTCCGAAAAAACACAGTATTTTTAAGCATTTTCTTGCGCCAACCACATCAGGCCATTGATGGTCTGGCGTCCCTAGGATGCCGGACCATCTGATATGCCTAATTTTTTTTTATTTTTTTTTTTGACCCTCGGATGTATTTTGACGTTACTTTACGTTGAGATACATCAGATGGTCCGGAGTCCCCAGGACGCCGGACCATCAATGGTCCGATGTCGTGGGCACAAAAACACACTAAAAAACTTAGTTTTTTCTTAGATGCCCAATTTTGTGAAAATAGTAAAAAATATCAATTTTAACGAAATGCTAGTTAGAGTAGAGTAGAGTAGAGTAAGTCGTAGAGTAGAGTAGAGTAGAGTAGAGTAGAGTAGAGTAGAGTAAGTGTTGTAAAGTAGAGTAGAGTAGAGTGTCGTAGAGTGTCGTAGAGTAGTAGGGTAGAGTAGGGTAGAGTAGCGTAGAGTGTCGTAGAGGAGAGTAAAGTAGAGTAGATTGTTGTAGAGTAGAGTAAAGTAGAGTAGACTAGAATAGAGTGGAGTCAAGTGCCATAAAGTGTCATTGCATATAGTAGAGTAGATTGTCGTTGAGTAGAGTACAGTGTCGTACAGTAGAGCAGAGTTGAGTGAAGTGTTGTAGAGTGTCGTAGAGAAAAGTAGAGTAGAGTAAAATGTCGTAGAGTGTCGTAGAGTATAGTAGAGTACAATACAGTATCGTAGAGTGTCGTAGAGTAGAGTAAAGTAGAGATCCCTAGTATGTCATACAACAGAGTAAAGTGTTGTAGAGTAGAGTGGAGTAACGTAGAGTAGAGTAGGGTATAGTAGAGTAGAGTAGAGTAGACTAGAGTAGATTAGAGTAGAGTAGAGTAAAGTAGAGTATAGTAGAGTACAGTAGAGTACAGTGGAGTGTCGTGGAGTGGGGTAGAGTAGAGTGTCGTCGAGTAAAGTAGAGTAGAGTAGAGTAGAGTGTCTTACAGTAGAGTAGAATGTAGTAGAGTAGAGTAATAGAGTATAGTAAAGTTGATAGAGTAGAATAAAGTAGAGTAGAGTAGAGTAGAGTAGAGTGGAGTATAGTGTCGTAAAGTGTCGTAGAGTAGCGTAGAGTAGAGTAGAGTAGAGTAGAGTAGAGTAGAGTGTCGTAGAGTTTCGTAGAGTAGAGTGTCATAGAGTGTCGTATAGTGTCGTAGAGTGTCGTACAGTGTCGTAGAGTAGAGTAGAGTGTCATGAAGTATCGTAGAGTGTTGTAGAGAATCGTAGAGTAGATTAGAGTGTCATTAAGTGTCGTAAAGTATAGTAGAATAAATTGTCGTGGAGTAAAGTATAATGTCGTATATTGTCATAGAGTAGAGTAGAGTGGAGTAGAGCAGAGTAGAGTAGAAGGTCGTAGAGTGTCGTAGAGTAGAGTAGAGTGTCGTAGAGTAGAGTGACATGGAGTGAAGAAGAGTAGAGTAGAGATTCCTAGTATGTCATACAACAGAGTAAAGTGTTGTAGAGTAAAGTAGAGTGGAGTAGAGTAAAGTACAGTAGGGTATGGTAGAGTAAAGTAGAGTAGACTAGAGTAGAGTAGAGTGTCTTACAGTAGAGTAGAGTGTAGTAGAGTAGAGTAATAGAGTATAGTAAAGTTGGTAGAATAGAATAAAGTAGAGTAGAGTAGAATAGAGTAGAGTAGAGTAGAGTAGAGTAGAGTAGAGTAGAGTAGAGTAGAGTAGAGTAGAGTAGAGTAGAGTAGAGTAGAGTAGAGTCGAGTAGAGTAGAGTGGAGTACAATGTCGTAAAGTGTAGTAGAGTAGAGTATAGTATAGTAGAGTGTCGTAGAGTTTTGTAGAGTAGAGTGTCATAGAGTGTCATAGAGTAGAGTATAGTAGAGTAGAGTGTTGTAGAGTTTTGTAGAGTAGAGTGTCGCAGAGTGTCGTAGAGTGTCGTAGAGTAGAGTAGAGTGTCATAGAGTAAAGTAGAGTGTTGTAGAGTAGAGTGTCATAGAGTAGAGTGGCATGGAGTAAAGAAGAGTAGACTGTCGTAGAGTAGATTAGAGTGTCGTAGAGTGTCGTAGAGTAGATTAGAGTGTCGTAGAGTGTCGTAGAGTAGGGTAGAGTAGGTAGACTAGTATGTCGTAGAGAAGAGTGTCATAGAGTAAAGTGTCGAGAAGCAGAGTACTGTAGATTGTCGTAGAGTGTCGTAGAATAAAGTGTCGTAGAGTGTCGTAGAGTAGTGTCAAAAAGTAGAGTAGAGTAGAGTAGTTGTAAAGTAGAGTTATGTAGTGTGGAGTGTCATAGAGTGTCGTAGAATAGAGTGAAGTAGAGTAGAGTAGAGTGGAGTAAAGTAGAGAGTAAAGTAGAGTGTTGTAGAGTAAAGTGTCGTAGAGTGTGGTAGAGTGTCGTATAATGTGGTAGAGTGTCGTAGAGTGAGTGGAGTGAAGTGAAGTAGAGTGTCGTAGAGTGTCGTAGAGTGGAGTAGAGTAGAGTAGAGTAGAGTAGAGTAGAGTAGAGTATTGTAAAATAAAGTAAAGTCGGGTATCGGAGAGGAGAGAAAAGGAGAGTAGAGTATAGTAGAGTAAAGTAAAGGATACTGGATTAGAGAAGAGTGTCGTAGAGTAGAGTGATGTAGAACAGAGTAGAGTGTCGTAGAGTAATTATTTATTTCCAATGTTACGGGTCAACTCTCTGCTCCTCACACTTCAAACTGTGCCAGAGTGTTTCGTCGAACTTTCACCGACTTATCAGGAGGTTGAACCCAGAGAGTCTGCCTAGGATGTATTTGACTGATGGATGTGTGTTTGCGTGTTTGTGTGTATGAGTGTGTGTGTGTGCGTGCGTGCGTGCGTGCGTGCGAGCGTGCGTGTTTGTCTGTGTGTGTGCTGTCATATTCACTATACACAAAAAATAAAATATAGGACGAATTGGCGCGACATTTATTTTAAAATTTTAAATGTTTTTTTTTTATTTCTAAACATTTTTCGTGAAACGATCACGACCAAATCTACATGCTCTTCAATTTGCACAGTTGTAGAGTCATCCGTCCGAGCGCAAAAATCGAGGAAGTTTGAGTACTTTTCTTGTTGGCCGACAAGTGATAAAGCAGCCAACAACACAAAATGAAATATAGGACGAATTGGTGCGGCCTTTATTTCACGATCTTTTTTTTTTTTTTTTTTATAGATAAATCACGACCAAATCTACAGGGCCTTCAATTTTCAGAGTTGTGGATTTACCCTCCCGAGTGCAAAAAATTGCGGAAGGTAAGGTACTTTTTCGGTTGGTCAAAATGTATCAGAATGACAAAAATGGAGAGTGGAATGAAATGGCGCGGTATTTATTTCACGGTTTTGTTTTTTTTTTAATATATTTTTATGAAAATATCACAAACTAATCTACATGATCTCAATTTTTCATATTTTTTCTTCAATTCGTCTGACTCCGAAAAATCGCCAAAGTTGATGTTTGAAACTTTCGGGACTGGACCTGCCTGCCACACTGTGCAACGGTTGGGTTTGGACACACAGGCACATCCTGACCTGCCAACTGCCTGACGTCGGATACACTTCATAAAGAAGCAGTCCCCAAAAACACACAGGGACCCAGTCGATCTGAGTGGTTATCAGATCAGGCAGTTGCGTATCTCAAATCTGTGTGTGGGTTCAAACCCCGACGACAACCATTGGCAACGAACTTCATAATCTCAATATTTATGTGTGTGGGGTGTGGGCGGGCGGGCGGGTGGGTGGGTGGTGGGTGAGGGCCAATGGGCAGGTGGTGTATGTGTGTGTCTCCACAGGCCGGTGGGTGTAGCTGCCTTTACCCGCCCCAAATACCTTTTGCCGGAAAAGCGACCTACACACGACGAAAACAACAGAAAAGCAAAAAACAAAAACCGTGACAAAAGATTTGCCGAAAAAGCGACCTCCGCACGACGAAAGCAAAAGAAAAGTAGGGAATGAAAACTGTGACGACAACGGAAGAGAAAAAATAAAAAGCGGGTAGCGACAAACAACGACGAAAATCACAGCACCGACGAAAAACAAAAAGAAAAAAACCTCTACAAGACGAAAGCAAAAGAAAAGCTTGAAACGACAAACGAAAATTGTGACGACGATGAAAGAAAAAGAAAAAAAGCGGAAAACGACGACCGAAAAAGAGAAAGAAAAAAAAATCCGCGTCGGTCGCTTTAAGATATTCACTCGTATCTACGTCCACCGCCGCCTAGCCTCGTAGGCACGCTCCCTCGTTTTATGGCGTGCAACGAATATTACGGTACGCTCGCCCCTCTGCACACTCCCCCACCCTAGATCGCCTTCATCCACCGCCCCTCGTCAAAACTTTGACCTCGAATCCGGCGCACGACAAACCATCAACCTTCCCCCCCCGGCCAATGCTCCTTAAGGGATAGAATTATAATTATAATTATTATTATTCTCACTTTTGTTTGTAAGAACTGAGAAGCAGTGGGAATCGGACGCCAAGAGGATCATGAGAATAGAGGGCGCAATCACCCGACTATCTCCTGCTTGCCACTCCTGCGAAATCTCTCTCTCTCTCTCTCTCTCTCTCTCTCTCTCTCTCTCTCTCTCTCTCTCTCTCTCTCTCTCTCTCTCTCTCTCTCGCTCTCTCTCCTCGCCGTGTGCCTCTCCCGCTTTCCCGCTATCCCACTCCCATAAGGAATTGAGACCTCTATAGACCATATCGATAACCACATGGCTGCACCCAACCTCCACAACCACCTACGCTTTTCTTCGGGGGGGGGGTAATAGTAATAGAAATAGTGTGTTTTCGGATTCGCATGAAAAATATTGTATGGTCCGAAAAATCTATTTTTACAAAGAAAGTGAGACCCCGCCTGCAAATATTTTTATTGTCGAACTACTGGGACCTCTAAAGCTGCAACAAGAGATATATTTTTGCAACGAAACTTGGGCCCCGCCAATATTTTTATTGTGAAACTACCGAGACACCCTATTTTTGAAACTTACCTTTTTTTTGAGGGGGGAATAATTTGTGAAATACCCCTATAAGTTGAGATATATGCCAAAATGCCCCTGAAAGATGTGGTAGAGCGGAATGCCCTTGTGGGCCTAATTCTCTGCGTTTTGCCCCTATCAAGCCCATGCGCAAATTTGCAATCAGGACCCCGTCGTTGGGACCTGGGCCTGCACCCTGTTTTACCCGATTTGCCTGGGGGGGAATAATTTGCGAAATACCCGTATAAGTTGAGGTATATGCCAAAATGCCCCTGAAAGATGTGGTAGAGTGGAATGCCCTTGTGGGCCTAATTCTCTGCGTTTTGCCCCTATCAAGCCCATGCGCAAATTTGCAATCAAGACCTCGTCGTTGGGACCTGGGCCTGCATTCTGTTTTACCCGGTTTGCGTTCCATACTGGTCGGCAACTTTGTGCAATACCCAGGCCAGTCGGCGGGGCAGTTTGCCTCCGTGATTCAAACTAAGTTGTTCCAAGTCTCTGCGGCGCTCTGTTCGACGGCTTCAATCATCATCCTTCCCAGTAAGGTTTCCCATCTCCAACTCCTCCTATACCACGTCACCATTGTTGAAAACCTCCTACTTGCCACTCCTACTCTCTCTCTCTCTCTCTCTCTCTCTCTCTCTCTCTCTCTGTGATCTTCACTGGACACTTCAGGTGCTCAACCTCATTGCCTTGCTCTCTCTCTCTCTCTCTCCTACTCTCTCTCTCTCTCCTGTCTCTTATACACATCTAGATGTGTATACTCGACTGTATTTTGACGGTACTTTACGTTGAGATACATCAGATGGTCCGGAGTCCCCAGGACGCCGGACCATCAATGGTCCGATGTCGTGGGCACAAAAACACACTAAAAAAC
>BFEA01000757.1:486881-490633 GCA_003427395.1 Chara braunii | reverse complement strand
TTTGGGGACTTCAGACATGGCAACGAGGGGTTATTTGGGATTGGTGACCAAGACTTGGTGTTAACGACACTCCCATCTCTCCCCCCTCCTTTCGTCTGGTCCTTACCTCTTCGTCTGTGTATGTCTGGACCTGGCGCTTTTTCCCTGTGTGCAGCGCCAGGCTCCTTCACACCTGGTGAGGGATACGATGCATGTTTAGTCTGAGTTCAAACATTGATTGGGCTCGTGATTGGTATTCTAGCATTCTGCTTCGCTACTTGTACTACGTGTGTGAGGTCAGTCCTTGTCAGGTCAGTCTTTGTATCTAAGTCTTCCCTGCGCTATTCAGCACTTTTGTATGTATGAGAATGCACATTGTCTGTCGAGATTCTACTCTCACCGCATTGTCCATTTCAGTCTTTTTTATCACACTGCAGTTCCTCGGTTATTACGAACATCACATATCTGTGCATGTAACAAGTAGACTTACCACCCTGAGTCACCATTCCCCTATTGCGCGAGCCCCCCCAAAATTACTTTCAAACCTTACTTCCGATTTTCTCCCTCCATATGAAAAAACCAAAAGGAGGAAGGTCAAGAACTACAATCCAACTCCTACCCTCGTCACTAATGAAAGATACGTCGAGCAAGCTTTCAGTCCTCGTACCAGAAATCATTAGATCTCATACCCCCCAGCTAGGGTTACAAGGCAACACAAACTGCCTCAGTACTGATCTAACTGTTTCTGACGGACAGAGAGTGCCTTCCCCCCTCGACACCTCTATTAATTGTATAGCCCCTCCAAAAGGTTACAGGGTCACCGCCCCGACAACAACTACATCGGGCGAGATGGTTATGCCTTGCACCCTCGACATAACTCCAATGGCCTCAAGCCCCCCGTGGTCACAGAGCAAATGCTCCAACACCGGCCAATGTCGTCCCACCCCACCCTCCTAGTTAGACTTACCACTCTATGTTGCCGATCCTTCTACCCCCCACTTCCCACCTACCTCTAATTCAACCCTCCCCTTTTTGCTTCACCAAAACATACAAAGATGAATTGTTCAGGAAGAAAATTATTTGAAAAGAATGCTTGAAAAATCAATCAGAGTTAAATTGTGATTGAAGATAACTTGAAGATCCGATAGGAATTGATTATCCAAATTGGAATGACGAAATTTGCGAAAGATCGTACGAAATTTAGGATTAGATATCCATAAAGGATTTTCGAATCAGGATCCCAAACTGTGGTTTGAAAAACGTTAGCAAAGCTATATGACACGAAAAAATAAGGTAGGAAAATTGTAAAAACGAATCAACAATCAATAGGGAAAACTCACTCAGACAATAAATGGGAAATACTAGGCCGCCGACAAATCAACAGAAAGGACAGTAAAACAGAAAAACGAATCGACCATCAATTGAGAAAAGAAATCGCTCAGACAGTAAAAAAAGAAGGATGTGTAAGAACCAGAAATGAGATTTTCAACAATCATAATTACCAACTTACCAGAAGTGATCCAACCATCATACCCATATGATCAGCGAGAGGGTCTATCCAAAGAAGAACCAAACTCATACTAAAGATACAAACAAAAATTCGACGACAGCACCCTCGCACTCCGGATGCCCTCATGACGAAAACACAGCTGCCGCCGATACCGCTTCGCCCTTCTTCAAAAATCGGACTAGATGTCGCCTCCAATCCTCCTCCCACTCCACGTGAGGACGCGCTCCTCCCTGTCCGCCTGCATCAACCGACCCTCCTCCACAAAACCATGCAGGCAGAGAAGCAAAGGCAACCAATATGCTGAGAATCTCATGAAGACTCGCCCCCATGCAAGGACAGTCTTCCCTTCATCCAGCGTGCTGGCCTGCAACATCACTAGGTAAAGCGTGAAGCCGGAGATGTCACCCCTGTGCTTTCAAAAGGCAGGCCACACCAAGTCACGCCACATCGTCTCTACCCTCCCGCTGTCAAATCTTACGCCCACTGCCCCCATCTGCCCACCGCGTCGCCTGATCCTCCGTTAGCTCCTGCGTCGCGCCGTGTCCGCTCCAATGGTGCTCGAGCGGGGTGCAGCGCTCCCGGTCCCACTGCGCCCTCGAGGGCATACCCACACTACCACTTCCTGGGCTTCGCGGCCCATGACAATCTGCGGGCTCTCAATCATGAGTGTCAGAGAGGCAGGTACATAAGGAGAGATGCCCTTCTTGGGAGACAGTGGCAAACCTACTGTTCAGAGCCCATGTCTTTTGAAACCAGATCACATTTTTTCGGTGCCAATCTGCTCGAATTAACCTGCGAATAGCCTGTTTCACTTGCTGCTGCTGTTGGGGCCTGGCAGTGACTTCACCTCTAAAGACCCTGGCATTCCGGGCTGACCATATCACATCCATCCGGATCCCTCTACAGCAAAGTGCCATGTATCCCCATCCTGATGTATAGCTCAATCCTTGTTGAAGTAGGCCCATTAGCATCCAAGGGTCTGACCACTCAAAATCCCCGACTGTCATTGCGTCCCAGTGCCTCTTCCACCACATCAACAGTTCGTCTACGAAGGACATAACATCCAAAGATGGGCCATATTTTCCCAACCCCAATTGCAACGCAGGCATTGGGTGGGAACTTCCATCCCTTTAGACGCCAGCCACATTGCTGTAGCTGTCACCATTAGGGACTGTGACCACATAATGCTAGCGTTCTTTTGGATTGGGGCTTTCTTTAATGCTTTCCAAATTTTTGCATGCTTACAATTGTCACTCCGGGTATCTGTTGACGCTCAGCCCGAATTACGGCCAATGAGGTTGCAGTCTTTTGAAGAGGGGAATGCTGTTGTTGAACTCCCACCTTAGCCTTGTAGGAGATCAAGGGAGTATAAATGTTTCCTTCGTCCACCCTGTCCCATCCAAAAAGCAGGGGCTCCACCCTGAAGAGGGCCTCCTCTCTCAGTAACATCATTTAGCCTTACACCCATGTTGGGGGGTATCCTGTCTCAGAACTCTTACCTCCTCTAGGTCTGGAGTGTGCTCCATCCATTGTTCTTCCTGAACCTTGGCTAGATAAGCTGGCTTTTTCCCCACAATTGGGAAAGTCCAGCCCTGGACTCTCATTCCTGACACCAGGGGCCAGGTCCCACTACCATTTCCTCAACGCCTGAATCTGGACGCGTTCGTGGAGATGTGCGGGTGAGAAAATCCACAGACACGTCCAGATTCAGGCCTTGAGGAAACTCGACGCTGCTAGTGGGACCTGGCCCCAGGTCAGGGCCAAGGATCTGTAGCACTTGGTTAGGCTGGTCCACGGCTCGGACCCAGGAGCCTGCAGCAAGCTGGGCGTCCGGCTGTATTCAGGGGCATTTTGGCAGATATCTCAACTTATAGAGGTATTTCACAGATTATCCCTTTTTTTTCAGACGAAAATAGTAAGTGCCGGCCTCATGCGACTGATCCTTCCCCCTCCCAGGTGGGGCCGATTAGGCAACACGCCCCCACCTGCCAGGTGCTGATCGCGTCCGGGGGGGGTTCCCCTCTCGGGAGGAGGCACAACTCGGCGTCTGGTACCGGAACGGTGGGACCCACTCCGGTGCAGGGTCATCCTGCGTGGTCTGATGCGCCCCCCTTGTATTTATCCGTGAACAAGGTGAGGTGGCAGAAAGCCAGGTCACGCCGGGGGCAAGGTCCCACTTGCACGGATTAGGAAATTTCGGCCGTTGATCTTTGCTATCTACGGTCAATATCTCTTAGTTCGTGTAAGCGGGACCTAGCCCCGG
>BFEA01000757.1:476881-484381 GCA_003427395.1 Chara braunii | reverse complement strand
CGATGCGTCAAGCGGCAATCTGCCTCGACAAAAAAATACCAAAATCCGAGCATTCTATCACCTACCCTCTCACGCGGTACGCAGGATTGTATAGCACAGACTGCCGGTGCACACCGCCCTCAACCGCCAGGACCCCCCCCAAACGAACCCAAGAAAGCTACGTCACAATCATTTGTCTATGATTGCAAATTACATATATAAGGATATATGAATGTAGGTGCAGTTCTTTTTCTAATTTTTCTTGTTGCTATTATTAGGTATTATTATCTTGTAAACTGTGTATCCCCTAAAGTCACTGTGTCCATCTTTTTTCAGCAGGATTCGAACTTTTTTTTTTTTTTTTTTTTTTTTTAATATCCGGGCCCAGTGCCCAAGGCTGATATTACGAATGGAAAACTTATGGTCTGTTCATCAGCATTTACATCTGTGTACTATTCAGCCACATGGGCTCAGATGCAGCTATTTATTTGTACATGTGCCTTGCATAACTAGCATGAAAATGTGTATATGCGGGGGGGGTGAAGAACAATGGATTCAGTATCATGTGTGAACGTATATATGCGTGATTGCGTATATGACGATATATATGTTTACATGTATATGTGTGTATGTAGGTCTGCAGATGTTTAGGGAACGTCATGGGCTCGACGATCCTCTCATCGATTGTTCCATCATTTAGCTGTCGCTCTTCCTCTTCCTCCTCTTGGATTCAGTATCATGTATGCGTGATTACGTATATGACGATGTATAGCATACATGTATATGTGTGTATGTAGGTCTTCAGATGTTTAGGGAACGTCATGTGTTCGACGATCCTCTGATCGACTGTTCCATCGTTTAACCATCGCGGTTCCTCTTCCTCTTCCTATTCCTCTTCCTCTTCCTATTCCTCTTCCTCCTCTTCTTCTTCCTCTTACTATTCCTCCTCCTCGTCTCCCGTCTTTATTGTGGGATTTTTTTTTTTTTTTTTTTTTTTTGGTAGCCTGCTGGACCACGGATCAGATATTAAACTGATCAGAACAGATACATTTCACTTGATCTTAGCCAAAAGACCGAGAAAGGTATAATTGTGGGAATTTTGTTCAGGATGATTCAGGACATTTTGACACAATTGTGGGGTTGGGAACCCTCTGCGAAATCTGAAATCGCTCAGATAGGGCCTTCTTGACCGTTTGATCGGCAACTTGATATTCACGGGTGCGATGCGCGCCATGCAGCCTTAGAAATCCGAATGTAACTGAATCTCCCCCTCCCCCCCCCCCCCCCCCCCCACACACACACACACACACAGGGCCTCTCCACACCACTGTCGAAACGAAAAAAGTACTACCGGTAGTGCATCTTCACGCAGAGAGTGGCAAGATGCATCCAATCCAATACTATAAATAACAAAGGATGCATCTTACGTCTGTCCGTGGAATTTGGATTCGTTCTCTTCTCGTTTCGACAGTGATGTGACGTGGCCCATATTCACAGACACACTGGGCCTCGCTCCACTACTGTCCACATGCATAATGATGTGACGTGGCCCATAGACACAGACACACAGGACCTCGCTCCACTACTGTGCACATGCATAAAAGCCAAAAACTATGGCCGTGTATCTTTCCATCTTCTAGCGGAAGATTCTTTCTCGTTTTGCACGTTTGGAGAGTAGTGGAGCGAGGTCCACAGTCTCGCTCACGTAGATCTCTTCCACCGACTGGCGGCCGCACGATCGCAGATCTCACGCATAGACAGATGAAATGCTTAGTGTGATTTCGGTCGTAGGTTCTCACGCATTGACGGTCGTAGATCTCACACATAGCCGGTCGTAGATCTCTCACGTCCATGGTCGTAGATCTCACGTATAGACTATTGAGAGCTCTCGAAAAGTGCAGAGCTCTCGAAAAGTGCATTCTGGCAGCATGAAGCGGTGTCTACTTCGTTTCTCTTTTTTCTTTTTTTTTTAAATATATAAAAAAGCTATGTTCTTCTCTCAATTTCACCTCACACTACCTACCTACCGCTACTCCTAATTGTAGGCATACGGGGAACCCCGTAGCAGCCTGAACCGTGTTCACGAGAGAACATGCTGCTCCCGACCTGCAGGTGGGCGATAGACTGGTAATTGAAACTAAGAGGGGTAAAAAAAAAAAGAAAAAGAAAAGAAAAAAAAAAACTAAGAGGGCTTCTTGGAGAGTCTAGTAGGGGCCAGAGTCAGTTCAAATCGTTTCGCTCTTTCTTACTGGTAATTGTTACTAAGAGGGCCTCCCATCTACTTCACTACCCCCCATTGCGTAGATGGGAGGCCCTCTTGGTTTCTTCTTCTTCTTCTTCTTCTTCTTCTTTTTTTTTTTTTTTTTTTTTTTTTAACAACTCCAGGGTGTTGTAGAGGCCAGTTGTTAGGCCCACGGTGATTACCTGGAGCGGTCGGCCATTGCTGTTCTGAGAAAAGGAGGCCGCCTCCCATCACATCCTCGTGTCAATACTGCTAGTGCACCCCCTATGGCAACTATCCTACCTCAGTGCGACCAGCACTCTGGACCATTACCCTACCAGTATCGAGGGCAACTTGGACCAAACAGCCTTGACAGGCACCGAGGCTAGCCATGATAGCCATGATAGAGCCCTGGTGGAAGCGGAATAGAATGAGCCTTATCTTGTCATACCGGAATCGTACCGGAACTACGGACGCTGGGCTCAAGCAATCTCCCAGCCTTGACAGTCACCGAGGCTAGCCATGATCCATCCCTGGTGGAAGCGGAATCAAACGAGCCTTGTCTTGTCGTACCGGACACCAGGCTCAAGCAATCTCCCACTAGATCCTATTTCAGGATGAGAGGGTCTGCCTGATAAGCAGGTACAGACCCCTGATAAGCAGGTACGGACCCTAGAGTGAGGTACGGACCCCAGAGTGAGGCAAGCTGGCGCCCACGGACACATCCTATCGTCCTTCCCCTAGCTTGTGATAAGCTAGGATACGTACCTAGTGGCTTCACGTACCCTTCGGAGTAAAATCTGAAGTAGGCCCCGAAGCACGGATTTTAGTTGATCAAGAAAAGCAGGGTCCGTTTTTCAATTTTGGGGACTAAAAGCATGCATCTTTCGGAATTGCCCCTGTCCTTGTTAGTTCTCCACGTGGACGGTTAGCAACTGCATGGAGAAATCCAAGAATCATTTAGGAATTATTGTGGCCGGCATTCAAATTTCGTTCGTATTAACTACTATTAAGGCACGCACGACCATTTTGAATTTTTGCATGCCGCGTAAGCTCGCTTCCCGCTTTGCACCTACGCACGATCTTCCCTTCTTGCTAAGAGCACTCCTCCGTGCTTACCTCTTCGTCTTCCCCCAACTCTGCACCTGAATCCTCCTCTTACCTATCGGTGCGAATGATTGGTCGCCTAGTTGGGATGGTCGGATCAATGCTGCGAGAAGGATTGCACGCGCAGCTTGAACGACCACATGCGCGCGCAACTTGAATGGCCATCCCAATTAAACCGAACTATCGGTCATCCCGCCTCTCTCAATCGTTCTGGAATCTCCTTTTTTCCTCTGTCCTTCTGATCTACACCCCTTTGCTGCCTGCACCCCGCGCTGGCACCCAGCCGCCTTCCGCGCTATAAATTCTTGCAGCCCTTCCTCTCCCTCTCTTTGATCTCGGCTGCAATGCTGCGTGAGCTATGTGCGAAGATCACGGTGTCGAATAGGCTCGACCCGCCCAAGTGACGGGCAGGGTGACGACATGTGGTGGAATTAGCGATAGACTTGGGGTGAGGCGGTCTGAGGGGCGGAGCGGTGGTGGAGATCGAATGCCGCCAGCGGCCCAGCCTTGTGGCTATGGTTGGTTGAGGTTTGGATTGGTTGGGGACTGTGCCTGAGGGAGGCCAGCCATGTGGGAATTTTGAATAGCGAAGGATTCACTTTTGTCTCCATTGCTGCTTTGCCCAAGTGTGGTGTGTGCAGTATCCCAGGTGTGGATACTCGGTCACATGCATAACATTGGTTATGAGGGTCTATGGATGCTGAATGTCTCGCTCTTCAAGATAGATGGATGTATAAGGCTATGGTTGGTTGATGTTCGGATTGGTTGGGGGCTGTGCCTGAGGGAGGCCAGCCATGTGGGAATTGTGAATAGCGAAGGATTCGCTTTTGTCTCCATTGCTGCTTTGTCCAAGTGTGGTGTGTGCAATATCCCAGGTGTCGATACTCAGTCGCATGCATGACATTGGTTATGAGGGTCTATGGATGCTGAATGTCTCGCTGTCCAAGAGAGATGGATGTATAGATGTGGAATGAGGTTATGTGTTTGAGGCGCCTGCGGGCACAACTCTGGGGAGCACGGGGGTGTCAATCGTCTGCCTGAATGCATGAGTGTGTTGAAGTCCCTCTCTTCCCCGATTCCTGTCGATCCCAGCCCCACGTGTGAGCGCAGAGATCGTCGCTGACCCACCCCTCCCTCCCCCCCCTTCTCGCACACAAGTGCCACGTGTCAGTTGGTCTGGTGTCCCATCCAGCTGGCTGCCGACAACCAGGGACATCGGTCACACGCGTCCTCACGCGTCGGCTGATCTCTCTGCTACTTGGCCATAGCCATCTTGTCTTGGTAATAAGTTTGTGACTAACGACGCTGTGTCCCTGAACTTGCATCTTGATTTAGAAGGAGGGAGTGGGGTGAAACCCATTGAGATTTGTATGGAGTCGAGATTCACCTTGTTAAATGTGAGCGCGGGTAATTGCCCGTGCTCAACCCTCTTGTCGATCAGCCACAGTGTCCTTCCGCCCTTCCCGATCGCAAACGAGGACAACGTGTATTGCGATGCGGACATACGGAGCGCGCTGTTGCGAACCGACCGGGCTCACTTTTACAACCCATCTAAGGCCTGTCATGCTGGGGGGAGTGGGTTTGTTCTAATTGATCGGTTGTCCTCCCCTCCCCTGATCTTGCCTTACACCGATTTGACGGTGCTACCTTGGTCGGCGGCCCACGCCACGTGGCAGCCCCAATTTAATTGTCACTGGTGTTGGCAAGGGTACTCGTGTTCTTGGCGGAGGCTGGTCTTGGGGTACGAAGGGGCGGCCAGGTTCCCAGAGTTCTCTCATAGTGCGGGCACCCTCCCGGTGAACTTCCGAACCTGGGTTCCCCTTATCTTGTCCGAATTGGACGACGCTGCACCTAGCCAACCTCGCGGACTGGATGAATCCGACTCTGAAGCCTAGATGCTCCATGTGTTTGGGTTCCTGCCATGGAGTTAGCGTGAACTTCGCACGAGGGAAGCCATAAATTCCGCTCTTCCCTGTTCCTTTTCCTTTTTTTGTCAGGTTGTCCATAGTCGGCCTAGTCGCGCGCCGCGCTTTACAATTAGAGGGGACACCTTTGGCCGTGTTTTGTTAGAGCCCGGCCGGATCTATCTAATCCTGTTTGCTCCCCATGCTTTCGAACCTCAGCCCTCTCGGCCGAGCAGAAATTTTGAATTATACCCCGTGTGCCGGTCCTGATTAACCCCTCAAATTCCCTAGTATCACCATTTTATCCTCTACGTCGGCCTGAACTTTGGGATAACCTTGGAACGAAGAGAGAATCCCCCATTCCCGGCCAAAAATCCTCGTCCACGCCCCCAATTACTCTGTTCGGCACCTGTTAGCACGGGATGCCGCGTGGGGCGTGAGGTTTGCGCATCACAAGCTTGCCCAAGGTGAGGTGGAACTCAGACTAGCCTGAGCAACTTGTATCCCTGCTCTACCCCTGGAGTCTAAGCCCATCGTTGAACCAGATCAATCAGTAACTCGCCCACACACTGTCTAGCTGATTTGCGGTCGTGTACTTGTCATGGAAACGCCTATTATCATCATTAGTCGATCCCGAGCAGACCCCCTATTACTAGACCTCCCTCAGACCAACCAGTGACTCATGTCCTCTACTCCCCCACGCACAGTCAAGCTGATTTACGGTGGGGTACTTATCATTGGAGCGCCTATCATCATCATCAGTCAATCCTAGAGAAGCCCCTATTACTAGACCTCCCAGGCATAGGAGTATGGTAGTTTTACAGCAATCTGTACAGTTGCCCGCATGCAAGCCCGGAGGCTGTGTATTATGTACTAGTAACCGTGTATCAAACTGCATGTGCCTAGTGGCTATGTATATGTGTATATGTGCTGAACTATGTGGTTGTGCCCATAGACAGTATCACGGCTAGTGACGTGCAAGCGAACATAATGTGTGAAATGTCTAGACCGGGACGATGATCAGAACAACCCATAGCCAACAACAGAAAGCAACCCACGTGTGGCCCAGACCAACATACAGCACCCGTAGACTAACCCTTGGGTGGTGCGCAGGCAGTCTGTAATAGCTTACCTGCGTCAGCCCAAGGGCGTATGCAAATATGACCATGCTTTATGTAAACGCCTGCCAGTGTCTCTGCACAGAGGTGTGGAGTTTTGAACCCGCAACCCTCACCATAATGTGCATTGACAACCGTGCCCTAACCACTGAGCCACGGAATGCTCGGTTTAGCCTGCCCCCTCCACCAGCAGCCCCACCCTGCCCCCTGCAGGGGCAACATGCATCCCCTTAATTGTGAGAGGTAGCTATGCTTGCAAGGGGGCCCCTGTATAGGCTTAGGAGTAGTGTCAGGTAGGTAGTGAAAGGTGAAATTGAGAGAAGAATAGAGCTTAGTTTTTCAAAAGAACAAAGGGAAAAAGAAAACTAAGAGGGCTTCTTGGAAAGTCTAGGAGGGCCCAGAGTCAGTTCAACTCATTGTAGTGCGATTTCGGATCAATGAGGCACTCACTGTCCCCTGCAATCGCAGAAAACAAAACAAAGGAAAAACAGGAAGACAGGTCTGCCAAGTTCAGCAACCACCACTAATGTCTCCACCCGAATAGAGCACACGGTCATTAAGCCATCTTTGGGGCAACTTTCAGTCTCCTTCGCACCTTCCCTGGATCGCCCTGGTATGCACCTGCCAGGTTCAGAAAGTCCCAAGGTTTGGCAAGTCTCGAGGTTCGGCAAGTCTCGAGGTTCGGCAAGTACTTGTTTATTTCCTTGGGCAGTTTCTTTCAATAAATAGGATTGTTTGGTCTATGATGGTCTTTTTATTGATTTTAGCTATTGGTTTTGTTTATGAATGGAAGAAGGACTCTTTAGACGAGGTTTCACAATTCCAAGGGGAGAATTGGTAGACAGAGCCCACGAGGAAACCTTTCTGGTTTTCCGCGCCCAAACTTTTCTTGTTTGGCAAGTAGGGCCCATGGGCAATACAGGCCGTTGGATGTGAAACCTTTCTGGTTTTCCGCGCCCAAACTTTTCTTGTTTGGCAAGTAGGGCCCACGGGCAATACAGGCCGTTGGATGTGAAAATCTGGCAGCCGAGATGGGTCTGGACCGCTTGGCCTCTTCCTACCGGATTATGAACCTGGTGCTGTATCTGTGCCAGATTCATTTAATGGTAGGCCTTTCTTGCCAAATGTTGCGGCCGAGATTGGGTCTGGCCCGCTTGGCCTTTTCCTACCG
>BFEA01000757.1:429340-440868 GCA_003427395.1 Chara braunii | reverse complement strand
CCCTCGTTCAGGGGCTTGTTATTAATTTTTGTCGGCTCCTCCATCTCTCTTATCCCTCCGGCAAGGGGCTACTGGTAATGACCCTACAGGCAAGCTCCGCCTCCTCTTCTGTGGGCTTCGCTCCACATCTGAAACGAAAACCACAACTGTGTGAAAAAGAAGCACATGAACGAACCCAGGACAGATCGGGAACCTTTTGGCAGCGTTGTGTTGAGAATGACAAATGCTTTGCCTGATTGATTTTACGACCTATTGATAATATATAGCTGGGAACGGGAAATGTACTGCTGGTGATTTAGAAATGGAATAGCAAGATTACCTTTTCACCGCCTAGCTCAACATACACATGCTACTTCACACATTCGACATTAGGTAAGTAGTGCAGCGAGGCCCTATATCTCCTCCTCTTCCTCCTCCTCCTCCTCCTCCTCCTCCGTCGTCGTCGTGTTCGTAATAGTCCTCATCGTCCGCTCGTCTTCATCTCGATTTTCTGGCCTACTCTCTCCTTCCCCCTCCTTTTTTTGTTTATTTATTATTATTTTTTTTTTTCACACCTTCTTTTTCTTCCGTCTCTACCCTCTTCGTTTTTTCTCTTTCTCTTCCGCATCTTTTTTTTTTTTTTTTTTTCTAATTATGGACAAGCTTGACAAAGAACAGACGAAGCGTAATGACAAGGATAAACTAATTTGATGGAGACTCATGAGGACGTAGGGTGAGGAGGAGTAAGAGAGAGAATTGGGGGAGGGAGAGAAGAGATCTTCAGGCACAGAAGGTCACGGGTCGGAATCTTTCGTCTCACGGATATGACTACCGTCTTCACCCACCCGAATAGAACGCCCGGTCATTATCACTGCATCTAGACTTACAGTTCAACCAAATACAGCTATAAGGACCGGGCGTTCTATTCGGGTGGGTGAAGCCGGTAGGGTAGTAACATCTCTGGCAGACAGGAGGTGATCTGAAGTGCAGTCTTTTTGGGAAAGAGATGCAATGCGGTTTGGAAAAGGACTTCGACATTCGACTTCTCTGAATGAATCTGTGCTGCAATTGCGACCAGATGCGTCCCCTCTAAAGTTATAGTGTGAGCTTGACCTCTTTGCCGTGAGAGGCTCCACTGCCACCAGACTAACGTGCAATTTGTTTAATGGGAAGTGAGGACAAGCATGTGTTGTGCATGTTGTACTTATGCACATTTAATCTCATATATGTAAAACACACATTTAATCTCATATATGTACAACACACATTTAATCTCATATATGTACTGTTTTATTCCTTTTGGTTGTCACACTGGGATCGGAGCTTTTTTTGATTTTTTTTGCAGACAAGAATGTTTTGACATCTCGCTTTTGTTGCCCCCTGTTCTGTTTTATTTGGCTGTTCCCTTCCTCTTTTCTTTGCCTCTTCGCCTTTTGGCTGTGCGCAAGTGGGTCTATATGACACACGGGGGTGGGGGCAGCCGCTGCTCAACCTACATCCACGTGGGCGGCCTTGTACGCAACAGGTTCTGAACAGGGGGAGTTGTAAGGAAGAAGATATAAAAAAACGAATTCATATTTGCTTTTCCCTTTTGCGCTCTCATATCCATGTGATGATATATATCTCACACTGCTCTGCTCGGAAGCTATCCGGGGAGAGGGGGTAGGAGAAAACACAAATAATTCTCTTTTGCTTTTTCTGTGTCGCGCACCCTTCCTCTCGTCCAATCTTTTTCTGTGTCACGACAATTTGACACATATCTCTGCCTGAAAAAAAAAAAAAAAAAAAAAAAAAAAAAAAAAAAAAAAACACCATATTGCTGGGGCAAGGGCGCACTTGCCTTGATTAAGAGATACTGGCCGTTGATTTTCGTAGATATCTACGGCTGCTATTTCCTATATCCCTGCAAGTGGGACCTATAGCCCTGGGCATGGGAACTGGGAACGGGCCCGCTGCGTGGGCCCACCAAGCCTGGCAAATTCGTGCGAGCAAAATGGTACCAGTGTCTCTCTGTACCAGGTTGAATTGTGGGGTGTTTTCCCGGGCCCCTGTCCCTCTTTTTTTTTTTTTGAAAAGCTATGTTCTTCTCTCAATTTCAGCTCACACTACCTACCTACCACTACTCCTAATTGTAGGCATACGGGGAACCCCGTAGCAGCCAGAACCGTGTTCACGAGAGAACATGCGGGGGCTGCTCCCGACCTGCAGGTGGGCGATACCGGCTAGGGGACAGCCGGTAGCATCTGCGACCATGCCAACAGGACCAATCCCTGTGCCTCCCCTCAGGTGGTGGTCCCCCCCCCTACGAACATCAGCAGACTCTGCTCAATGCCGATCGGGGGATCCAGTGGTCTATCTCTAGGTGGCGGGCGCCAAGCATGCCCAGGAAGGTACATGAGGCCCTCATTTGGAATGATAAGAGCTACTCTTGAAAATTAAAAAATAATAATAATAATAATAATAATAATAATAATAATAATAATAATAATTAAAAAAAAAGGTACCAGTGCGCATGCTCACTGGTTGTGGTGCTGGCGTGGAGAATTTGGACTGGCTCCATAGCGCTGCCGTCTTCCCCCGAAAACAACGCACCCTCATCTTGGCTGCACCGGACCGGAAAGATGGCCTGCATGCATTCATTATCAGGGTGCGTTGTGTTCGGGGGAAGTCTACGGGTAGCTGGGGGCCCTGTTCGGACGGTTCCTCCATTATCCTTTGGGCGTCGCCACACGGCACACGAAACGAAAAACGAAATGCGTGCATCTTCTCAAAGAGAATGGCCAGGTTCATCGGTTTGCTATAAATATTAACGAGCGTATCTCGCCACCTTTCCTGGGCAGATGCACTACCGGTAGTGTCTTTTTCGTTTCGTGTGCTGTGCGGCGATGCCCTTAGGTCGTCCTGGCTACCGGTATGACTCACTGCCGTGGCGAGGTCCCACCAGCAAAGAGGATTGGATTGACTGCCTGCATCAGGACATGTTTTGCGGAGAGGTGCAAAAAATCGAGATTGAACTGCTTTTCTGCACCTCTGTTTAAAGAACGTCCAGATTCAGGAGCTTTATCCAATCCTCTTTGCTAGTGGGACCTGGCCCCCGGTGAGCAGCAGGACTATGGGCCTACTGGTAGTTGCACCACTCTGCATCCGCCAAGATTTTGAATGAATCTGGATGTCTTGATGTCCAGATGCATCCAAACTCTTGGCGGATGGCTAGTGGTGCAACCAGACCCTATCTACGTCTTGGCTTGGACAGATGCCACGTCATCAAGACTACGACCGTCTTCCCCTGAACACAACGCACCCTTATTTTGGCTGTATCTGGCCCTAAATATACCTCTTATACATTCATTTTTAGGCTGTGTTATGTTCGGGGGAAGATGGTACTGATACCACGCTAGGGCGTGGGGGCGCAGCCAGGACGGCGGTGGCCCGGAAGGGTCCGGACGGGAGGGGAACGGTCTGGCGCGCGACTTCACCGGCGCCTTTGCTGCGCCTGCGCTGTTTCGTGCGGCTAGGGCTTGCGTGAATTTCTCACCATAGCTATCCCGTCTTCGTCTACGAGGGACGAGGATAACGAGGTCTGAAGCTACATAATCACCGCGAGCTTCCTTTACCGCGTTGAAAGCTTCTCACCTTGGGAGACCACCTTCCCCTATCCTCATTCGTATTTCCACCAAACCAGATCTGCCCATAATTACCAGCGTAGTGCTCGTTACAGAGCACTCCGCTATAGAGATCTACCCATCATTTCGAGGCTGCTATACAGTGTACTCGATTGCCGGATTTACCACCACTACCGTACTCCTTGGCGGCGAGCGACGAATCATCTTCGACTTTTGTTCGAGGCGGGTGAGATAATTTCCTCTCTTGGCTGAAGCCCTCGACTGGTGTCTGAAAACGATCGGTGCTACCAATCTCGGTTCAGCGGCGATCCAGCTTCCTCTATCTACAGTGTTGCAAGGGAACTTCGGTCCGGCCTCTACTCCCCTACCATTCACCCTAGATTCTTTCACCTTCCCGTCATCAATTCCGCACTTAGTCCCCCCGATCCCTAAATTTTGTTTTTTTTCCGTGTATAACCTCGTCTATTATTTGTCTACTTCCAACAGGTACTCTGAATCGACGAACCGCAGTACCCTGCCTCCTTTAGGGCTCCTTTCCACTTCCACTGTTCGCTTCAATTTTGGTTTTTCTTTCCGTGTACAACTTTGTCCGCCAACATCTTACTCCCAAGAGGTACCCTAAACCAACGAACCGCAGTACCCTGCCGCACTCAATAATTCGTTCCACTTTCACGGTTCCGTCCACACAGGACATCATTTCAAATTGCTGTTTTTGTCCTTTTCCGTGTATAACACAGGTCGACACATCCCTACCTCCCACATTAAGATATTCGACCCCGACAACTCGTACCCAACTTTTCACCACCCAACCGACTCAGACACCCGAACAAACGGAGCACTGAAATACCCACTGCGCCTGACCTGCACCAGTCCAAACCTAGCAACCACTTACACACCCCGCCACGTCTCTTCGCACTAGTTACAATCCGCAGTCCACTCATCTCTCTCGCGCACTGAGTCCGCCCCCCCACATCCCCCCCTACTCTCCAGTGAACCTCACCCTAGCCGGCAACAAATATACGCACTTCTCCCTACACCCCATCCGCATACACTCCACTTCCCCCCCATCCTAACACCCGTCTACGAACCCACTAACCCCAGGCTAAATCCCACTGGTGCGAATCCCTTTCGACGGGTAGCCCGCCACCTCCTCCTATCGCTCTCCAATCCGCTCCGCCAGATACCCCTTGTACCCCACCGCTTGTTCGGTTTATATACATTCCCTTCCGTGCCCAACCACATCCCAGCCCACCCGACACCCCGCCCACTCTGCTGTACCTGTCCCGCTCCCCCCATCCCCACCCCACGACTCTCTACCCAACACGATACCCTGTTCTCACCCTCTCTCTCACCACCTTCAACTCTGTTCCCCTGTACCCAACTTCTTCCTATCTACCCCCTGCTCTCCGATCATATCCCTGCCACGTGGAACAGCCCACACCCACCCCCGTCCGTCAACAACCCACCCTGCAATCGTGTGCCCGCAATTTTCTCACACCCGAATTTCCTCCCGACAGAGTTCCCCATCTCGATACTACCCCTACCCTACCTCGTTCTCACTTACTACCCATCCCCTCCCCACAATGGCCAACAGCGGACCAAATTCCTCAGGCACCTCTCACTCCACAGAATTCAGGGATTCAAAGGAACTCCAGAAACCGAACGCAATGATGAGAGGTTGGTTCTTAGATCACGTCTCCCAAGACGTATCCGAGTATGTCAAGACCACAGTGAACGATGAAGACGACTGCATCGAGGTTAGGCCCAAAGAGAATTTCCAAAAAGCTCAGAATGAAGACGATGAAGCAGATGACTGTTTCAATCGTATTCCAGGGTGAAACCAAGAACTGGGCAAATGATAAGAAATTCGACCTCGTTCGGTACTTGGAACAGTCGGTCTTGTTAGAAGAAGAACTGATTACAGGAAAGGGCACTGCTCACATTGAGGGCAGAGGTCAAATGACCTACGAAGCAAAGAATCTCGAAGTAGTTCACTAGCTGATAAACGTCAAAAAAAAGATGGAATTCAAAGAAGGGAAAAAATGGAATTTTGTCCTTTTTCGTCAGTGGCTACCTCGCGCCGAATGGCAACAGAAACGAGATGAGGACAAGAGGAAAAACTTCTGGGTTATGGCAATGCGCTTCCCCATCGCTGCCTCGATGGTCATTAAAACAGCAATAGACTCGGCGATTGGAAAAGTGATTAAGGAATTTGATCCATTTGCAGACCCAGAAGATCCGAAATTGGGTAACCTGAAGTTCCATTTGCACCCGAGTGCGGAAGAAAGGGTTAAACCCCGCCTCAAAGTCTGGACTGGCTCCAAATACCTACTGGCAGACTTGGTCACCTCTAATACACCATGGTGCTCTAACTGCAACAGATACGGACATAAACCGGATGAATGCCCCTACTGCTACTCCTGTTTCAAATACGGCCACGACACAGAGGACTGCAAAGCAGACTCCGACAACAGACAAAGAAACAATCCTCACCAAGGACAATCAAATCGACCGGAACAGGCTCACACTCCACACTTTCCTAATCCTGGTTCCTCCAAGACCTGGAATGTTTGGGAAGATTCCCCTTTCAGAGAAGACCATACACGCTATCTCACAAAAGGGAAGTTCAGACACCAAGCGGACGACGGATACGGAACATGTGGTCCCTCCAGTTCCTATTCTGATCTCTTCGGAGATGCGGACCTACAACAACAAGGGTCCCAAAAGTCCACGAGTGCACCGCAGGGCAAACTCAAATGGCGCCCGGTGAATGCAGGCCTAGATAACCCCTGGGGCCCCCATGCTCCGCAACCATCCCACATGAGCAGAGTAGGGGCCGTCCCGCAGCCGCTAACAGTCCCAGGCACCTCAACGCAACTGTTGATCACGGCAGTAGGAGAAGGGAACTTATCCGAGGGAAACGGCACAACCCCGCAGCAGCAGCTGCCGACCCCAACAGAAGAGGCACCACCAGCAGCTACCCTTCACACTGAAAGAAACCAACAAGCCCCGTATCCGAACAGTCAACGAAGAAAATGAGAACAGAAGATTTCGTCATGGGGAACGTGGCCGAGACAGCCATCACCCCCTCCCCATGGGTGGTACCAGTCTCTCCATCTTTGCAAAATGACACTCCGTTTGTACTTGCTACCCTCATATTCAAACAGTGCAATCAAAGTATCATGCTACTCCTGCAAAGGACTAACGACAACAATTTGTTCATCCCATCCCTTACACCCAAGGTGTTCCCTCAGACAGATACTTTTCTGCAAGCTGCTAGGCAGACGCTGGAAAAAAGTACTTTGTACGTCCCATTCCGGCAATTCCCTGCCCATCGATATACAGGAAAGGCCAGTCTGGGAAAATCCACCCCATCATGAGCATGTGTCTGGAAGCAGCACTGGCCCCCGGCGTCGACCCCGTTATCGCAGACGAAGGTCTGTTTTGGGCACCTATAACCTAGTTCAAAAGGTGTAACAAGAAAAAGATTCACTACCCAACACTGGGAGATGGCATCACAGGTGACATCATACCCGAACTGGACACCCATATACCCAAGGAAAGGTCAATCTTCTCCAGATTCGTTATGGAGACGATGAAATTTCCTTGGGATACCAACTCGCTTCTCCTTGCCTCCGGACTGACTGGACCCCATCAAATGTTTATCCATCCCTCGGCGCAGGCGGGCTCCGCAGATGGACAGTAAGCTCATAGTGACCTCCTGGAACGTTCGCGGATTGGTAGATAACAATGGAAAACATAAAAGAGCCAAGCTCAAAAGCTGGATCCATTCCTGCAGAGCCTCAATCACAATGCTGCAAGAATCCAAACTATCAGCAGAGAAGTTGTCCTCCATGTCTAGACGGTGGAGAGGTCCGCAATTCTGGGCTCCTGCTCAAGGCTCCAGAGGCGGCACTGGAATCCTAATTCACAAGAAGATCGCCGCCTTAGTCCAGGACTCAAAGTCAGATCCACAAGGCTCTTGGACATGGGTCTCCCTACTTATTGACAATCAAACATGGGGATTCGTGTCAATATATGTTTCATCAGATCATTCTACAAAAACGTAGTTAATAAATAACTTATCAACAGTAATACCCCCAACTGACTTCATTGTCATTAGTGGGGACTGGAACACAATCCCCAACCCAACACTCGACTCAACAACTCCTCTTTCACACCCGGGCGAGTCTGCAGCCCTCAATGAACTCATGGTGGACCTCGGGCTATTCCACCCGTTCCGCTCTATGCACCCCGAATCCCGCCTTTACACATGGTCATCCTCCGCCCCCTCTGAGTCTAAACCACTCACTAAAAGAAGACTGGATTTTCTTACCAATGACGCAGCGCTACAGTTAGCCCACAAGGCGTATAGCAACCTCGACCCTATGTCGGATCACAACCCCGTCTGTATGGACTTCAATCTGGGACTGCATACTACTAAAGGCAAAGGACTGTTCAGACTAAGTCTACATATCCTGGAAGACCCAGGAGTGGTGGACTGGATTTGGAAATCATGGGAAGAATGGCGGCACAACACGATCCTTTTTGAGAACGAAGAGGATTGGTTGGACAAGGGTCTGACCCTCCTGTCTAACCCACTTAATTTAATATCCAGAGTAAAAGTTGTCAATAGGAAATACCAGGAACTGCAGATTAAAAGGAAAATAAGTCTGTTGGATAAGCAAGAACCCAACGGGTACTTTTTCAAGGTTGTTAACTTTCGAAAAAAGAATAAACTACTCCAAGAATGGCAAAACCTGCAGATCTCTAATCACAACCTCTGGGAAAAATACAGACAGGTAGATAAGATCCTCCACACGGACAGACTGGACAACAAGCATCCAACGCTATAAAAACACCTGGTAACAACTCTTTGATCACCTCCCTCTCTCAACCCGAGGACCCGGACCAACCTCAAGCTAAGGATCCGAAGAAACTGTGCGAGTATGTTAAGATTTTTTATGAACAGCTGCTCACCTCTGAACGACCCTCAAATACACCAGTAATACTGCCCCACCTCGAAAGGCTTCTTTGGGGATTCACGCGGAGGATCTTCTTAGACCTAGAAGCAGCATCCCTGGAACACCCAATCACCATGTCTGAACTGACTGCAGCCCTCAACAGCATGGCTAAAGGTAAGTGCCCGGGCCCAGCAGACGGTTTGCCTGTGGAATTTTACCTTCGCTCTTGGCCCCTTCTTGCTCCAGACATTCTGCAAATTTTCAACTCAATCTTATTAGACAAACCTTTAGGGCCATGTACAGCGGAAAGTATTCTCACTCTTCTGTATAAGAAGGGTGATAAAATAGACGTTCGGAACTACCGGCCGATATCACTCCTAAACGTCCATGGGAAAATCCTTGCTAAAACGCTGGCACACCGCATAACCCCACTTCTAACTAAACTGGTTCACCCCGATCAATCCGGGTTCATTCTGGGACGCCGGGTATTGGATAATGTGATGACTGTGTCACAATCTATTGATTGGATTAACCATCACAAACTTAACAAAGCAGTGATCCTGGTAGATTTTCAGAAAGCATATGATCGGATCAATTGGGATTTTGTCCAACTCACACTTGAAAAAGTCGGAATAAACAACAATTTTAGGAATGGCACCTCGACAGGAAGAGTGCTGGTTAATGGACATCCCTCCACCCCCTTCAAATTCACCCGGTCTCTTCGCCAGGGATGCCCACTAGCTCCTTCCCTCTTTGTTTTTCAATTAGAAGTCCTTCTGAATATGATTCGGCACCACCCGAATTACACAGGCCTTCAGATCTCTCCCACCTTCTCAATCACGGTTTCCGCCTTGGCGGACGACCTCACGGCTATCTCAGATAACTCCATATCCTCGCTATCAGCCTTAGAAGAATGTCTATCAGTCTATGAGGCAGCCTCGGAAATGACGGTTAGCTGGCAGAAATCAGTAGCCCTCACCCCCGATGGCCAACCTCTCGTCCTGGATTTAGGAATCCCTACCAAACAAAAAACAGACTCTGAACGATATTTGGGTATACAGATCTCCTTTGGGGACCCCACAGACACTCAAAACACTCTGGTGGAAAACAAGAAAAGGGATGCATGCGCTACTTGGTCCAAGACCCATTTTCTGTCCTTAATGGGCAGGGCAATGGTAATTAACTCCATCAGTTCGAAAATCTGGTACGTCCTGTCCACACGGCCACTCCCACCGGAATCTGTTACCAACATCAGAAGACTGCTAACGCGACTCCTGTGGAAGGGCAACTCTGAATCTAACTCCACACTAAGTAAAGTAAACTGGAAGAAGATTACAAAAAACGCAAAAACGGATGTCTGGGGATCCTGGATCCCAAGACCCAAAATCGCGCACTCCTAGCAAAGCGGCCGGTCAGGGCACTTGCCACACAAGAACAGCAACCGTGGATACTCTTGGCCCAACAGTATCTCACCATTGAATGGCATCTCTCAGACCCAGATGCAGTCTGGCATGCCCTCCTCATGCGCCCCTTCACATCCAAGCCTGCTGGCAACACCTGGAGCGGTATCCTCAACGAATGGGGGAAAATGCTCCCACAACCCATAGAAGACCCTTCCTCCAATAACGAAATCCTCAGCACTTGTATCTTTGAGAACCCTGCGATTAGAGGCCGGACCGGATTCCCTTTCTCAGTCGCAAAAGGCCCAGGCAACTTCGGCCTCACCTGGATGCAAAAAGGTAATACCACCTTCAGCAGCGGATCCTTCAGTACACGAAACAGGCAAGCATCTCTATCTCTCAAGTCTAGATCAGACAGCAAGGTAGCTGAGAGGAGTAAGCCAGCCTGTATACAAGTCTAGCACAGCAGCGTAGCCGAGAGGAGTGAGCTCATAACGGCTAGAACTTAAGTCAAGAAGGCTAACTTAGGCAGGGGTGAGGGGCGGTATATCCTTCCCAAGGGAAGTAATCAATGCCGCTCACTCGGGCCTCTCAACCGGAATGGGGAGGAGCGTGTGTGAGTGGTTATTGTATTCAATTTTGACTTGCCGGGGGAATAGGAAACGGACTGTTGCTCCCCAGAATGGCAGGAGCTGGAACCGAGAGGTTCTGAAAAAAAAAAAAAAAAAAAAAAAAAAAAAAAAAAAAAAAAAAAAAAAAAGAGGTATATGGCTCATCCGGCACATTTGGAACGAACAAGGAAACAGGTGGAAGACTCCAAGCGAACTCAAGACAAAGCTGTCAGGACTACATCATCTCACAGAGCATCTGTCCTCGATCATCCAGGCCATCCCAGCAGAGTGGGCACTCCTCCTATCACAGCAAGATCCGGTATACAGGGAACAACAATGGTTCAAGTCTTCAATAACGTCGAATACCTTCCACAGAGTGGAGAAAGTTCACACGGATGACACGGTGGAAGCCTCTGAATGGACCTTGGAAGATTCGCGATTGATTCAAACCAAGGACGCTCGGGAAACCTCACTGGAAGGCATGGAGGAAGTCAAGATCAAGCAGAAAAAGAATTCGGACAACACCTGAGAGGGTCTGAGGTTCCTTTGTTCTTGCCAACTACCCCTCACCCAAAGCTACCCCGCTCCCTTACCATGCAGGTTACTATTGATCCCTATCATCTTCAGACAGCAGTTTCATACATCTTCTTATATCACTTTCCCAACCTCTATTAACTTGGCATTAGCCGTAGTTCCTTACTGTTCTAGAAGCCAACCCGGGTAATGCTCCCGGTGCTAACAAATTCAGTGTTTTTATTGGTCACCACGGGTAGACTGTGAGGACCCCGGCCTCAAACCCCAGCCTCAAATTTTCCAGATCCTATGGGACGTTGGGCCCGTTTCCCAACTAGTGCAGCTCCCCACCCATAGATTGGAGCAGATTTGAACCGAAAAAAAAAAAAAAAGGACGGCGGTGGCCCGGCAACCAGCCCAATTCCAAGGTTAAAAAAA
>BFEA01000757.1:388450-410893 GCA_003427395.1 Chara braunii | reverse complement strand
CTCTCTCTCTCTCTCTCTCTCTCTCTCTCTCTCTCTCACACACACACACACACACACACACACACTCACCCATCAACACGCACACAAAGAAAGCGAAAGATAACACACACACACACTCACCCATCAACACACACACATCCACTCACCCATCAACACGCACACAAAGAAAGCGAAAGATTACCAATAGCAGTGAGGGTATTGACAAGACAAAAAGTGTAAGTCCACTTTCATAGAAACCGTTTTATATCTTATCACAAAGAGAAAAATAAATCCCTGTTCTTTATAATGTGTTAGGAAATCCATTCACACAGGAACGAGACTGAGTGTGCATGTAAGCATAACATGCACAAACAAACAAACAAACAAAACAAAACAAACAAACAAACAAACAAACAAACAAACAAACAAACAAAACAAAACAAAACAAACAGACAAACAAACAAACAAGCAAGCAAACCAACAAGCGACCAACCAACCAACCAGTCAGTGTATGGTACCTCACTCAGTCAGTTACGGCTCTCGAGTAGCAGTGGAGAGGTCGCGGGTTCAGTTCCAGTTGTGCCTCATCCTCTCTTGCACACGCTCAGTTGGTGTTAGAATCGCACCCCACGTACTTGCCCCCTAGCCTAGCACACTGCAGATCCACAGATATGGTACTAGACATGGGATAGTAGGGGTATAGCCAGGGGAACACTACCCTTTGGGGCGCTTACAAGAGGAGTATAGCGTCTCTAAGGGTAGGGGTTCAAGGTGCAGAGCATCACTCTGTGAATGCATCATCCTACTACAACCTTATTATATTTATGTTATACTCAAGAAGATGTACATCATTTATAATTTTGTACATCATTTATAATTTCCATTTGCTTATTCTTCTTGACAGTATGCAGTGCGGTGAGTGTCCTCGTAGGAAGCAAGTTTCGGTGTAGGGGTGTGTTCTACCTTGAGCCACAGGTGGCAGGACACAGCCGTGGGCCGCTCCCACTCGAGCGACCATAGGGGAGCACTGTTCTTGGGGCATCTTCATGGAGGGAGCTGATGAACTGCCGGGAGGGGGGGGGGCGGGGGGCAGGGGGGGGAGAGGCAGCAGATAGGGGTAATCCTCCTCTAGTCGTGGTTGGCAGGGGAGGGATAAGGGGGTTGGAGGGCTCAGTCAACCGTGGAGAATTATCGCGCTGTGGAGATATCATAAGGGGGTTGGTGGGCAGTGAGTGTCCTTGTGGGGAGCGCGCACAGATTAGGGGTGTGCCGTACCTTGGATCGCACGGTGGCAGGGCAGTCACTTTGTCTGCTTTGATCTACGATCCCTCATCTTTCCCTCACGGGAGAAGGAGGCGGTTCCGCTTGGTGGGTGGCGGGGATACATCTGGTAGAACCTGTGGATTGAACACATATGGAGTCTGTGATATGTGTCGACATACAGGCTGAAAAAAGATCACATACGACTTTGGCTACCGTCGTCACCCGAATAGAACGCCCGGTTATTATAGCTGTATCTGGACTGGAAAGTGCCACCAAATACGGCTAAAATGACCGGGCATTCTATTCGATTCAAGACGGTAGGGACTTTGTACAGACAGCTGACATATAACTTAGGCGGTGCCCATCCTGGCACATGAACAATAAAACCAACGAGTATGGTACTGCATACGCATCGGAAGATGCAACATGCGCACATCAACAAACTATAGACCAGATACAGACTACAGACTACAGACTACAGACTACATGCATACAGAGGGAACCAAACAGAACAGTTGAGTATGGATGTACTAGTAGGGTGGCATATGGATGATAGGTTGAGATGGGGAAGTCGTGGGGGCAGTAGGGAGCAATGCCGAGGCGTGGTGGGAGGGGCCTCGTGAGCACACACACAAAAAAAAAAACAATCCTACCGTCTTCAGACTCTTCACCCAACTGGAATGCCCGGTCATTATAGCTGTATTCCGCCCACGGGTCGGTCTAGATACGGCAATAATGACTGGGCATTCTATTCGGGTGAAGACGGTAGCCTTAAACTGCCAGTACATCCACGGCTAAATAAATGAGCCTCTCAAACTCCCCTGAGCGCCAAGCGCTGCTGAAATGCCAGCGCACCAACCATTTTTCGTCCGGTTGTGCCGGACCTCCGATTTTGTCGGAGTGATTGATCGTGATTCTCAAGTTGGGCTGGGGCCATGTGCTGGTGGCTTAAAGGCTTAACAGCAATAAGACTATTGATTAAAGAATTAGAAACAAGGGAGGGGGGGAGGGGGGGAGGACGTTCTTAGAGCTGAAATTACGGGGGAAAAAAACAGAATCTGTCGTTGACTCCTTTTTTTACCCAAAAAAATCAAAAAAATGTGCAAAACAACACACTTAGCAAAGCTTGACAAACATTTTTTTCTTTCAGATTTTTAATTAACTCACTCAATGATGAAACACAGTTTAACACACACAAAAAATTGTTAAATTTATTTTATTAATTTATTAATTTAATCAATTCACAATTCAAATTGATTCCATGCCTGATCGAGTGCAATTCACTCACCCCTCCTCCGTCATCTTATTGTACACTTTCAATGCCTGATCGAGGCGGCCCGCTTTGCTGAGCACATCAATGACCAGATTATAACTGGCCACCGTTGCCATGAACCCGTCCGCTTTCATCATGTTCAATATCTGTCAAAAAAGGAAAGTCAATCTGTCAAAAAAGGAAAGTAAAGTAAAATGTGGACAGAGGCGAAGACAGAAAAGGTAATAAGTGAGAAGTGAGAACAGAAAAGGGGAAAAGACTAAAAAAGTTCTGAAAAACGCGGTCTGAAAAGCGAAGTCAGGTGAGACAAGGAAGAACTGGCAAGCATTGCATGATTGCACTTGTTTCTGTTATTTATTTCACAAAATTCACATGTATGTACTCTGGATACTATGTTTATAGGGAAAAATAATAAAAAAAATCGAAAAAAATTGCATCTGTACCGGACTTAAAAATGGGAATAGAAGCTATAGCGGCAATACCCAGTCCCAGCGTGAGTGAACTTGCATCTATACCCCGTGGCAGTTCAACTTTGCATAATACCCTGCTTGTCCTCTGTGCCAAATTGTAGGTGTACCCAATCCCTCAGGCCCTGGGATTGGGAGCACGAAATTAATAAATTATGCTCATGCCCACTAAGTAGCCAGTTGTGGGCTTTGTGGCCCAACGGCTGGTGGGTATGAGCATAATTTCAGCCATCACGTAGCAGGGCATATGAATAATTTGGTCGCTGCACCTCAGGTCCAGGTATACCCACAATTTTGCCTGGGACCTGGGTAATTTGTGCATTCCTGTAGTTGGTTATGACTGCAATTTTGCGGTACCGACAAGGGTCCACCGCGGTCCCGGGCATGCAAGGTCGGCCACGTTTGTGTCCCCGTTAACCATTAGTAACCAAGTGCCCACACACCCATCTGCCGCCGAAGCGGCACACTTGCACATATACATATTACATATGATTTCCGTCACATTAGATCTTTTTGACTCCCAATGGATTGGAATGTCATGGGGCCTGTAGCTCAGTGGATTAGAACACGTGGCTACGAACCACGGTGTTGGGGGTTCGGATCCCTCCTCGCCCACTCACTAACTAGAAACCACAATTAATAATTAATTGAAATAAACTCTCAATTACTGTAGGGAAGTGGTTGGTGCCCACCTCGCGGTATCGGTTGTCGGGCTGTCGTTGATGCTTAACCACAACCGGGGTTAAGTTGGGTTATCACTTACAGTGTAATCAGTCAGTTAGGGGATTCTGCTAAAGACTGTTGAGGGTTCAGCTTCCTCCTGATGAATCAGTCGGTGAAACCCCGACGAAACAGTTTGCCACAGCCCCTCGTTTGTTGTCCTCTTCTCCCTTTTGTCCCTCTCTGCCTACGGTTTACCGTCGGCAGCTCTGTTTGACGATATATACATGTATTCGATCCATAAAACGGTCACCTAAGACAGAGGACTCCACCAGCAAGAAAGCATCAACCCCATCTGCCATAGGTCCGAAAAACTTGCAGAGCCCCTCCACGTCGGCCCACAAAACCACAAAACAGCATAACACAGAAGGCTCCACTAACAGAAAATCACCGACCAGAAATGCCAATGGTCTAAACAATTTTTTTGGAGCCCTCTGCGACGACCTACAACGCCACCACAAATCAAAAATACACCACAGCACCTGTACGCAACGCCAAGAGTGTCACGAACCTCCCTCTTCTGCACAACCTGCAGAACCGGATGATGTCCTAGTGCTACAGCGAGGCCACTGCAAGATCTATGCCAAACTCCACAAAATCTCCATGCGACACCAGGAGCGCTACTGCTTAGAAGCCACCCCATTCTTCCTTATGCTCCGAAAGAGCAGCCCACGGGAATTACGTGTGTGTGTGTGTGTGTGTGTGTGTGTGTTTTAAATTCCCACCACAACATCCCCCATTCCACCCAGACGAGTAGATTCGAGTTGAGCCCGCCCAACAATTAAATATATCACCTCTTTAGCAAGCAACACGAGTCATAATAGAACTATTCGGAACTGTGTTTAGTTGGGGTTTCTTTCGGGCAACAGCTCCTTTTTTACTATGCCTAGCACGTACAAGGCTGCCCGCATTGATTGTGGTTAAGCGGCAGCCGCCCACATCCCCGTGTGCCTTAACGGCCCACTTGCACGTCATAACAGGAGGCAGCGTAAGAGGGAAGGTATGCTCCTGTGAAATTTCACTGCAGATCTTCATACTCCTGTTGATTTCACTTCAGATCTTCAGCTTGTACTTGGTCTTCGCGTCTTTGTGACCGTCCTTCGTCTTCATACTCTTGTTCATTTCACTTCAGATCTTCATCTCGCCTGTTCTCTTAACGATGCTCATTCGTATGTATTCTCTAGTAGCACAAAGGGGAGGGTGGAGGGGGGGGTGGAGGGAAAGGGATAGAAGGCGGAGTTCTATAGGAGTGTGGGGTAGGGGGAGGTGGAGTGCAAAGGACGGGAGAGAAATCTGTGAAGGGCAGGATAGAGTATAACATGCAAAAGGACGGGAGAGAAATCTGTGAAGGGCAGGATAGAGTATGACATGCAAAAGGCGGGAGAGAAATATGTGAAGGGCAGGATAGAGTATGACATGCAAAAGGCAGGGAGAGGTATATGACGAACTTCGCAGAATTCTCAATACTCGCCGCTGGAACAGACTACTCTACAAAGGCACACGAGGTCAGTTAGTGTTTGGGTTGCATGAGCAGCAGCTATTGCCTACGGTAAGTGGCCACCCCTACAGACCGGACAGGACCGGTTCGGGTGTGGACTGTGGAAGCACCTCATCCAATTTTTGCAGTCGCAGTTTGCTGCATCGAATGGCGCGGCGCAGACAGATGTCACAGGCWACGTGGCTTCTACATGCTAGGAACACGGGGGCACATCGACCGCAATTATAGAGGCATTGCCTTTCCAGCCCCTGTCTACAAATTGGACATGACATGTGAGGGTGCCGTGCATGAGTACAGTACTGACTGTCATCGTACGTATGAAAGCAAAAACTCACATGGACTAATCCCTTCATAATCCTCACGGCACAAGGCATGCGAACCACGTGCTAGATGAATCTCCGGCGGGGTCATCAGCAAGCGGCATGGAGCATCTTTCGTGGGTTCCCTCAGTATTTATTCCTTGTCTATGGGCAGACGACGACAGGGAGGATCGGTCCAAAGCAAAGGTGTTCAGCTGCTGCAGGATTTGGTCCACAACAGCTCGCCCTGGTGGTGATAAACTATCATCACATCGCTCTGCAGATGGTTCATAGAGAAGTGCTGGCCATAGACACTGCTGTGTGTGTGTGTGTGGTGTGTGTGTGGTGTGTGTGTGGTGTGTGTGGTGTGTGTGGTGTGTGGGAGAGTGCTGGCCATAGACACTGCTGTTACTCAATGGGGGGGGGGGAGGAAGTAGATGGGAGGGGCAGCTACTGGCAAAATACTCAGACTTTGCGTCAGCTGACCCAACTGGGCCCACCCTGCTCCCTGACCACCATGCATGGCCCATATTGTGAAAGGTATGCTTGCAAGGGTCCACTCTATAGCCTTAGGAGAAGTGATAGGTAGGGAAAAGAACAAAAAGCCAAGTCCTTGAGGACATTGACTGAAATTGGAAAAATGCAGAGAAGATTGGCATGGCCCCTGCACATTCGAGAAACCGGTCCAAACTTTAAAGCCCAAGAACCTAGGCTACCAGCCAGGCCGCCTGGGTCACCTTGTTTGCCCCGGGTGGGTGGCTGTGCAAGGGCCAAAAAACGTCCCAGCAAAAAAAAAAAAAAAAAAAAAAAAAATGATATGCAGAAAAATAAACTGAACAACTTCTGGGTCAGGGTCACATCGAAATTCCTTACCAAATTTTAAATAAAAAACAAAGTTATTAAGTTAATATTTTTTATTTTAATTTTTTGCTTGTCCTTCGGGACATCCGTTAAAATTGGAACAATACAGAGAAGATTAGCATGGCCCCTGCGCAAGGATGACACACACAAATCGAGAAATGGTCCAAAATTTCAAATTAAAAAAAAATATATGTCCTCTTCTCCCTCTCTGCCTGCGGTTTACCGGGCAGTTCTGTTTGACGATATATATATATTTGTTGTCCTCTTCTCTCTCTCTGCCTACGGTTTAAACGATATATATATAATGTAATATAATAATATTGTGAGGATTGAGCCCTCAAGTAGGGGCCTTGCCATGATGTACATGTTCTGGGCTAAGSCCCCAGCAAGCCCAGTGCCCGCCCTAAGTGAAGGCGGGCCAGCAAATCGACAAGAGCCCTCTGTGCAACATTTCACGAAGTGGGGTTCATACAGTTGCAGCACGCCAGTTGGTTGGAGTGCACCGAGTCTCGGATTTCAGCAAATGCTGAAAGCCCAGGGCCTCTGAGTTGGTTAGGCCCTGGGCATCTGAACGTGAGGCCGACAATGCATGCTGGGAAGAGAGGCCGAAAATGCCAAAGGGAAATCGGCCCACTGTCTGAATCTGGCCACAGGCCTTGATGAAGGAGGCGCAACTGCCTTACCCCGGGCCCCAACTGTATCGAGTTGGCTTCAGCCTCTGGGCCCCGGTCACAGGCTGAAGGGAGGCCGCCCACACACTGCACTGGCATCTAGGCAAGCAGGGCGAGGCAGCGAGGATCTTGGCCAATGCTGGCATATGCGGGCACGCTGCGCAGATGCAAGTGTGCTGCGCTAAGAAGAAGCAGGGCAGCGCTAGGCGGTAGGGCACTGCCTGCTTGCAGAGCACTGGCGGCCATAGCCGGGCCGCAAGAGGGTGCAGGGGAGGTGAGGGCGAAGGTGGTACTTCGGAGGTGAAGGGCGCTGTGTGGGTAACAAGGGAGAGTGTGGGGAAGATGACACGTACCTGGTGATGGTGGAGGTCTGYATTGGTGTTGACATCATCACTCGCTGGTAGTCAAGTTGTCTGGTTGCTGTTCATAGCTGTAGTTGTAGGATAGGCTGTAGAGTAGATAGGGCGCCTGKCGCCATTCACAAGAGAGAGCTACATTTGGGTTATGCTGTTGGTGTTGCCCTGGTGGGCATGGACATTGACTCACGATTCTTCTGTATCATTCTCAATGGGATGGTTACTCGGTTCCATGTGCTATCTGCTTTGGCTTTGAATACTTGGACTTCAGTGTGATTTTGCATTCCGGATTTCTGTGCTTCGTCCATACTCATGTTCCTTGCATTAGAAAATTGAACCATTTTATTACAGCGTACCAATCATGATGGAAGTTAGCATTTCCCACATCAATAAGCACAAAGATTGGCAGCAAATCAAAGCAGCAAGTAGACTAGAAAATAAGCAGACGGAGACAAGGTTCAGAGAGGCGTGTGAGGCTCCAGGCCTCGGTGAGCCCCAAAAGAGGCCACCTGTGAAAAATGTGCCTGGCCCTAAGTGAAGGCCGCAGCAGCAGCGGGAAAGGGGGCTGGCCCTAAGAGAAGGTGGCACCCGGTAGTTGGGCTGGACCCCAGCTTCTGTAACTAATTGGCAGGGCCAGCCTCACTGCTAGCTACAGAGGCCAGGACCCGGGCCCAGGCTGGTAGGCAGCAGGGACTGCCTACTGGGCCCAGACTCGGCCTCCATCCAAATAGCTGTGCAGACGGAGAGGGTGGTGCTGGGTCAGTGGGATTGGAAAGAAGAGGCAGCAGTGAGACTGGCGGCACTTACCTGGCGGTGGCCGAGAAGCACTCCAGTGTGTCAGACTCTTCAACATCATCTGGGGAGAGGACTGTGGAGAGAGAGAGTATGAGGGAGAGTAGTGGACAGCATTGACGACTTCCCGAGGGAAGGATGTACCACCCTCACCCCGCCTAAGTAGCCTGCATGACTTACTTCTGAAGTTGGTCGCTATTCCGACTTCCTCTACATCTGTTTGCTATTTGTAATATACTGTGAGAGCCCTGTCTAGCTTGTTCCTCTCAGCGACATCGTTGTCAGATATGCCTTAGGAGCTGGAGCTGCTAGCTTGGCTACTTTCTGTCGCTCTTGCTAAGACCCTGAAGGTCCTGAACTCTAGCGGCCCTGGTTTTGAAATTTCTTGGAGTTTGAAGTCCTACGCTACCTCTGAACCTCCTTGTACCGCTTCCTGAAATCTTTTTTTTTTTTTTTTTTCCTGAAATCTTTTTCTTAGTAGCTCTTAGCCTCTTACTACTTTTTTTTTTTTTTTTTTTCAAAAATTTCAAATTTGGACCATATCCCGATTTATGCGTGTCATCCTTGCGCAGGGTCCATGCTGATCTTACCAGTGTCGTTCCAATTTTAATGGATGTCCCGAAGAACTCTTCTTCTTACTACTACTTGATTTCTATTGTGATTCCTAGGTCTGACCTACTCATTAGCTTTTTTTCTTAAATTGAGACTGTTGAAAGGATTCATGCGGCAAACATCCCAACTCCCGGTTCCAAGGTCCCAAGTTGTCTCGGTCCCAGCTGGAACCAGTCCCAGGATGTCCCATTAGGCTAGGTCCTAGGGTCTATGAGTTGAAGTGTCATAGGTCGGAAGGTGTCAGTACCGAAACAGCTCAGGTTGTTAGAAACAGTCCGGTACCCGACAGGAAAAGTCCAGACCAGTCCAGTCCAGTCCCAAGTCCTATTTTTGCAGCATGTCCCAGGAAAGTCTGGAAGCAACTGGACCGACAAAGTGATTGCAGCAGACAGTGAGCGGCCGACCGGTACCGGTCTGAAGCAGGCCAAGCCGTGAACTCTCGTGTGAATGTTCTTTGCATACTTGCGAGGTTGAGTGTTGATGAGAACTTGGTTCATTTGATTGGTATCGGTGCTGGCCTGCTGCACCCACTTGGAGTGGAGGCACTGGCAAGGAAGAAAACAGGTGGGTGACAAAAAAAGAAAAGAAAAAAAAAGGTACATCGGGGCTTGACTGGAGGAGGGCCGAAGAAGAAGAGGCATAGCAAGGATAGAGATGGTTAACGGGGGGGTCAAATATTTGCCGTTTTCGCCGACAATTTCGGTGCAAAATTCATCGAAATTTAAAAAAACAAACGGTATGGGCCCATAGTGCAAAATCAAAAAAAGAAACACCAACTTTTTCATTATTGATCGAACAGGTCAAAACTGGACACGGCGTACCCTAAAGCACATATATGTCACACAAAAAGAAAAGAAGAAAAAAGGCAAAAAAACAGCACAATGTGACAGTCTCACTGTGGTGCAAAATTCACCGAAAATAACACCCCTGGTTAACCACATGTGAGCAAGGAGCAAGAGGAGCGAGTACCTGCAAGCGAGGAGCATCACCGAAGGAGCAATTGAAGACCTAGTGAAGTGCTTCTTGCCCCAGCCCTTGTCTATGCAATTCGTTTTGGTGTGTTGGTACCTTCCCACAAACTTTCCTGGAGACCTCTGCTGCAATTAGGTCATGAGTTGACACCATCTGGTCGCATCTGAATTGTTGTTGTTGAAGTCTGCAATTGTCTTTGAATGTATGATGAGTCTAGGTCTAGCGTACGAACTTGCCAGCTGGATGTATCCCTAGACAAAGTAAGAAGCACGGGCAGAGTGACGGGCGGCGGGCGCTGAATAAACAACCCACTTAGCACTAAGACCGGTACTGACTACCATGCAACTGGAAGTCAACAGGAAGCAGTGAGGAGTTCTAGACTAGAGCGCAGCTCGGCAGCTGGGTGAATCACCCCTAGTAGGGAGCATGGGCATGAGCGGCTGGTGCTTGTAAAACAACCTGTCTAGCCCTAAGACCGGTACTGACCGGCATCCGACTGAACCGAAGCTAACGCAGCGAGGAGTTGTAGGTTGAGTAGAGGTTCGGCAGCTGGATAACGAGCGGGCAAAGTAGGGGTGAGACGTAAGGTCCACCAGGGTGTGGAAGCCAGGGAGATTCTAAGGACCGGTATAGACCAGCTGGCGACTTACCTGGTGGTAGTTATACCCGAACTCCTGCGGCGACCAGTGAGGAATCTGTCAGCGTGTTGAGAGCAAGATTTGGTTCATGGCCACGACGTCCTGACCGCATCGTTAAATAATTCCCAAGGTCCTTGCTGGCAGACCTTAAACAGGTGGTTGGCCACCAGCCCTTTAGGCAAGCTGTAGTGACGTCGTGGGAAAGGGAAATTCGGTTGTCAGGTACCAATTTAGGTCTAGAAGTAAGTGGTGAGGATTGTTAGTGTCGAGGAGTAGGTCTACGTGGTGAGGAGGCGGAGTTAACTTACGAGTGCTAACCCTCACCATGGACGACTACCTCATGTTCGCTTCCCTGGCCCTGATATGGGGCCCCTGTCCGTGATATGAGTCGAGGATGTGCACGAACCTCAAGTCCGGTAACCCGTATAGCCCTGAGGACGAGGCAGAGATTGACAGGAGGCTGGCGGAGAAAAACAGGGAGAAAGAGGAAAAAAAGGAGAAGAACTTGAAGAAGGCAGAGAAAGTGAAAAAAAAGTTGGGAGAGGATAAAAGAAGAATGGAGGAAGAGATGAAAAAAAAGATGGAAATGCAGAAACAATTGGAAGAGGAAGCAAAGGCGATAGATGACACAGAAGAAGAAGAGGCAGAAGAGGAAAAACTGGAGAGAAGGGGAAAAGAAAGACCGGGGGAAGGAGAGGAAAAGCATGACGGTGCAGAGAGCAGCCAGGCCAGTCAGCTGAGACTCCACCAAGCGGATGATGAGGATTGGGTGGAGAAATTTGGGTTTCGTAAGGGTTTGCAGCGAAGTTGGAAGCTGTCGTTGACGCTGAAGAAAGGGACCTACTGATTGCAGAAAGGAATAGTGCCCTTCACCAGAGACTGCTAACCCAGAAGAGGAAGGAATTTGATGAGAAGAGGAAGTTGAGGGAGGAAGGAAAAAAGCTGCAACAAAAATTGAGGGAACAGCGAGGTAAGGAGATTGAAGTAAAAGAAAGCCTGGCCCTTGTGACCGATGCCTTGCCGCATACTGCCCAGGAAATGACCGCACTGCAGAAGACGGTGGGGAAGATTGAACGCCACCAAGAAGAGTTCCAGGGAGCATGGAACAACTTTCTCTGTGACTCTTCCCAACGAATTGATGATAGGACTGCCGCAATAGGACTGCCCATCTATGTTGCACGCCCGGCCGCGGCCGGGGGGTCCGAATCGGCCGCGGCCTAGGCCGATGACCGACTCGGCCCGGTTCGGCCTAGGCCGACCAGCCGAGTTCGGTACATTATTTTTTTTACCCATTTTTCACGTACAAAAAAAATAATTTGGGTGTCGGACCTTTGTGCGCAGCGCAGAAAAAAAAAACGCAAAAAAAAGAAAAAAAAAAAAAAAAGAAAGGGCCCCCTGGGCCGTTTTGGCCCTGTTTCGGAGCCAGCGGGTGAGGGGCAACGTGTGGGCAGTGGGCAGTGTGAGGAGGGCGGTGGGTCCAGGCCCAGCCAGTGCCCATCAATTAGACAATCTCTTCACCCAAAAGCTCACAAAACAGCGATTTCGTCAAAACGGACATTTTTTATTTTCTGTGCGAAAATGAAAATCCAAACTGCAGCCAGAATTTGATGAAATTTTGGGTAGGGCGTTCTGAAAATGCCCTACCCCCTCAATGTATTTGGGCTCAGCCAGAGTCCAGATACATCCAGGGGGGTACGGCGTTTTCAGAACGTCTTCCCTCCCTGGATGTATCTGGACTGTGGCCGAGTCCAGATACATCGAGGGGGTAGGGCGTTTTCAGAACACCCTACCCAAAAGTTCATCAAATTCTGGGTGCGGTTTGGATTTTCAATTTCGTACAAAAAATAAAAAATGTCCATTTACAACGGGAAAGGTGGTGGAGATAAGATGGGAGAAGGAGACTGGAAGGGAAAGGAAAAGTCGTCCGAGGGAAAAGAGAGAAGAGAAAAGATGAAGGTGTAAGTCCCTTGGACATACAATGGGAGGAGGGAGGAAAACATATACCAGTGGGAGGTGGCATTGGATACGTACCTTTACGCGGAATTGATCCCATACTGGGACCGTGTGTTGATGGCTAGTTCGTGCCTAGGTGGGGACGCTGCTAACTTCGCCATATCCTTGGTGAAGGAAGCAGGCTGCACTTCGATGGTGTAGTATTCCCAACACACCCACATCAAAGATTTCATGAAGGCCTTGAAGAATAGGTTCGAAAATAAGAACCTGGCTCAACACTAAATGATTGAGCAGACAAATAAGCACCGCCGTCCTTCACAATTTGCAGTAGGTGACTTAGTCTGGGTCAAGTCTAAAGAGTTTGTTCCCAAGGAAGGAATCTCACAGAAACTGTTGCCTGCGTATAGAGGGTCATGGCAGATTCTAGACGTGAAAAGTGAAGCAGATGGCCCTTCCTCTACGATAGAGATTCCGCCCCATCTGCATACTCACGCGGTCTTCCACTCCTCTAAGTCACTCCCCTGTGTGTCTAATGACCAGTTCCTTTCACGTGTTCGATGATTCCACCTGATATGGATGGGCAGTATGACATAGACAAGATTGTTGCTGAATATACCTTCCATACTGGTCGCAGAGGGAGGCCCCAGAGGCAGTACAGAGTTCGATTTGCGTACTAAGATCCCAGTGAAGATCGCTGGTTTACGAGAGATGAGTTAATCAAGACAACCCTCATATTGTTTCCTACTACGAGAGGGCACGTAGAGGACAAAACATCTACGATCGCTAAAAGTCCTAACTTTTCTTGGAGGACCTCGAAATTAGGCCGGCGGGAGTGAAAGAATTCACGCTGCAGACATCTCGAATCCTGGTTCCAAGGTCCCAAGTTGTCCCAGTCTCGGGTGGAACCAGTCCCGGGATGTCCCGTTAGGGTAGATCCTTGGGCCCGTGGGTTGAAGTGTCGTAGGTTGGAAGGTGTCCGTACCAAAACATCACAGGTTGTCATAAGTCAGTCCGGTACCCGACAAGAAAAGTCCAGACCAGTCCAGTCTAGTTCCAAGTCCTAGTTTGCAGCATGTCCCAGGAAAGTCCAAAAGCAACCAGACTGACAAATGATTGCAGCAGACAGGACGACCATTACCAGTCTGAAGCAGGCCAAGCCAAGTCCAACTCTATATTTAGCTTCTATAGTGCTGCTGCTTGTGCATTGAGGCAACTCCTACACATCGCAAGGAAGAGGGCGCTTGAGGGATACTCCATAGCTAGGGTAGTGAAGTAAGGGAGGTCCAACGGCCATAGCCACCAAGCTGGAAGCTTACCTGAGTGGGTGTATCCAGGGCTACAATCTAGGGTTAGAGGAGAGAGAGAGAGAGAGAGAGAGAGAGAGAGAGAGAGAGAGAGAGAGAGAGAGAGAGAGAGAGAGAGAGAGAGAGAGAGAGAGAGAGAGAGAGAGAGAGAGAGAGAGAGAGAGGACCAAGTCCTAGAGAGAGAAGCGAGGCTGAGTGAGAGGGAGAGAACGAGAGAGCAGAGCCATAGCCGATGTTGAGATGCTGTGTGCGGTGAGCGCCAGAGCCGTTGGTGACATGGAGAGTTTAGTTGTATACATTGATCATTCGGGGACAGTTTTCTCACGCGTCGATTGTATCTCCGCTTTGGTTTCTCATGTGTGAACTCTCGTGTGAATGTTCTTTGCATACTTGCAAGGTTGAGCGTTGATGAGAACTTGGTTCATTTCACTGTTGAGCTTATGTCCGTAATGCTAATTGATTTTCTGACTCGTACCTGCTCCTCTAGGTTGTCGGGCCTTTGGATCTGCTTGGAAAACTAGAGCAGTGTGGCTGTTCTATTTACTGGCACGCTTTCCTAGGTAAATCATACTGTTACCCCACCTCCTTGGGTGACTGTGGACCGAAGCCAACCATGTTAATGACTGCAAAAAACTTTTCCTACCCTGCTAGTTTGAGACATTGGATGCCTGGGGATGAAAACGGCAGTTGAGAGGGCTTCGTAATAGTTGAAAGGAGTAGTTTATTTCGGTTTTGAATCTGATTGGGAGGATATGGTTTGATAGGGCTTAGGGTTTTAGCAGTTAGTACAAGTCAGAGGCTGGGTGGATGCTTTGCGGAACCTGGGGTAGTTGGAGTTGGTATGGGTGGATCTGGGTCGGGGGATACCTTGGAATGCGTATAATAGTGGAACTTCTCTCTTACTGAGGGTTCCGCTCTTGGTTTACCTTCCAGGCTCAGATTATTTGTTCTTCTCTGTCAATGAGTAATGAGTTGGAGTCAACCGGCCGTCACTGATATCTAACTAGCTAGCCTCTAAAAACAAAAAAAACATTATAACAGCAAAAAGCGGAGGGAAAATGAGCAGGATTTCCAGAGAGAACCTGGAAGGCGCTAGCGCCGGTCCGGTGAGCGCTATGACGAAGCGCTAATTTGTGCTCCCGCACGATCGTGATTTTCCGCCTCCAGCGGGAATTTGCCGCGTGGGCGGTTTCGCGCGCTTTTTCATTTCCGAATTTGAGTTATCGCGGGAGGGAAAGCAAGGGCGAGCACACGTGACCCCATGTCATGCCACGCCTCCAGGCGTGCCTCCCCCAAGCCAGACAAGGTCAAGCAACTCAGCCGGTGTGACCATCCTAACCAACACCTGTTCTAAAGCGCAAGACCAAATAATTAAAAATTTAAAATGGGCAAAAGAAACTGTTTGGGCACCCTCACCACGTCCCAACTCAGCCGGTGTGACCATCCTAACCAACGCCCGTTCCAAAGCAACAAACAAGATTTCCAAAATCTCAGAGAGTATTGACATAGAGGAAGGCCGATGGGAAAACCTGGATTTCAATATTTACGAAGAGAGATTCAAATTGATCATAGTGTACTACCCGAACACACTAGCAAAAAGAGCAAGAGTAATAGAAAACCTCCTCCCAAAATGTGATCCTAGCATGCATACCATACTAGTAGGGGACTGGAACGCAACTCTAGACCTATCAAAAGACCGTGTATCCGGAAGTAGATCGGAATCAGATCAAGCCTCTTGGAGTAAAACAATCCCCATCCTTAACCTGATGACCGAAAAGGACCACTTCGACCCATTGAGAAGCTTGCACCCGGACAGAGGAGTTCACCTATGTAAAAAGGAACCGAATCCACCATATCTCGTCGTCACGGATAGATTACTTCCTAATCTCTAGTACTCCCATAGGAGCTATCTACAATTACTTCCTAATCTCTGGTACTCTCATAGGAGCTATCTACAAGGTGGCAATAGGAGATTTAGCACACAAAATAGGACTAGACCATAAACCGATCACTCTACAACTGAAGTTAGGAACTGCACCCACGAGAGGTAAAAGCTTTTTCAAAATCAACAACTCCATCCTAAGCACTCCAGAAATAAGGGACGCAATACTGACAGCCTGTATCAACCATGACTACACAAATCTAGAGTTCCCAGACCTTGTCACGTCGCTTTCCGAGCACACCGCAAAAGCCTCTCAAGTTCTGGCTTTTAAAAGAAAGGCTAGGCTGAAAGAACTCAACAAGCAGTGAGGCTAGTGGAGAGGAACCCACTCACCGCGCCAGGGAGCACAATGTATGAAACGGTCCTCGAACAAGCCAGACAGGAATTGTCAAACTGAGACGATTGGAAGAACAAGGGACTAAAAATGAGGGTTAGAATAAAAGAATTGGAAGAGGGAGAAAAAATGACCAAGTATTTTTTCAACAGAATCAACACAAACACTAGAAACACCAACATAGTTAAGCTCCAAATGGAACAAGGCCTGACTTCAGACCCGCAACTTATGCTATCCGCTGCAGCAACTTTCCTTCAGAACCTCTACACCTCAAAAGAGCGAACTTCTCACAGCAAGAAACCTCACAAGCCAGAACTCAATTTCTAGCCTATCTTGATAGGACAATTTCTACAGAACAAGCAACAACCCTAGATGTCCCAATCAGTGAGCAAGAGTTTTTCAAAGCTCTGAAATCACTGAAGGCAAACAAAACACCAGGAATTGATGGGCTATCCAAGGAGTTCTTGGGTAGAATTCTGGCCAACACTGGGTGAGGAATATTTTCAATATTTGGGAGAAGTCTAGGCAAGAGGGACACTATGGAGTAAACAAAGCACGGGGGTTGTTTCCCTCCTTTACAAGAAAGGAGACCCAACCGACATCAGAAACCACAGACCCATCTCATTATTAACAGTCACCTACAAAAGTCTGGCAAAACTCCTAGCTAACAAAATAAGAGCCATAACTAGAAACTGTTCCCACCTAGACCAAACAGGTTCTATACCAGGAAGATTCATCCTAGACAATGTAATGACCATCTTAGAATCCGTAAGATATATCCAGGATAAAAGAATGAATGTCGCCATCCTTTTCTTCAACTTTTTGGAAAAAGCCTACGACCAAGTCCATTGGAACTTCCTTCAACAAAGCATGGAGAGGATGGGGTTAGGACCAAACTTCAGAAAATGGGTTCAAATCCTCTTCTCTGATACTCAAGGGAGAGTACAGGTTAATAGATATCTCTCACAACCTTACCATATGTCACGCTCCGTAAGACAGGAAGACCCACTAGCCGCCCCTATTTCCTATTCATTATGGAAGCTATAGCCTCTTTCCTAGGAAAAGACCCATCGATAGATAGGCTAATGGAGGACAGGGCCCATCCCTTCAACTTGCCCACCGCAATCCTTTTGCAGATGACCTAACAGTACTAATATGAGCCTCAGATTCCTCTTTTGAAGCACTCACAAGAGCAATGCAAGCATTTCAGATAGCATCAAAAATGAAATCAATTGGACTAACACAATAGGTTGGTGGCTAACGGATCCACACTCGAACCCCCCACGATGTACCCCAACCTGGAACCATGGTAATGAACCGCTCAGATTCATGGGCATCCAAATGTCTAAATTCGGTCCGAACCACGCAATGGCTTCAGTAATAATGAACCGAATGATAGCTAAACTAGGCAGTTGGACAAATGACTAGGCATCGACTTTGGTAGGGCGCTATCAATTTTCTCTATGCTCTGGTATGCAACATTGATCTGGAGCCCCCCTGGCATCTAAAATCATAACTGAGGGGAGGAGCAGCGGCATACCTATGGTCAGGGAAACTATCCAAGGAACACTTCATCTCGAAAGTAGAACGGAGGTATGTGACACTAAAGAAATCTAAAGGCGCTTTAGGGATCCTTGACCCAGAAACGCAGACCAAGGCCCTATGGACTAAATGGGTTCTCAAACTAATCATGAAAGGGGCAGGTTTTCCTACTGAAATTGTTTTGCAGGCCTTAAAAATCATGGCAGGGCGGGTGGGAGGTTTTTGGATCGAAGTAGCAGACAAAATTCAAGGGTGCTATATAGGATGGGGATAGCTGCTTCTAAAGTAGGAAGGCCCTGAGAAGGACGTCAGTCCTGGTTACTGGTTACTGTTGAACCCATAGGCCAGTTACTGCAACTCCGGTCAGATATTCCAAGACTGTGGAGTGAGACAAAATTCGAAGGGCGCCGAGAGGATTTGTGATCGAAGTAGCAGACAAAATTCAAGGGTGCTATATGGGATGGGGACAGTTGCCTCTAAGTAGGTAGGCCCGCAGAAGGGCGTGAGTCCTGGTCACTGATGTACGGATCCATAGGCCGGGTACTGTGACTCCGGTCAGATATCGAGGACACGTGAAACGGATCCAAGACTGTGGAATGAGACATTGAACACATCATCCACATAGCAAGGTGTTGCTGTTACCTCACGACGGATTATGGCCTCCCTGGTTTCCGGGGCCACCTCCTGCCGGTCATTCCTTTCGATGTCTAAAATGATGAGGACTTCTCGGGCTCTATCGCCGTGGAAGGGCCCGTATTTCAAGGACGTCCTATAAAATTCCCTTGCCAGCCATGTGCGATTCACGTGTATTCGCTCCATCGTGTCGGCTACCTCTGTTACATGATCAAAACCCCCAAACCAGTCCGCCACGAACTCGGGTACCCAAGTCTTGATTCGGGCACCAGGCGGTTTAAATTCCTTCCATCCCCCCATCACAACTCTACTGCTGACCGTATCCCATCTTTTGTTAGCAAAGCTTTCCCCCGCCTGCCGATCCCTTGCCTCAGCGTCCCCTAAAAGCCACATCGGGTTTTGTCCTGCCGCGAGCGTCGTGCAGAACAGGTGCCAACCCTGTTCCGAGAGAATGATCGTCCCAACTGATTCCACCCTTCCTTCCGCAATCTCTTCCCATCCTTCCTCTTCCCTCAACGGATTCCAGATACGCTCTACCCAAAGGTACGATAGTTCCGGCACAATCTCATAACCCCTGCAATCACATGTGGTCCCTTTCCACTCATTGCTCGGCGGTATTGACATCTCTACTCCCCTTCTGGTTCGTCTTGGTTCCCATGTGCAGTCCCATAATTCGAGTTCCCGGGCCATCGTTCCCTACCTGCACATAGCCGCCAACCCGTTTTCCCCAGGTAAGCCTCCCCCTTCAGAAGTCCCAGTCCTCCATCTCGTCTCCGTCCTCCTCATCACTGAAATCCTCCTCCTCTTCTAGGACATCTCTTTCACCCCTTTCAAGAATGTGTCCCCCGCTGCCACGTTTCGGTAAACTATCTGCCAATGCACCGGGCTGGGAACAAAGATTTCATCCGCGTTGAGGAGGTTTAACACCTCAGCTAATTCTTCCGCCCAGTTTCCTTCGAACGACCCCGCTTCCACCGATAGTTTAAAGAAGTCCTGCCTAGCACCTTGGTACAACCTCAGGCGCGTCATCGACCGGCATATCCGCTCCAATGTATCCCTAGTTCCAAAGACTGCATCCACTAGGAATGGGGGTAGCACGCATCTCATTGTCCTAAGGGGGCGTCTCATATTTTTCCGGTCCCCGAGTTCCACTCGCACCTCCATCCTTTCCATCTCCATTTCTGCCCGCTGACATGCTGCCCATACCACTTCCCGTTCCGCTTGCCTAAACAGCTGATCCGGTGCCGCGCCCAATACTAGTCCCACTACCATTGCGTTTTCCATTTCTTGAGATAGGTAGATCCATCCTCGAGCTTCCACTGTTCCCCGGAATTCTAGGTCCATCAAGCTAGATGAGAGTCTCGTCAGGCTGACCTTAGTCCAGATTGTCTCTATCCAGAGGAACGCGTCCTTCTTATCCAACATCACGGTTTCATAGGCTGGTTCTAGGTCGGTCCATGTCCCTTCTTCCGGGAGAACAACAGATACCCCATCCCTTACTTCTATAGGCATTTCCGGACCACTAGAGTAGACAGGAGGCGACAACCATCACGCCATCTTGTTTCCCGGCGCCTGTCCTGTTTTTCACGTGAGAGCACCACACGGCCCTTCATGGTCAGATGGTTTGATTTTCCTTTTTCTAGATGAGGGTTGTTTTCGGACCCCTCGTCCGGGTCTCCCTAACCTCTCTTATCCATTTCTCAGGTACCATTGCCCTACCATTCCCCCAATCGATCACCCGTGGCTCGCATTCCTTCTTTTCTTAGTTCCACTTTCTTCCGACTCCTATCTAGCCTCTTCCTCATGTTCTCTCACTCGTGCAGACTTAGGCAGGGGTCGAGAATAGACTAGAAGCTTAGTTCCCCTTCCAATATTCATCAGACAACTTTACAGAGGGAGGCACAAAGGAAAAACTCATGCAGACATCGCACGCAGGTCGGTCATCTCCTCACCGACCTTTTCCCCCGAATACCCCATCCCGACTTGCCACTCGTGTACCCACCGTTAATCTCGGGAATCACCCCGCACATCTCGGTGAGGCCATTGGAGCTGGCCGTCCAGGCATTTACTTCCATCGGTCCGATAAGGAACAACCTTTCTCAAACCAGGCTACGAGAAGCTACTGATCGCCTCCCAGGCTCCGTCTTTGCCCCCATGCAGTGGTGCTCCCTCCGCCAGTCCACAGGCTCGGCCCCGTCTGAGGAACGTTTCACACCCCGCCCGACAGATCAATCGAGCCGAGGCCCGTCACCGCACGGACGAGAATGCTAATAAGCACTCGACGTGACAAACTCCCGTTAGACAGCTCGGTGGCCTGACCCCCGCATACGAACAAACGGCAGTCTGCACAGAGAACGATGTTTGGCAACCCGCAGTGGCCGGTGCAGACCCCTCCTTTCCTTCCAAATGGCAGGACGCTCGAAATCCCCATCATGCAATCACAAGTCCCAAGTGGGACACACATAGAACAAGTGCCTTTCCCTTGGTGCACCCAGCGCTTCCTACCCATTGCTCACAATTTTTCACTCAGGACAGTGTGTGCCACTCACCCTAACTTCCATACACAGTGCCCGGTTCCTTTTCGTGGGCATCTTCAAAGGTGAGCTAGTTTTCTTGGAGTCTAGCAACTCCCTTCATTCTCCTTATCTTCACTTCATGTGTCCGTTCATAGGGCAGGATTGTTCCTTCTCGATTACCCTTTGTGTTCATATGAAGTTCCTTCAAGCATTAAGTGTGGTGCATGGAGCCCGCTGGGCTCCGAAGAAAAGCAAAGAGAGCACCCATGTCGGTCGGATCACTCCGTCGCGGGATTTTCATCGGAACCCGGACTAGCCCATAATCCCAATCGCCTGCCAGGTAACCGGAACCCTTCTTTCGCACGAAGAGGAAGGGTCGACCTGGGGCTTGCCCGAAAGAAGGAGGACTAGAGTCATCTCCGAAGGAGACGGCTGATCAAAAGTGCAAGCATGCATGTTCTTCCTCCAGGCCTGAACTTGCCATGCGCCCAACCAACCTCAAATCTGATTCGCTCAAAGGGATCGGGCACACACAAGTCCTCATTCCTTCTCTTAATATTTATGTTCACGGTCATGCGTCGGGCGCCCCCCTCGAGATCGTCAGGGTCAATTTAACCCATACCCGGCACCTCCACCATTTTTGTAGGGGCCGTACCCTGAAGGACTTTCGAGCCTCGGTCGACCCCACTGCGGGTCCCATTTGGCTCGACCCGCCCACGCTGGGCGCGGGTCGTTCGTCCCAGGGGCACCCCCACCTAGTGTTTTGAGATGGGTGGGGTTGGGCCTTTTGCGAGAGGGCTTTACATTGGGGGATGTAGCTCCGCTCTCGCATCAAGATGGTAGCTCTTTGGCACTCGCGGCGTTTTCTCGATTCAGTTAAATCTGATCAGGCAATTGCTCCTTCCAATACGCAAGCAGTCCAGGGGGTTCATTGAGATCTCGTCTTCTTACCGTGCGCAGGCCAAGCGTCATTCATTGGGCCACACACCTTTTCACTAAGCTTAGTAGCTCGAGCCATCCCCGACGGCATCCTTGGGGTGAGGCGGCGACACTCGGACCCCTAGCCGGTACATTTTTTTTGAGGGAGTCACTAGCATCACACCCACCTATTCAAGGCAGCCCTTAGTCCTTCCAGGCTTGCATTGCATTCACGAGAGAGCCATTGCATTCAATCATCACGCAACCACATCCAGGCGTCTACCATTCGTCCAAGCACCCAGCCATCCGACCATATAACCCATCCCGCATCCACAGCTCATGCGATGTCCAAGTCCTTCCCTTAGCCAATTCTCCCACCCTAGTCCGTGACCGTTGGCCCAGCCTCGTCCAAATCGCCCCAAGCTACTCACCTACGGAAGACCACACAAGACAAATGACCAAGTACAATCCCCATTGGGGTCAACATATCGTCCCTTCTCGCAGTCCTAAGCCCCCTTCGCCCTCCAACTCCCCTTCTGAGTTCCCTTCCCTTTTCCACAAGCAAGCCATGCAATCCCTTAGTCATGCAGTCCGGGAGGATGGTTGAGTCAAACCGACCTCGTTCGAAATCAGCGCTCCTTTTTGCTTCCGCAAATGCTCTCAATAGTTCCGTATCCTTTCCTTTTCGGCGGCACAAGGGACCGACAACCCTTCCCTTGCCCTCGCTTTCCACCAATTGAGGACAAAGTTCCTTTCCGTTCGTTCCCTGGCAATGTAACAGGTGAGGGTGGAGGTTAGTCACATGCCATGGGGGGGGGAGAAGGGGTGACGGAAGGGTTAGGGATTAAAGAGTTTTGAAGGAATGGAGGAAGGCGGAGGGAGAGGGAGAAGGAAAGAGAG
>BFEA01000757.1:369585-382558 GCA_003427395.1 Chara braunii | reverse complement strand
TCGCAACTCATCCAGGTTCCCAAATCAAAGTTTGAAGCATCAACACAAAGGGAAACATCACGGAACTTTCACAAGGTGAATCGCAACTCATCCAGACTCCCAAATCGTTGAAAACTCAAAGTTTGAAGCATCAACACAAAGGGAAACATCACGGAACTTTCACAAGGTGAATCACAACTCCCCCAAGGCCCCAAATCAGTGAAAATCGCAGTTTGACAGAAGGAGGGGGGGGGGAGAAGAAGAAAGAAAAGAGAAGGAAGAAAAAGAGGAAGAAGAAGAAGAAGAAGAAGAAGAAGAAGAAGAAGAAGAAGAAGGAGAGAAGAAGGAGAGGATGAAGAAGAAGAAGGAGGAAAAAAAAAAGAAGAAAAAGAAGAAGAAGAAGAAGAAGAAGAAGAAGGAGGAGGCCTCCCTCCTCTTTCACTCACCTCTAGCTGGTCTCTAGGCAGTGAAGTCCCAATGCGTGGTTCTAGTCTCCCGAGTATGGCCTTTCCTCTCTCCCAAGTTCTCTCCTTTTTCCCTCACACCTCTCCTTTAGCTATGGAAGGCTCCTACTTCTAAGGATGTGGAGTCCTTCCCTCTAGAAGGGCTATGGGGACCCCTCTCAGCCTCCCCTCCTACTTCACAGCCTGAGGGCTATGGCGGACCACTCTCCTTGCTCCCTCCTAGCCTCTAGGTCACCTTTCTCATTCTTACCACCATAGCCAGGCTACAGGCTAGCTCCGACCCTCACTCCCTTGCTTCTCTCTCACTCGGACTCTTTCCTGGACTCATTTGGGCAGCATGGGCACCTCTCATGCTCAAATGAGAGTTGCGGCCTACACCTCCAGCTTATGTAGGCTGGAACAGGTGCACCGCCCAACCTCTAGGCCCCTCCAAGTGCCTCTAGGTGGAGCGAGGTACCCCAAAGGCCAAATTTTCGGTTTTGGCCTATCTCGGGGTACCTTGGCCTCATTTCGGCCAGGTACATGTAGTCCGAGAGGCTGGTACCCTCTCGAACTACCCCTTGGCCTACCCCGGCCTCTTTTCACCTAAAAAAGTGCTGCCTTTTGGGTACCGCTACCCCAAAATGCAGTCTTTACCAAAATTTGAGGGCCTAGAGGCCAGTTTTCCACCTTTTTCTTGGTCTAGGCCTCCTTTGGGTAGGCCGTTGCATTTTCCCAAGTGGCGGCACAGATCTCAACCTTGGATTTGGCTGAGATCTATGGTTCTCATCATTTCGAGTTACTCCAAGCTCCCCCTTGCTCCAAATTTGAGTCTTTTGCTCCAATTCTCAATTTTTTTGATATACCTAGCCCAACCCTTGGGCCAAATTCGCAGTTTTGTTTTGCTTCTCTCTTTGTTTTCCCTCCATTTCGCTGCCAACTCATTCCGGAGCTAGCCGTTTTGTGTCAGCCCACAAAAAACGGCAAGATCTCCTCCTCCGCAAGATAAGATCTCAGATCTAAGGCCCAAAAATGAGCCGGCCAACGCACATCAGCTTTTTCCCTTATTTTTGCTGCTAAAATTCAGATATTGTAGAGATAATGCCCAAAGGGCCTTATCTCTGCAATCCGGACTGCATTCCTAGGATCTAGGGGGGATGAGGTCATCATTGGGACCTGCCCATCCCTACTGCTGCAGTCCCAATTTGGCGGCACATTTTCCTCCACTCATTCCTCCTCCCTTGTCTTATTCTCCCCCTTTTTCTCCCCTTTTTTTTCTCCTTCCTCTTTTATTTCTGTTGGGACAAGTGTCCAACAACTATTTCTCCTCTTTCTAGTTGTTGGACCCTACCCAAGGTCTGATTTTGCAGCCGGCATATGGCCGTTTCACCTCGGACTGCAGTAGTGGCACCCCCAAGGCCAAAGGGGGCTCCTTCTTGCTGCCGCCGCTTCCAGTTTTTTGACCCCCTTGCTCCAATTTTCCTAGGCCAGTCTTTTCTCCACGTGGAGTCCTCATAACTTCGTTTTTCTTGGTCTGGTCGGTCCGGAATAACCCAGACTGCTGGTTGGCCCCCTCATTACTACTATCCCCTCCTCATTTTCCCCCGGCACCTCCCGTCGGCGCTTGCCGCGGCGGCACTCATCATTTTCATCCGGACCCCTGGCCCGGGCGGTCCCGCCCACCTGATATTATGTTATTTTATTTTTATCGTTGTCGTTGCATCGGATCCAGGATCCCCCCGGGTCGCCCCAGGTGTCCCCCGTCCATTCCGTCACATGCCCGTCTTCCCCGTTCCGTTGACAATTTCCATCAGCGCCCGACTTCTCCTCCTTTTCTTACTGCTCCTAGTCCCTCCCCTTTTCGTCCGGCGTCACCCCGAGTGACGTCCCGCTCGCGCATGTCCCCCTATCGGCCGGTTGCCAACTATCCCGCTGACGGCTCCGACCTTCGTCCTCCGTCCGCGGCTCCTGACGCTTTATCCTATCGATACCTGCCCTACTAGTGGTCCCGCCGGTGCTGCCATCTTGTCTAGGCTCGCGTGGTCCCTGACACTGTGATCCGCCTGCGCTCCGTCTATCTCTAGGTCTTACGTGGTTCACGATACTTCGCCCTGCCGATACCACGCCGCCCCTCGGTCCAGCGCGGTCCCCGACACCTAGTCGTGCCGGCACCGTACTTCTTCTTAGTCCCCTGTGGCCCTCAACACTTTGCTCCGCCGGCACCATACTTCTTTCCTTCCCTTGCTGCGCGCCCCCTATGCTACTACTGACTTCTCGGCGGCCCTCCTTCGTCCTTGGGGAAAGAGTCGCTCCCGCTTTCCTCTCACCGTCCTTCGCGGCTTCCTGTTCAGACAGTTCCTTTCTAGTCTGGCGGTCCTGATGACTCTGGGCAGCCTCTAGCCTCTTACTGTCTGTGCCCATGCTTCCGATCTTTCCAGCATTCCTGCCTCCGGTTTTCTCCGTCGTGCACAAATTGGTCATATGCCGTCTCTCGAGTGACGGGAAATCGTTCGGGACTCACCAGTCCCGACAACGTTCCTTGTTGTGAAAGAATAGAACACTTACATTGTCCCTTTCTCCTAGACGCCCTTCCTTCCTGTCGCCCTTCCCTTCTCATAGCCCCTCCGCTCCTGTAATCCTTCCTTTCCCACTAGAATTATCCTCGTCATTCTTTCCAGTTGTTTCCTTCCCGTAGTCCCTCCCCTCCCGTAATCCACTCCCGTAGTCTCTCCCTTTCCGTACGGTTCGACTTACACAATGATTAAGTGTCGCTACCGAAAGCGCGTCTCTGTTGCCGCAATTTCAGTTGTCACAGGTTGTGTCACCTTTAGCTCTGGCGCCACGTCTGTTTCGCCACATTCCTCATAGCCCCTCCGCTCCTGTAATCCTTCCTCTCACACAAGAATTATCCTCGTCATTCTTTTCCAGTTGTCTCCTTTCCGTAGTCCCTCCCCACCCGTAATCCACTCCCGTAGTCTCTCCCTTTCCGTACGGTTCAACTTACACAATGATTGAGCGTCGCTACCGAAAGCGCGTCTCTGTTTCCAGTTGTCTCCTTCCCGTAGTCCCTCCCCTCCTGTAATCCACTCTCGTAGTCTCTCCCTTTCCGTACGGTTCGACTTACACAATGATTGAGCGTCGCAACCGAAAGCGCGTCTCTGTTGCCGCAACTTCAGGTATCATAGGTTGCGTGAACGTTGGCTCAAGCGTGTCTCTGTTGCCGCAACTTCAAGTATCATAGGTTGCATCAACGTTGGCTCTGGCGCCACGTCTATTTCATCACGGTCAGCTGCGCGTCGGAGTTGACGTCACATCCGTTGCCTGAATATCCCAGATCCGCGGCGTAGCGCCCATGCGACGCAGCCGTCGTGCGCTGACCCGTCGGCGCAGTCGGTCTTCCTGTTATGTTATTTTCTATTCTCTTGCATGCTCTCTTCCAGCAACCCTCTGTATTCTACCTCTATTATGTGGAGGGCGCCTTCCCCTGCCTCCTTTAAGGACATTGATGTGCGGTCTATAGTCTTTTGACATCTTCTCTTCCATATCATCCACAATGTTGCTTGTCTAAGAATGTGAAAGAAGGTGGTTTCATGGTTTTGCTAAGAGTGGGGGGTGCGTTGACCCAGTAGGGGGGTTATCTGGTCAGTGGGTAAGGATTTGTTGGTAATTGTGTGCCAAAGTTCAAAGGATTGAGAGAGTTTTGACAGTTTAGTAAGCAATGGTCCACATCTTCTACGAGTCCCTCTGAACGAATCGCGTAGAGTTCCTGTAACGGGGATCTGGATTGTACGTTCCTTCTTTTATTCAACCATTTGTTAACCGTTAGAGCCAGGTGGGCGAGTAGCCATTGGAAGCTTCTTAGTTTGACTGGGTTTATGGCTAAGCTTCTGGTCGAAGAAATACATGGAATCTGATTTTGTGGCAGGCTGAAATGTGTCTGCCATCTTTGCGCTATGATTTGTGTTATGGGATATGATCTCGTCCATAGAGAGTAGCCTAACTTAGTGGTATATTCCAGGATGTTCGTTTGCTTTTCTAGATTAAGCCTCCCTGTTCTCAGTTTCCATGCCCGTTCCGCCTGGTCAAGCTCTAGATCTTCTATGTTTGTTTGCGGTTTGTATACTCTGCGGTCCTGTGTTTCCACTATTCTCACCTTCCTCAGTTTTTGCTCTTGCCAGGCTATTTCTCCTGTAGGGTTCTTGCTGAGCCGGCTTGCTGTTGCACCTGGGTCCATGTGTGTAGCTGTCGCAGATGAGCCATTTGTTCCCGGGGTCCCTCCTTGGTTCGGAATTGGTATGCCATCGTGGGAGGACTGCCTGCTACCTCTGTTGCCCAGTCACCGTCTGTCCAGATGTGGCTACCTCTGAGAAGTCTGCGCCAGTTTTCCGGTATAGAGATCAGTATATTGGTCAGGTTTCGTTGTAAATTATGAAAGCCTTTAATTGCTCTCTCAATTTCCCGACCGTCCTCCATCGCCGCTCTGTGTTATGCCAAAGATGCTTGATTTGCCACACTCCTTTCTCTACCCATGATCCCTATCTTGAATCTTTGGTTGTTACCGTCCAAGGTTTTCCTTGTGGGTCCAAAAGCCATTGATTACAGAAGAGGGGTTGTCTGAGTACTTCTTCCTTGGATTTGGGTTCCCTTACTTTCGCTGGGAATATTTCTCCCCTTGTTTTTAACAAATGTTTCCATAAATCGTTGCTTTCGGGTTCTTCATAATCAATCTCTGTTGCCCCGGGTTCTTCATGATCAATCTTTGTTGCCCCGGTTGTGCCTTTCATTGCCCATGACTTGACCATGATCCAAAGCAGCCCCTTCATGTTGTCTGGTGTTTTGAATTTTGGCAATTTCTGTATTCTTCTCAGGTCTAGTTGAGTCCATGGTAACAGAGATTAGAGAGATTAAACTCAAAAACAATGTAGTCGAGGTTTTTCAGTTTGCTTCAAAGCACCTGCTTCATACTCTTAAATACCCGCTCACGACTCATCTAGAGCCGAAAAAGGAAAAGAAAAAGAAAAAACTCAAAATTACGTAAATAAATAATGAGCAAAAATCAAGCCAAGTCCATTCTCCGTAGTGACTTGGATACTCTGTGCTTTCACACGTTTCTCCTGAGTCCGGAGTTCGTCTTCCCGATACCATTCTTTTTTCTCAGCCGTGAATGCGCCAACTTGACGGCGGACACTTGCTTCATTTGTCCTTGTGTGTCGCGCCGAATTTCCTTCCCCTTCCTTGCTTTCCCTCTGCTTCTCCTTGGTTTTCGGCGTTCCTTCTGGGTCAAACCATCCTAGCACCCTTTCCCTAAGGTTCCAGAGTCCGTCACACGCCCCTGTTACTTTCGGCGTGGCGGGCAGTCTGCTAGTGCCGTTGTCGATGGCGGGTGGGGTCATAGCGTTTTCTGTCTCCTCCGTCAGGGGGTCGTTCTTGTCCTTCCCCTTCTTACTAGGCGTCCCTTTGTGACTATTATCCTTCCCCTCATACCTGGCCTTGTCCTGACCAGTCCTGCGTCCCTCACGTGACCCTGCGCCCTGGGGGTCCTCCTCATCCTCGACCATCATCTGCTCGATAAGCCTTGCCTTAAATTCTGCAGTCTGCTTTTCTATCTCTGCCAATCTACGGCTGGCATCCGAGACTTTTGTCTTTTTAGGGGTGGCTCCTGCTGAGTTCCGAGGGCTTGTTCTCATATCGTTTCCCCCTTCCCTGTTTTCCTGAGGTCCCCTTTTGCTACCCCCAGCTTTCCCCGAGCTTTCTCCAATTGAGGCATCCTTTCCGTCTTCTCAAGTTCCTTCCAGTTTGGCCGACTCTCGATCCCTGGTTGATCCCTCGTTTCGTTCCCTATCCCCATTCGTGCCCTCATTCCCTCCGCTCTGTTGGTCATCGATTCCTTCCTCAGTTGCCATTCCTTTACCTAGCCTGCACATGAATTTTTTTTTTTTGCGAAAAGCGACCGGTTGTTCATAACTGCCCTAGTCCCAGCCCTAAAACCCGCCTATTCCCATGTTTTTTTTTTTTGCGTCTTATATTAATTGGTCCGACTCTCCTGACTTTTCTTTCCCAGGGCGTCCTTCAGGTTTTTCTCCCGCCGGGGAGCTTGCCGCCGCTGCTTAGCATTTTTTTACTGCCGTGCTTTGGCTCTTAGGGCGGTGTTTGAGCCCAATGGCCTTCTTATCAAGGATGACCCTTTTGGCTTTTCGACCTCCAAATGCCCCAGAGTTGTCTGGTGCGGGTGGTCTTCCTAGTTCCTCCTTGCCGCGCTATCGGTTCGGACGGAGCTCCAACCACTGCCCTTTTTTTGCTGATGGCTGCCTACTTATCTTAGTACCCATCCTTTATTTCCCTACCTCTTCCTGACGCGTTTTCTCATGCTGGTCCCTCAGGCCTGCCCTGCTCATCCGGTTCCTCGAACAGGTCAGCCAGTCCAGCAAGGTAATTTTCCCCATCTCTATTTCCCTGATAATTATTGGCTCATATTCTTCAAACGACAGGTGGGGCAATCCGAATATCAAGATCTCCCAGGCCTGATTCCCCTAGAATGGCCCATGTCTGACCGACACATCATAGAACATGCTCGCTGTTTGTGGCCGGAAGAGGTGGATCCAGACCAGGGTCGAGTCCACCAGGTCCCTAGCTCTTTTGAGGCTACCGAATACCAAGTCCACCATGAAACGAGGTACTCGACACCTCAACCCGGTCATTGGGGCCTTAAACTCTCGCCACCCTCTGACCTCCACCCGAGTTCTTAATCCCACGTTTTTCTCCTCCGCACTTCCTAGCCCACCCTGTTCAACACCCTAGTAGCCCTCTGGAAGATTGGTAGCAACCCGTGACCTAGTGCCAATTCCGTTCCTAGAATGTACCACCCGAGTTCTGGTAGGTATACGGTCCCCGTCACCCTAAGATCAGTGTACAGATTTTCCCCCGGTCCCCTGTTAATTCTTATACCATCCCACAAACATTCCACCATCATGAACGCCTGACCCCTTCCCAGGGTCACGGCTCTCCACTCGGTATCCAATCCTTGAATCATGTAGCTTGCTGGGAGCGACACCTCCCATCCACCTCCGTTTTTCGTGGGTGGCCGCGGGTGCATGGGTCGTCGCAGCATCCGGGCGCGTCTCATCGCCATTTCCGACTTAGAAGTCCCCTGCACAGTTTTAAACAGCACGCGAGTTTACTTATTCCACTTGGTCTTCAATTTTCCGCCCGAACAACTTCCCGATCCCTAGCCTGGTGCTTCTTTCCCCTCTCCTTGGCCCTATTACCGACCTGTCCCCTCCTCCGTCTGCTCATATAATCGGTACAGATCATCTATGTACGCCATTCCTTGGTTTATCTCCCGTCGGACGATGCCCCACAGGACCTCACTTCCCACGACCAGAACCCTCGGCCTGGTACTAAACACAGCACGCAGGATGCGCAACACCTCGTACTTCTGCTCTCCGTTGAACGGCCCCATTTCTAAGAAGGCCCGGTAGTATTCTCGATGTACCATCGCCTCTTCATATGTCAGGCTTGTGAGGTCGGCCGTCTCATTCGTACATTTTCACTAAGCACCGGTAGTATTCTCGATGTACCATCACCTCTTCATATGTCAGGCTTGTGAGGTCGGCTACTGCTTGTCTAACAAGTTCCAAACCGCCCAGTTTTTCCAGCAAGAAGGGTGGCCGCCTCATTCGTACATTTTCACTAGGCAATTCAAAACTCCCGACCATGGCTACCCTAAGGTCCGCTGTTACATCGTCAACCCCCGGATCTGCGAACTCAAATCCCGCTTGCCATACTAACTGCCATGCCCCTTCAAACATGCTCAATGAGTCTTCTCCTGATGCCAGCCGAACTCCGAACTCCCTCCATCCGTTTTCTGACACATACAACCGCCCCTCTGCGCGCACGTGCCCCCGTGGGTCCGGGTTCCATTCCCCATTCTCAGCCGCGTGCCACTCAACTTTCGTCACCAAATAAACCATATTCTCCGCAAGCTCGATCCCGACCCAATCCGCCACCTGGTGCCATCCCTCGCCTGTTGTCGGCAAGCGAACCTCTATCCCACCCGGTACTTCCCTAGGCGGTTCAATGCCCAAGGGGCGTTCCTCAAGGAACGTCCTTCTTCGTGCCATCGCGCACTCGCCTTTGATCTCCCGGCTCGCGATCCACGCTGAACCCTACAATGGCCAGACATCCCATTCCCTTATCTTAGCGATTTTTGCCGTATATGTCTGGCTCCACAGCTTCCCTGTGCTTAGTCGAACCACACTCAAGAGAGTAGTCGCCACCCTCACCAGGACACTAAACAAGAACCAGGGGTATCTCGCAGATGCAAAGAAGAAACTCACGTTCGATGGGGCCAACATTACGGAGTTTCTAATAGATTATGAGAACCTAGCAGCCTTACTCAAATGGACGGAAGAGGAAAAGATGGAGCACCTAAGACAGCACGTGTCGCTAAGCTTGGGAAGGGACATTATGACCATCGTCGCCTCCAGTGGATCCTGGAAAGAAACCAGGAATGAGATGATGAGGAAATACCTGAAGGTAGAGAAAATGGCAACAGAGGCCGAATTAGCCGCAGTCCAGAGGAAAAACTATGCGACTTACAACGATTTGCTAAGGGCATTTACGTTAGTGGCGTTGCGAATTCCCGGGGTAACGGACCGCATAATGAGTAAATACTTCCTCAGGCAGTTCTCCGAGTTTGATAAGGATAAGATTATGTCAGCATACCAGCAGACCAGTAAGTTCGAATACACGAGAGATGTGGACTTCAGCACCGTAACAGACCTTGCGAAAAAGACAGTGGTCACCGAGACACTAGACCTGCTTAAGGAAGGGGAGGTCATAGATCTGACCGGGAAGACAGGGGATAAGGTCAAGAAGGGGATAGAGAGCCTGCACGAACGGGTGCACGGGGTTGACAGCAAGATGGACACAATGGAAAATGCACTGTTAGTAATGCAGGCGCAAGTGTCCAGACCCGCCCTCCCGCCCCAAGAGGCCATGGTTCCGGCAGCTGTAGCGAACCGGGGGTTTGGCAGAAGGGACCCGGCCAACGAACAATGCAAATATTGCACCATGATCGGGCATTTCGTACGGGCCTTTCCGAGACTCAATCACGATATCGAGCGGCAGAGGTGCAGTAGGTCCCTCAAAGGTGAGATCCTCAGACCTAGGGGGGAGCGTGTCAATTGGAACTCGCTAGGGGGGATACGGCGAGCCGTCATTCTCCTGAATAACCTAGAAATAGCTGCCGTAGAAGCAAAACCGATAGCCGAGATTGTCTGGGACCAGCCAAGGGGACGCGGACCACAGGCCAATTTTATCCTAGAAGGCAATGGCCAGGATAGGGTAAATATTACCACTCGCCGGGCCTGCGCAGAGAATAAGCTTATTCAAGATACAGTAATGGAAGAACTCGCAGGGACTAGCACGGGCCAGCAAGAGACCGAGGCCGGGGAACAAGAAAAGGTTTATGGGAAACCAAGGGAGGACGAACCGGTAGACAAGGCTACGGCGGCAAAAAAAAAGTTCAGGTATCAAATTCCGATCCTGACTTCGCCAGAAATCGATGGCACCTTGAGTAAGCTACTGGGTACCATGGTATCGGTGTCTTTTCAGACTATGCCGCAAGCCAGCCCGAGGATGCTTAAAGGACTTAGGCAGTTGCTAACGCGTAAGCGCGTAGAGGTAGAGGAGGCCCCGGAACTGCAAGAGCAGGACACGGAAGAGGCCGAGGCGCCGCAAGGAGTCTCCAACCTCCAAAGCATCCCAGGGGGCCTGGAAGATTTGGAAAAGGCCTTTGCTGACATTCGTTTGAACCTGCCGGACCGAGAAGGTGGTGAAGTCATGAGAGCACCGCCTGGCACTAAACTTAGCTTTCACTCACTGTCCGTAGGAAAGCTTAAAATCCAGATCGGAACTCACCACACCGATGCATTAGTGGATGGCGGCGCGGAGATTACCCTCATACGACGGGATTTCGCAACAATCACCGGGTGCACAATAAACAAGGAAGTAGCAGGGAGTATCAGGGGAGCCGGTGGAGAAATCCCCTTCACTGGGTACGTCACCAAATGCGCGGTCCGGGCAGGAGTCCGGGAATCCATCTGGTCTTTCCAACGGATGACCGTCATGGAAGAAATGGAACATGACATAATCCTCGGGAGACCATGGTGCGCCAATGTAGAAATGATAGGAATGCATCTGCACGACGGCACATACATGGTAGACATAGAGGACCCAGTGACCGGCCGCGGGGAACTCCTCCGACTTCTTGGGACCGGAGAGGACCCTCCGAAGGGCAAACTGGCAACCTGGTCTCCAACATTCGAAGAAAGTGTGCGGAAGGGGGCATTTGCACGAATGGAAGGCATGAGGGAAAGGGTAGAAATTATGATCGAGGAGGCTTTTAGTAAAAAGGAATGGACCAAGATGGGTCTGCCCGTAAAGAAGAGGAGGCCCGAGGACGAGTCCCTGGAAGTTATGGTGGCAGAAAAAGAGTTGGAAGTCGAACTTGGGGCCAGCCTGCCCAAACCAAAGGAAGCCCGGAACGAAATGTCGGAGGTAGTGCTTGAAATCCCAGATTTATTACAACTCGTTAAGGCCATCAGGTACCACAAAGTGGGCGTGGACCTCGCAGCGCTTGCCAGATTTGAGAATGGGGTTCGAAAGGGCTACTGTCTGAATGGGAAGCTAGTCAGCATCCAGCCCCGCGTTTTGGAGGTAGCAAGGTCGATCCCGACTGTTCATTTTTTAGGAGAACGATCCCCGAAGGTAGTGTGCGAAAGTATAAACCCGTAGGCAAGAAGGCCAAGCCGGTCTCGATCCTAGTAGAAACGTCAAAGGAAGAGGCCATGGAGAAGGAGGAGAAAATCTTGCGGGTAATAAGGGAGAGGCGAGCAACGGAAGGGCATCGCATACCAGATGAGGTGGCAGACACCATGAAAATAGGAGTGGAAGGGTTTCTAACAGCGGAAGAAACTCAGTTGATAAGAAAATCATGTCAGGAGTTTCATTTAGCTTTCGTCTTCAACGATCATCAGAAAGGACGATTGGACGCAAAGCTAGTTCCCCCTGTCAGAATCCACACCGTACAACACGAGTGTTGGAATGATAAAGGGCCCGCCTATGAGTTTGGGATAGCAGTGGAGGTCACCGACCTGCTTAGAGCCAAAATAGATTCTTTCGTGGCTGAACCGACCGCATCTCCCTACGCGAACAAGTGGTTCGTGTTCAAGAAGCCCAATAAGACACTCAGGTGGATCTAGGACCTGCAGAAGCTCAATGCGGTAACAATTAGGGACGCAGGCTCGCTTCCACAGGCTGATTTATTGGCAAAATTTCATGCATGGCGGAACATTTACTCCCTGGTAGACTTGTACTCAAGATATGATCACTTGCCGCTCGACGCGAGGGATAGACCGTTTACCGCAATGCATACCCCGGTAGGACAATTGCAGATGCAAGTGACCCCTATGGGCTTCACAAATGCGGTAGCAGAAGCTCAGAGGAAGATGCTCGCCGTCGCAGGGGATATGTTTCCGGAAAAGTGTGAACCTTACATAGATGATAATCCCGTGAAAGGCGCAAGATACAAAAATGAGACGGAAGTATAACTGGGAGTGCGGAAGTTCGTCTGGGACCACTTGCAGGATATTAAAGACTTACTCCAACGATTCCTAGTCTACAACATTACTGCAAGCGGACCCAAGAGCATCCTGGCTGTCCCGGAAGTGACCATACTGGGATTCCGCTGTAGAGCTTATGGGAGGAGACCCGATCCAGCAAAGACTGATAAGATCTCTCAGTGGCCGACACCCCTGCGTACCACGACGGAAGTACAAACCTTCCTAGGGGTGGTTGGGTTCTGGAGGATCTTCATCAAAAGTTTCGCAAAGATAGCAGAACCCATCCACGCGATGATTAGGGAAGGTGGCACTATGGATTGTACCGAGGATAGGGAAGAGGCAGCCCAAACCTTGAAAGACATCTTGTCGTCCGACCAGGTCACTCTAACAGCACCCTGTTTCAATGACGAGGTGGGACGACCCTTCATCTTAGAAACAGACGGGGGACCATTGGCAGTGGGAGGAGTATTGATACAGAGAAGCGAGGAGGGCAAAGAAAGACCAATCCGATTTGAAAGTAGGACCCTAAATTCAGCCGAACGACGGTATTCGCAGTTCAAGAAGGATGTCTTAAACAAAGGATTCGTGAAAACCTAACAAAATAAATTGTTAGGTTTGCACGAAATGTATTCAAGATTATGATAGCACGTTTTTCAAGCCTCATCGAGGAACAAAATTCTACGTGAAGTAAAACAACCGCAAAAAAAAGAATAGAAAATAACTTTTTGAGAACAACTTGAAGTAGCGAGGAGAAAAACAAGTTTTTCCACATAAAATCACTACCTGGTGAAGGAGCATATGTTCAAGAACCGAAATATCTCATTTTTTTGTTATCTCAAAAAATCATGTTTATAGTCTTATAAGATGTACTAGCTAAGCGCCCGCGGTGCGAGCGGTGCGAGCAATGCTCGAAAAAAAACAAAAAAA
>BFEA01000757.1:321346-334762 GCA_003427395.1 Chara braunii | reverse complement strand
TCTCTCTCTCTCTCTCTCTCTCTCTCTCTCTCTCTCTCTCTCTCTCTCTCTCTCTCTCTCTCTCTCTCTCTCTTTCTCTCTGTCTTTCCTTCTCCCTCTCCCTCCGCCTTCCTCCATTCCTTCAAAACTCTTTAACCCCTAAACCTTTCGTCACCCCTTCTCCCCCCCCATGGCATGTGACTAACCTCCACCCTCACCTGTTACATTGCCAGGGAACGAACGGAAAGGAACTTAGTCCTCACTTGGTGGAAAGCGAGGGCAAGGGAAGGGTTGTCGGTCCCTTGTGCCGCCAAGAAGGAAAGGATACGGAACTATTGAGAGCATTTGTGAAAGCAAAAAGGAGCGCTGATTTCGAACAAGGTCAGTTTGACTCAACCATCCTCCCGGACTGCATGACTAAGGGATTGCATGGCTTGCTTGTGGAAAAGGGAAGGGAACTTAGAAGGGGAGTTGGAGGGCGAAGGGGGCTTAGGATTGCGAGAAGGGACGATGTGTTGACCTTAATGGGGATTGTACTTGGTCATTTGTCTTGTGTGGTCTTGCGCAGGTGAGTAGCTTGGGGCGATTTGGACGGGGCTGGGCCCACGGTTACAGACTAGGGTGGGAGAATCGGCTAAGGGAAGGACTTGGACCTCGCATGAGCTGTGGATGCGGGATGGGTTGTATGGTCGGATGGTTGGGTGCTTGGACGAATGGTAGACGTCTGGATGTGGCTGCGTGATGATTGAATGCAATGGCTATCTCGTGAATGCAATGCAAGCCTGGAAGGACTAAGGGCTGCCTTGAATAGGTGGGTGTGATGCTAGTGGCTCTCGTAAAAAAAATGTACCGGCTAGGGGTCCGAGCGTCGCCGCCTCACCCCAAGGATGCCGTCGGGGATGGCTCGAGCTACTAAGCTTAGTGAAAAGGTGCGTGGCCCAATGGATGACGCTTGGCCTGCGCACGGTAAGAAGACGAGATCTCAATGAACCCCCTGGACTGCTTGCGTATTGGAAGGAGCAATTGCCTGATCAGATTTAACTGAATCGAGAAAACGCCGCGAGTGCCAAAGAGCTACCATCTTGACGTGAGAGCGGAACTACATCCCCCAATGTCAAGCCCTCTCGCAAAGGCCCACCCCCACCCATCTCAAAGCACTAGGTGGGGGTGCCCCTGGGACGAATGACCTACGCCCTAAGCGTGAGCGTGGGCGGGTCGAGCCAAATGGGACCCGCAGTGGGGTCGACCGAGGCTCGAAAGTCCTTCAGGGTACGGCCCCTACAACGTTCATAAAGAAGGTAAGTCAATTCCAATGTCAACGCGTTTATTTGGTAAGGGAGAGTCTCTACATTTTGAAGAGTCATAAGAAAGATCTATATTGTCTCTAAAAGAGGGAAGTACCATACGGACTATAGGGGAGAAGGCTGGAAGAGAGGGTCAATGCTTTTATTTTGTAAAGGAGAGGACCTCCAAAATCAGTCGAAAAGGACATATATGGTAGTCACAAAGGGAGTGGATTGAATCGCATCAACAGTGTTGAAAAGTCATACGAAAGAACTATATCATCTCACAAGGAGAGAAGTAGGATATGGGCTATAGGGGAGAAGGCAGGAAGAAAGAGTGATGTGTTATCAAGGGAGGGGAAGACGTGGCAAAGAACAGGGAAGGGACAGATCATAAGGAAAGAAAGGTGGGAGGGAGACAGATCAGGGAGTGACGTGGCAGAGAAAGGGAAAACAATGTGGGGGGGAAGGAGAGGGTGAGGACGGGGTGTGTTGGGGGAGGGCGCATATTTGAAAGATAGAATAGAGACTTAGCAAATCACGAGACGAATTCTAGAATCAAAAAGAGGAGGGGGGGTGAGGGAGACAGATCAGGCAGTGACGTGGCAGAGAAAAGGAAAGTGATAGGGGGGAGAAGGAGAGTGCGAGGACAGGGAAGGGACAGACCATAAGGAAAGAAAGGTGGGAGGGAGACAGACCAGGGAGTGACGTAGCAGAGAAAACGAAAGTAATGTGGGGGGGAAGGAGAGTGTGAGGACGCGGCGTGACGGGGGAGGGCGCATATTTGGAGGTTAGAATAGAGATTTAGCAAATCACGAGACGAATTCTCGAATCAAAAAGAGGAGGAGGGGTGGAAGGAGGTGAGGTAGAAAAGGGAGGGTGAAGGAGAGTAAGAGGGGAGAAGGGAGAAGGGAGCAAGTAGTTAGCAGTAGTATTTGGAACAAGGTCAAACAATTAGGGGGGGGGGAAACACGGAGGGGGTGGGGGAACAACGCGGATAAACAAGAGGCGGATGTGAGGTACGAGTGGGGAGAGATAGAACGAGTTGGAGTGGGGAAAGGGAGTGGAGGGGCTTGCCGAAGTAGGGGGTTTGGTGGAGTTGGTGGGGGGAAGGAGAGTGTAAGGACGGGGAGTGTAGGGGGAGGTCGCATATTGGGAAGTTAGCAAGGAGACTTTGCAGAACACTCGAATCAAAAAGAGGAAGTGGACGTATGGGAGTACCGGAACAGGATCTGCAGTCACTTCATGATCTCTATGCACGTCATGCTGTATTATTTAATTTCTCAGGCAAAAACAGAGAACTCTCGCTCAATGAAAAAAGAAAGTGGGTGATGGAGCGGCTCAGAGGACTAGAGAACATACCAGGAATGGAACCAGAGGTGTCATACCACAAAAGAGGAAGATTTACGGTAATGATAGTTTGTGTGGATACAGCGTACGCTCAATTTTTATTATCCTTGGGTTCTCTCAAATGTCATGGATCTATGGTAACCATTCAAGCATGGAAGCCTCCTCAGCCACCGCCGGCGGAAGCATCGAGACACAGGCAGTCTATGCTCAGAGATCATTTTTGGGTACAATTTGACAATCTTTTGGAGGGTATGCACAGCTTCGTCCAACAACGTCTCATGGAGGAATATCCAAATGACCCAATTATAGAGTGGCTCCCTGCTAATCCGGATTTTCTTGCTCCAAATCATGATTCCAAGGTGGCATGCTTGGAAGCTAAGTCGGGAGCTCCACCGAAGTTCCCAGAGGTCAAGATTTTTCAAGGAAGGACAGAAAGAATAATGGTCTTTATATCCACAAAAACTAATCTCTTTTGTTTTAAGTGCAGGGGGAGGAGACATTTGGGGATGCACTGCCCACAGTCTGTGGGGGGGTCAGGAGGTAGTCAGCCACAATTAAAGCAATCAATGCTGGTTGAATCAGACAACAAACCAGGGGTCTGGTTTATTAATTCAGCACAATACAGAGGCTGGATTTTTTATGACAATCTGGACACTCCACGATGGGTGTGGGTTTTGAGCAGAGCACCAACGGTGAAACCGGACATCTACCCTCCATATGATAGCAGATGGCGACAAATGGGTGCAAAAAGGATGGTGGATAGGGATGTGGGCTTTCTCACCAAGCCTATGATAGATGAAGCTACGGTGATGGATGACAGGCAGAGATTACAGACCATGGCAGAGCTAAACAAAGTGGGACAATCAGAAGAGCAGGCTTTTCTGGAAAACAGGAGAGCAAGAGAGGAAGCAAGGAGGACGGAAGCAAAGGGAGGTAAAGAGGAGGATGGGGGCGATAGTGTGCAGGAAAGTAAGACTGGGTCAAAGAGTAGGAGAATGAGAGAGGAGGAGTCTGTGGGGGAAGAGGGAGACGGGGTCACCGGGAGTGAGGACAAGGGAGGAGAATCATCAGCCTCTCTTAAGGGGAAAATTACAGATAGGGATTCAGCGAAAGGTGACAGCTCATACCAAGGGTCAAAGAGGGCATATTCAGGGAAGGGAAACGATGGTTTATCTTCAGAGGGGGAAAAAGATCAGGATGATGCTATGAAAGAAAAAGGTAAGGAGGATCAGGGTTCTCAGGGGGAAGAAATGAAAGTTACAACCTCTTCAGAGGGCACGTCAACGACAGCTTCAACGGATCAACGAACAGATCAAGGGCCTGCAATAGGTCGAGTCAGATCTACAAAAGCATCATCGCCCGAGGTTTCGAAAAACACAGCACAAGATCTGGGGGGGAAGACTGTTGAAGGGGAAGGAAAAATGGCACAGGATTCAGATAGAGATTTGGATAGGGATAGTGACAAGAGGCAGGATGATTGGGAGGAGGAAGAGGAGGAAGAAGAGGACGAACCGGAAACACTAGCTCAGTGGATAAAACATGTTCACAAATTAAAGTGGGAGAGGCATATTGAGTGTGAGATTCGTCTGGCACATCACAAACATTTGCGCAATCTGAAACAAGCCACAGCAGCGGGGGAGGACATTACAACAGCAAACAAATTCGAAAGACTCAAGAATGAGCAAGATGTTAACGAGTTCTATGCCACGCAATATGGAATGAAGGCCAGGCTGGACAAGAACGACATCATGGTGCACAATGCAGGCTACGCTAAACAGTTCATTTGGCCGAAGTCCTATCAGCCACAGGGTCTGAAGAGAGCTGAGCAAAAGAGAAGGGCGCAACAACAACAATTGGAGTTTTCGGGTAGTAGGGATCAGGATTTGTCAGATTCCACTCAGGGGGTGGGGGTGGATGAACCGATGGAGGAGGAAAAGAGGCAGGCAGTGATCTTGGAGGCACAACTGAAGGTCCTCAAGGAGCAGAATAGCGAATTAGGGGAAGACACTATAAATCTGCAGAAAATTGCCTATGCTCCACATGCAGACATCAATGCAGCAGCCAAACTGTATGCAAGACAAGACCCAGGGAAGAGAATTGTTCTGCCGTACAGATGGAACAGCGGAAATGCTGATTGGGAGGTAGCCATCCACAGGTCTCTGGCATTGATTACAGTAAAGGACAGCCACTGCGAGCATGTCATATTGAAGGAACATATCACAAAAGATCTGCCTTTGAAGGCACACGTCATTGGTGATCTCAACCGGGATAGGGAAGAATGGGAAGATACGGAGGGTACAAAGCACATGTTGGATTACAGACCGGTCATGATTAAGTTACAGGAAAAGGCAGTCCTGACGGATGGATTCATCTGGATGCCATGGCAGGTAGTGGAGACGATTCCATATGGTCTCCTGGGAGGGTCGGAGGCGGCAGAATGGGTGGCAAGAGGAGCAGCCATAGTGACCAAAAGTGATGTATTTGCATGGCAGCCTGATTACATTGACGGAAAGATAGACATTGTGGCTACAACAATAGAGTGGACACGGACGAGATGTTGAGTACTGAATTCGAATAAAGGTCAAAGGAAATAACTTAGATCATGGAGGAGGGTTTAAGAGAAGGAGTTTACAAACGTAGAAGGACAGTGGAAGCGTCAAAGAGTAGGGAACCGGACTTGAGGGTTATGTCTTGGAACATTAATGGGATGGTACAAATTTTGGAAAATAAAGACAAGTGGGATAACGTAATAAAGTATTCAAATTGGTTTGGGAAGACACCCCCAAATTTTTTACGTTTGCAGGAAACTCACCTAACGGATTCCTTGGAGCATCAGAATATTCAGCAGAGAATAGTAAGACAGTTAAGGTGGGTTAAGACAAGTTTTTGGGCGGTGGCTGGCAGGTCACATTCAGCAGGAGTAGTAATTTTATTGAACAAAAGGTCGATGGCAGCAGATAGAATACTAGTACAGGATGTCATTCTAGATGAAAATGACGGTCGGTGGATAAAGTTCAACTTTACTTATCAGGATGAGCAGTTTACGCTCATTACGGTCTACTGTCCTAATGGAGGTTATCAGCGGGCAGAAATGATAGATTGGATCCAAAATCTCATTGACCCATCAAGGCATCTTTTACTGGCCGGGGACTGGAACGCCACTTTGGATCCTAGTAGGGACAAATTGCAAGGTGGAAGGTCAGGGTTAGGGGAAGGAGGGATGTGGGATGAAACCCTTCCCATTCATAATCTTATGACGGCTACGGATTCGGTGGATCCTTTTAGACTTCAACAGCCTGAACGGAAACAGTTCACATATTATAAAAAGAATCGTAGTCAACATATGTCAGCATCAAGGATTGACTATTTTCTCATATCACAAGACACTGTGGGAACGATACACTCTGTGGGAGTAGGGGACTTACCATACTGTACATGTCTAGATCGTAAACCTATATTTCTTAACTTTATTATGGACAAACATGTTCACAGAGGTAGGAGCTTCTATAAGGTGAATAATTCATTATTAAGAACTAAGGAATTAAGGGAAGCTTTACTGAATGTCTGCCTAATACACAACCCGTGCACACATTCATTTGCGGACCTGATAGAAGTTATGTCATCAGCAACGGCAATAGTAGCCAGACAGCTGGCAGCAAGGCGGGTGGCAAGAGAAATGGAACTACAAAGGGCATTGCGGATAGCGGAAAATAATCTAATTAATAACCCGCGTTCGGAGATGTATGAAAAAATAATACAAGAAGCAAGAAATGAATTGGGGGATTGGGAGAGATGGAGAGCTAGAGGTCTGCAAATGAGAGCGAGAGTGAAAGAATGGGAGGAAGGGGAAAGAATGACAAAATATTTCTTCCAAAAGATTAAAGCAAGAGGAAGAAACAAGCTAATAGAGCAGCTGGAGGGTCCCCAAGGACTGGTCTCGGATCCGGAAGGGATGCTATCGGTGGCCTACGACTTTTATAGTGCTTTATACACTTCTAGGGAAGCGGATCATACTCCTCATCAGTTGAAGGAGGTCAAAAATAAGTTTCTTTCATATCTGACCCCAACGGTGAAAAGAGAGCAGGCATAAAAATTAGATGCCCCTCTTTCCCAACAAGAATTGAAGGAAGCACTACAGTCTATGCCTGCCGGGTAGCGACGGATTAACTAAGAATTTTGGATGGAGTATTGGCCTATCCTAGGAGGAGAGTATGAATCCTTTCTCAATCAGGCCTGGCAGAAAGAAGGATTGGGGTTAGAGTCGGCAACAGGGATAGTTACTCTGCAGTATAAGAAGGGAGACCCGAGGGATATCAACAATTGTAGGCCAATTACATTGTTGACTCTCACTCACAAGATTGTGGCTAAAGCACTAGCTAACCGCCTGAGGAAGGTTACAAAAAGTTGTTTTCATCGAGATCAAAAGGGATTTATACTAGGAAGATTTATATTAGATAATGTGATGACCTTATCAGAGTCAATAAGGTACATTACTAATAGAAGGATAAATGCAGCTATTCTCTTTTTCGACTTCGAAAAAGCATATGATCAAGTCAATTGGAATTTTCTACAACAATGTATGGAGAAGATGGGGGTGGGTCCTAACTTTCGTAAATGGATACGTGAACTTTATAATGATGCACATAGGCAGGTTCAGGTTAATGGCCACCTGTCAAATCGATATAAAATGACAAGGTCAGTGAGGCAAGGGGACTCTTTAGCTGCTCCTATTTTCTTATTCATAATGGAAGCTATCTCCTCATTCCTCAGGAAAGACCCTTCGATAGACCGGCTGGTTGCTGAGCCAGATCACCAGGGACGAGTCACACATATACCGACAATGATATTATTTGCGGATGATTTGACGGTACTAATCAGAGCAACAGACTCTTCATTCCAAGCCCTAACGAGAGCAATGGCCGCATTCCAGCTAGCATCGGAAATGAGAGTCAACTGGCAGAAGACGATGGGGTGGTGGTTATCACATGATGACCAATAACTACAAAATCAGCCGCAGAATTATGAAGGGATGACTTGGTTACCACGGGATCAGACAATGAGATACTTTATCACAATGACGGGTGAGGGTCCCCATCACTCTATGGTGCCAGAGCACATGACAAAAATGCTATTAAAGTTGGCAACGTGGTCGAAAATACATACCTCACTGTTCGGTTGGGAGTTTTGGATCCATGGCAGCAGATAAGGGCACTTCAGACTAAGTGGATTATAAAGTTGTTAACACAGCCTCACCTTGGGTGGGTTCCTTTGGTTCTCGATCACATACGTCAGATGGTAAGATATAAAACGCCAAACAATATGAAGGGTACTTTCTGGTTATTTTGTAAGGGTTGGACGAAGAAGGATAGAATTGAGAATCACGAAGTAAACCAAGGGATTACTAGGGGTTCATATTGGGCTCAATTGTTCAAAATATGGGAGGAGGTCTTCCCGACGAGAGTAAGAAAACCGAAGACGAAGAATGAGGTACTTAGGCAACCCTTATTCTGTAATCCATGGTTAAAGGACTCTCAAGGAAAGCCAAGAACACTAACATCAAAAGATGCCAAATGGGGGAAGTGGTTACAACACGGTGTATGGCAGGTAAAACATCTTTGGTCAGACGACAAGGGGGGAGGGAAAATAGGTAGGGAGATGAGAGACGAAGTGAAAGGATATCACAGAGTAACGGAAAGTCTGAATGACATTCTCATCTCCATCCCGGATGAGTGGACAACAATACTGAAGGAACCGGACAAATGGGGCGGGGGAGATTGGGAAACAATAACCACTAACGATGAACCGGAATCAGCCATTTGTATAAGACAGGAAGTCGGCCCTCTCAACCAGTGGGTTGAAGCAGATATGTACACAATACTATCTCCAGGACTCACTGTTAGTAAGCTGGATAGGGAATCCAGGGTTCCGATAGTCATCAAGAAAAGCATCCTGAGAAAGATCAGAGTGGTTGAAAATGAAGATTTTACGATATTTGAGCCACTGACAGCCATTCGGGATCTGGAAATTGATCCAGCAGAGTGGGCATGGAATATAAGGGGAAGTTCGTCAAGAGTAAGCAGGAGAATCAATATACTTCAGTATACTACTAAACTGGGCTACCGTTTGAGGGAGAGACCACGCCAGTTGGACAACATTTTGGCAAGAAGATGGGAGAAGACATTAGATATACCTAGGGTCCAGATAGAAAAGTTACCTCGGTCAAATCTGCACAGCATCAGGCTGCCTAAGGTTAGGAGTATGCAGTGGCTTATCTTTCATGTAGCACTCCCAGTCAATGTCTGGTTGTTCGCGAGGTGCATTGGAAACTCTGATACATTGCTTGCTCCATTGCCCGGAGGCAGAACATCTTTGGTCCATATCACGTGAATTATGGGCACAGACTACTGACATCCCATTCCCACATAACAGAAAATTAATATTGATTGGAAGTGAAGTTCCTGGAGGATGGAAGTCAGGCCAGAAATATATCTTTCAACTTTTGAGACAGTACACCCTATGGACAATATGGAAACGAAGATGTCAAAGGGTGGTGGGTAAGACTTTGTTGACAAGAGGGGAAGCCAAGGCAATACTCTATAACTTGTTGGAAACAAAGATTAGGGCATTATGGAGTAGAACAAAGAAGCAACTTCAGCTTAATCCAGAAAGGGCAACGGACATCTTATCAAAATATCAGAACAGGGTATTAGCCCAAGGCAAAGTTGCGACGATTGAAGGACAAAAACTGATCTTCCATTGGTTCAAGGCTAAGAATCAGGAGGATAATATAGATGATCAGCGATCGACACAGGAGTTGAGGTTGCCTTAAGGAGTAAATGGGAGACTAGCTTTAGCCAAATTTTGTTTTTCCATATGGGGTTATGTACTTTAGACAAAATAGGAGGAGTTGTTATCTGCTAGGACCTTTCTCGTTACTCATGATATATATGACAGGTTGTACCATGTGACCTGAGAGGAAAGGATGAAGCAGGGCAAGCTGACAGTCAATCCTCCGCGATGTTGGAGCAATCAATGCTGGTCAGGGGTCCTTCGGCCAGACGGAAGAAAGCGTGAGTGAGTATTTTTTATATATCTTTTATTATGACTTGCCGGTGGAATAGGAACCGGAAAAAAAAAAAAAAAAAAAAAAGTCACTTAAATTTTTACCAAGGATTGAGTAGAGTCTTAAAACATAGGACGTAATCAGACAGAGGGGTAGAGCGGAAGGAGAAACGATAGCACTAGGGTTTAGGGTTTAAGGGGAGGATAGATTGAAAGTGAGAGGGGAGGGAGAAGTTAGGTAGTGGTAACCTGGGGGTAGGATGGTCAGTTCTTTTGGCTCCAAAATGCAACCTAGAGACAGGCTGGCAGTTTCTTTCATCCATTGCGATTTGTCTTTTGTTATAAAAAAAGGGAAAGAGAGATGCAGCAGAACAATTGAAGGACAGTCCAGACCACGGGAGAAGGTTCGGGTGGAAACCAGAATGATGAAACAAGCAGAGACCCTTTGCAGATGGCGGAAGACCAAGCAAGCCTGGACAGAAGACGAGGAACAGCGGAAGAATGAGAGACTGAGGTTTTACAAGAATTGGTTGTTAAATGGCAAGATTGCAGAGATACGAGAGGACCGTATCGGCTGAAAAGAGTGGTATAACTCAGCGCCATAAAGAAGCTTCCAACAGCGGTTAAACGCGGTGGGATCAATCACTTCTTGAACACGAGATGACTGCAATTGCCGGAAAGACTGGCACAATTCAAACTCAGGAAGAGGCTAGCGACAACAGATAACTGTGGACGGGCACAACACCTCCTGATCAGACTTCCACGGGAGATTGACAAGCCTAAACTACTACAGCTATGGATGGATAACATGGAGATGGACGGATGGCACCAAAAGATCAGAACAAGGGGAAAAKGTTGACTCAAAGGGATGTTGGAGTATGGGTACACAGGTTGAGGGTTTAAGGTTCAGGGTTTTAGTGATGATTTAAAGAAAGGGGGACAGATAAAATGGGACAGGGGATAGCACGCCTCACGGGCAGGGCAGATGAGTGGGGAGGACGCAGGCYAGCAGGGACAAAGGMTGAGCTCTTTCTAGGTCGCRTAGTACTATTTGGCAGATCTGGCCTCCAGATCTGAGAGGAAAGAGAGGGACATGGCAAGCTGACAGTCAATCCTCCACCAAGGTGGAGCAATCAATGCTGTTCAGGGGTCCTTCGGCCAAATGGAAGGAAGCGTGTGTGAATTTCAATATAATGTATATTCTGACTTGCCGGTGGAATAGGAACCGGACTGATGCTCCCCAGAATAGAACGGAGCCAGGACCATAAGGCCCTGTTTAAAAAAAAAGAAAGAAAAGAACATAACAGATAAGGACAAGATAGTGAAGACATTCAGCAAAAAACAGCTGGGCGAAGGGAAAATAGCAACAGTCCACCAAAATACTATTCGTTTTGGCCAATGGAGATACAATAGAATAACCCCACCACAATCTGTAGAACTGGCCCATAGCAGAACTCATCTTACAGGAATGTCAATCGGATCCAGCTAGATAACTTCAGACCAATACTACCTTCGCCAGGCCGTAAGCCTTCAATTGCAAATATGGTCTGCTAGGGTCTAGGCCCTTTAGGGTTTTACCAAATAGAACAGCAATCAAGTAGTTCAAAGTTTAGGGTTTTAGTAGATACCAATACAGAAGGCCAACCAGCAGTTCTGGCTTATAACGTGATTTCGACAGTCAAGTACTGCGAGGAACAGGCTGGATAGGGCCCAGGCAGGCAAGATATAGGCTCCAGCTGATTTTAGTATCCAAGGACAAGGACAGAGCATAGCAGGCTAACTTAGGCAGGGATAAGGGATGGTACATCCTTTCCTTTGGAAGAAATCAATGCCATCCCTTGGGCCTTCCTACCATAAAGGGGAGAGTCGTGTCCGAGTTATCATTGTAATCTTTTGACTTGTTGGTGGAATAGGAACTGGACTGACCCTTCCCAGAATGGAAAAGGAGCCAGAACCGTAAGGTTCTGTTTTGTTTAGGGGAAAAAAAAAAAAAAAAAAAAAAAARMAAAAARCAGAGGCCGGGAATCCCTAACTAGCTAGTCTTGGAGTGGCATATAGCAGGTTTTCATTGCAATTTCCCTCCAGTATAGGATGCAGGCACAGGGTGTACGGAACGATTGGAACGTGGCAGTTCTTTCGGTGGGATAGAGCGACGATAAATTCACTGATGTTCCAATAGCTGCAGATGATTGTCATACTCACAAAGCGATACTTCACAAATGCCCGCAGTAACAACCTCGTGATAGGCTCTTCACATGGGCGCAAGTTGCAAAATAACAGATTATCACTCGTCATCCCAGTTGAAGCAGTTGGCACTTCCTCAAAAGCCGCCAGTGTTGGATTGAAGTCAGTTGCAGAGGAACATGTGTCGATATCAACATACTGCAGCAAGAGAAAGAAGCCAGAAAGACAGACCATTGTAAAACAAAGACATGCATGTTACCGTTGTGATTGACTTGTGGGCAGGGCAATGGAACTTCAGTGATCAGTCGTAGAAGTGCAATCCTCAGGCGGCCAATACATGAAGCGTCAGTACCACAAACACAATGTGCAAGATTTTGAAATTTGAAGAGAAAATGGAGCCTAGGACTAACAAAGAGTCGAAGACTCCAAGGCACTTCTCCTAAAAAGAAAGGTCCACCACTTAGGAATCACTAAATGCATGTTGAAATTGAGGTTCCAGACCGTCCATGGATTGTCGTTAACCAACCATATATCACAGCAAGATCAAACCACCAGTTTGCAAGCTAGATGCACCAGTTAACACACCATCCGTTCCTCCTCCCCCCCCCCCTCTATATACGGTCCTGTCAAGGGAGCCACGAACTGGATGTTTAGGGGCCTCTGCGTGAAATGAGTGAGCCAAGGGTGTAGCTATTGCGTGTCATTTGAAACCTGATTTACCTCATTGACCATAGGGATGACAGTGACATATCAGCACCCATTGAAAGCTCAAATCATTTATACAGTTGTTTTAGTTCGGTTCTTTTTCCCCCCACAAGTTATAAGAATAAATATAACAAATCACACACACACACGCTTCCTTCCGTTTTGCCGATGGACCCCTGAACAGCATTGATTACTCCATTCTCCTGGAGGGTTGACTGTCATCTTGCCTTTCTTCTAGAGATCCTCTCAGCTACAGCGAACCGGAGCTGTCGGCTCAACTTGTAAATCAGGACTTCTAAAAGGAAGGGCACACATCTCTAACGTGCTGTCCCCTCTTTTCGATCCTGGCCCAGGAACTCTCCTGTCTTCCTGTCATGTTCGCGTTCTATATAGGCTCAGCCGCGGGCACCTGCTGCAACTCATCCCTGGTTGCTCTTCTACTCCCGAGGTCTTGCACCTACTGTTTTTCTGTACCAAAAAAAGTTTCAGAAACCTTGCTGAAGGGTGCAGTCAGTGGTACTATACCACAAACCACCTGGGTTGGGGAGCTGATGTTTGCTCTGAAATGCAAAAAGCTCTCTGGGCAGGTTTGTCGAATAGAAAGTTAGAAACCCTTAGGTAAGTTTATCTGTGTGTGAACGACTACTGTGGCTACGCATCTTGTTGCCGTGCATTGGAGATCATTTTTTTTCAATTTTTCTGATTTTTTTTTTTTGCCCTGTTTTATTTCTGGTCGAGGTCTGTGTGTGTCAAGTTTGGTGTTTGTTGGGGTCTCGGAGCTGACTGTTTTGGCTAGCCCTGAAAATCCTGAAAATTCTGAAAACTGAAATGAGCGAATTTTGCATAAAAACAC
>BFEA01000757.1:290039-301711 GCA_003427395.1 Chara braunii | reverse complement strand
CTCCCTCGTCTTACACCCACGTCTTCCCTTGGCGCTGCCCTCAGCAGCGCCCTGCTCCCTGCACGACCGCACGCGCTAGCACCTTGCCTCTCAGCGCCAGCAGCAGCCCACGAGCGTCCGCTCCAGCAGCGCTGCTGCCAGCATGCAAGTGCTTGTATGACCAGCCAGGCAGCGAGCTCTTTCCTATATGGAAAGAGCCTGCCTCGATTGGAGGCCTGGCTTGCCTGGGCCTCGGCCCAGAAGCTTCCGGTAGGCCCGAGTACGCTGCACCTCTGCTGTGGCTACTGGGCCTCATTCAGTTGGGCCTCTCAACTGTCTGTGTATGAGGCTGCGATTCTTGCCCAGGGTCTGCACTTTCGGAAAGGCCAGGAAGGTCGTGGAATTTTCTTGCTGCTCAGCCTGTGTTTCCTTTAATCAACTGGCGCGTAGCAAAAGAAAGGAAGAACAGCTCTCCGTAAAACATTCTGTCTAGTGCTGGTTAAAAAAAAAAAGGAAAAAAGAAAGAAAGAAAGAAAGAAAGAAAGAACAGCTTTCGCTGCTCTCCATAAAACATTTTGTATAGTGGTGGTTAGAAAAGAAAAAAGGGAGAAAGGAAGAAGAAAGAAAGAAAGAAAGAAAGAAAGAACAGCTCTCCGTAAAACATTCTGTATATTGCTTACTCACCGTGTTATTGCGCAGCGATATTGTGAAAACAATATCTGGGGCAGGAGAGAAGCAGGAGTGAGTGACAGATAATGACTTGTCAAATGAGTTCCTCAAAAGACCTTCCCTTGTGCTTGCCTCCAGGTAGAAGGGTACCGAAGGGATCACTTTCGGATCAGCTAAAGTGTTCCCGCATCCCCTGCAGAGATCTTCGCAATGATATCAAGCATGCAAAGACAGAAAAAGAAGCTCTGTACTAATCAGATGGATGTTGTGACAGGGAACCCTCCTCCTTCATCAATAGCTTCATTGCAGAAATGGTGGCCCAGCTCCACTGCAGATGCCGTATACCAAAACAACATCCAATTCCAATCGACGACCAATTATCATTCAAGGACAGCCTCATTCACACCAATACATGAAATGCCAAGATCCACGATTAACTTCAGCTCAAGATCGTTGCAGAATGAAATTCAAACCATGAATTTTCAGCCGAGAGCAAGATGAGATTAATAAAAGCTCAAAACCCCCCTTCATGCCACCTTTTCCGAACCCCCTTGTCCTTACTCCACAACCCCAGAGTCTCATGACAAAGTATATTTAAATTGAGTGTTGTCTCCACAAACAAAATGATACATCGCACACGACGTGAAAGCAATGCTCCATGCAGCCTCCACAAGTCACCACTGACGCCCACAACCAAGCACTGACTCTTTTGCTACCCCTCCTTGACTTAACGTTCACAATTCACTTAGTAGTAAGTACTGCTGGCCTCCTTGCCCTCTCCTATGCCTAGGGACACTTCCACTATGCAACCAGTGCAACCCGGATGCTGTCACTGCTGGCCTCCTTGCCATCGTCTTGTATGCGCAGGGTGTCCTCTACTACACCCAAGATCCCTGCAAAAGCTGCCAGATGATGATGGAGGCTTAGAGAACTGGTTACATTGGGGTGTAACCCCTATGACCCTCACATAGTCTTCAGTGACGCAGTGGAAGAAGTATGTAGCGCCTGGGTATCATGATGAAGGGGTGATAGGTCATGGGCTGTGTAGCAGTCACCACTGTCCCCCCTCTGTTGTCCCCGTTTTCTATGACTGTTTTCCTGCTCAAACGGTTGCCAGTGATATGCAACAGGATTGGAGCCCCCTCGAGCATTAGGGGCATGTGCGTGTTAAACAATCAGTACTTCCAAAAGTCATGGCCGCGTGCACACCAGCCATTGCTACAGTGCCATGACGTTTCCACTCGAATGCTTTTATGCCAGTGGCCCAGGCACATTCATCCCAGCACGTTGTGGAGTGTGCACAGCCACAACTTTCGGAAGCACTGGTGGTCTAAAAATTAACATTTTAAAAAACAAGTGATGGAGCCTTGGATGAGATAAGATGTCGTCAGGTGATGCATAAGATCTTCACCTAGACATTTCACGTGACATGCATCTGACACACCTTATCAACTCTTACCACCTAACAAATCCCAATCCCGAATCTACCCCCCCCACAAAGAAATAATGCCATGAGAAAAATTCACGGCAAACTCCTCGACCAATCCCCCCGCAAGAGCACAACAACCACCTGAGACATCATAAAGATCAAAGACATGGGGGTCCCGCCATGAGATATCACGAAGATCAAAGGCATGGGGGTCCCACCATGCAAAAAATGCTTCTTCTCATATCAGGCCGATCGGGTCCATAAATCCCCAGCCCACCACGACCATATTTCGATGGCAAAAAAAAAAAAAAAAAAAAAAAAAAGAAAAAAGATTCCCTGACATTTCACCTGACTTTTTAACTGACATTACTCTCGACGTCAACGTGACAGACGTAATCAAAACCCACTAGTAAAAAATCCCAATCTTCGTCACCACGAACAGGGACTGGCAAACCCCCATAAACAAAACTTCACGGACATCGAGCGTGAGAGAAATTGCATGCTTCCCAGCAACACAGACCCCCTCCACACCCTGACCCCTTCCCCGCCCCCTCTCTCTCTCCGTCTCCCTTTAGCGCTCTCTCACACAGTATTCGTATGTGATTCCGGTCTACAACTTCCCACCATAGATGCGGCGCATCGACATGCGCCACACCGTGCAGTGCGCACGATACGCGCGCAGGGCATGTGGCGCATGCCAAAATTACAGGGTCCCCCCAAAAAAAAAAAAATTTGGGGGGGGAGGGTGTAGGCCCGCTAGACACTTCGCGCTGCCTGGTACCGAAAAAGAGAATAAAATTTTTTGAGAGCATGCACCCCCCCGCAAAAAAAAAGTGGGGAGATCCAAGTAGTTCATTTTTTAACTACTCAGACCTGCCCGGCGCCAGTCCACACCCCGACGGTCGACCTCGGTGGCCCAGCAGCACGAACTCCTTCGCGACCGCCGTGTGTCGCCTTAGCCGCAGTTGTCGTCTTCTCGTGTGCATTGGAGCAGGAAGCAGCCCCCGCGTCGTCCTTCAGCCATATCCTGTGCAGCTTCAAACAGCACCACGAAGGAGGAAGCGGGAAGGAGCCGAAGGACGCAGCAGCGGGAGAGGGTGAAGGAAGCAGCCATATCCAGGTGGGTTACCACAAGCCCTTCCCTCTCTCTGCCTCTCTCTCTCTCTCTCTCTCTCTCTCTCTCTCTCTCTCTCTCTCTCTCTCTCTCTCTCTCTCTCTCTCTCTCCATGGAAACTGTGCAGCTCCTCCTCCTCCCCATTTCTCCCACGTCATCGTTCTCCCCCTTCCTCCCTCCTTCATCATCGTTCTTCTACTCCCCCCCTTATCATAGCGCTCCTCCACCCTCGTCCCTCATCCCTCATCCCTCCCACCTTTCCATCCCTACTCCATCGTCTTTCGGCATTTTTTTTTCCGAAGTGATTAGTAGCAAATACCCTCCCCATCGTTCTCCTCCTCCTCAATCCTCCCTCGTCATCAATCTTCTCCTCCCACCCTCGTTGTCCTCCCCCTCCCTACTTCATCATCAGTGCCGTCCTCCCTCCTCCATCCTCCATCCTCCCTCCGCCCTTCTACCTTCCTCCTCCTCCCTTGTCATCGGTGCCCCTCCCTCCTCCATTCCCTCCGTCCTCCGTTTTCATCGTTCTCCTCCTCCTCAATCCTCCCCATCGTTCTCCGCCTCCTCAATCCTCCCACGTCATCGATCTCCTCCTCCCTCCGTCGTTGTCCTTCCCCTCCCTCCTTCGTCATCCATGTCGTCCTCCCTCCTCCCTCCGCCCTTCTACCTTCCCCCTCCTCCCTCGTCATTGTGTGCTCCTCCCTCCTCCATTCCCTCCGTCCTCCCTTGTCATCGTTCTCCTCCTCCTCAATCCTCCCCATCGTTCTCCTTCTCCTCAATCCTCCCTCATCATCGATCTCCTCCTCCCTCCTCCGCTGCTGTTGCTATTGCACGCACAACATGACCAACAGGTGAGTTCTGCATGTAGCCACCAAGCCTGATTTCCGCATGCGAAACCTTCCTCGGTGAACTTCGAGACTGACATGGACTGTGTTTTTGCAGTACTGGTGCGACACAGTAGAGAGAAGTTAGAAAAAACAAGTCTACGCAGGCGCGGTCCAATATGGGAGAAGTGGAGCTGTGTCACTTCCCCGGGCGTTCTCCCATCTCCTTCTCCGACGGCCTGTTTTGGGCTTCCAATTTTTGTTCATGGTCCAAAAGAGCCCTGACATATTTTGGGGATTTTCAACTGGTGTTGAGGAGCGAATGCTGTCTAGAGCCATGTTGATCCATGGTAAAGATTGTTTTGTTTATTTCAGTTTATGATCCATTTCACTCGAAGGGCCTTCGTCTCTTTCCCAGGGTCTAGAATTCCCAGCGCTGCGGCAGAAGGGCCCAGTGCCCAAGGCTGATATTACCAAAGAACATATCGAGGCCGGGGTCCTCACAGTCTACCCGGAGTAACCGAACCGAAATTGCTGAGAACCGGGCTCAGCGTCCCTCATGTGATGATGTAACTGATTGTGATAATGGTGTTACCAATGCTGATGATGAATGATATTTGTAAAAGACCCTAAACCCACAGTAACTCCTAGCCTTCCTTGCGCCAAAAACATAGTAACTCGGAGACAAATACGACCCTAACCCACGTCAGCCATAGCTGATCCCTTCTCGCCACCTAGCAGCCCCCCCCAGTTCGTCCTTAGATTGCCTTCCTCCCTCGGCAACCCCAGGTCTCTCTACAAGGCCTCACGCTCCCGTGCAGGTTACAGGGCAAAGCCCCAGCTCCGGCCAGCATCGTCCTGGCATCGACCAACCAGGGGCACAGAACAGAGCAGCTCTGTGAATGTCAGTCCAGATTCGATCATTTCTGAGCTCCTATACGCCGGATGTAAACGAAGGCTAGTTGCTACAAACATAACATCAGGAACTTATTATGATTGGATTAAGATGGAGAATAGGGATAAACCACCAGGATCCTAAAGCATGCTCAGACCTCAAATTCCCTAACAAGAAACTTTCCAACATTCCCCAACTTTGTCTCACTCGCTACCGAGCTCTTCCAGGCCTCATGCCCCCACTACCTGCTGGGATACAGGGCACCACAACTCACCCCAGCTCCGGCCAGCGTCGTCTCAGCAGCGAACCTTGGTTGTCCCTTAAGATACCCCCCCAAAGTATCCCCAGATCTCTCTACCCGGCCTCACACTCCTGTTTCAACAGGTTACAGGGCAATACCCCAGCACCGGCCTTYGYCGATCTAGCATAGAACARCCACAGATCTCTGAGTATAACAACTTTAAGATAACGTAGGAAAGGTTGATAGACATCTCAGAGACCCAAACATACTTAGGTCCTCCTAACAGCCAAACCTWTTCCCCCTGCTCYCCACTTTTACTAAAAAAAMMCATCTGAAGAATTCCAGTAATYAAAAATTCGGTGASTAACAGAAAACCACAAAGCTTGCTCTGAATTACTCCCACGCCCTTGAAGCCCCTCACGATCCTTTCCAAGATTCCCTCTAAGCTGTCTTAACTCTTTGCCGATGCTATCTTTGGTATATAGTATATAGTTTTCTTTGTTTGGGTCACCCGACCACAGGAAGGCTCTAGCTTTTCTGTTCAGTTTTGTGCAATGACTTGCTGATTTCTGCTGCCGAGATTAACAGCGAGGCTGTACACTAACCCGGTAGGTTAGATTCGTAATTTTGTTTGGCTGAGGGCTAACCGAGAGACCTGCCTGTAGGGAAATTCTTGAGGGACAGATCTGTAAATCTGGGAAAATATAGGCCCAACACTAACCTGAATTCCTACAGCTACCCTAACTGCTGATAGCAGGCCCGGGCTACCCCTAGGACAGACAGGCCCTAAGCGGCCTATGCTGCTAGACGGTCCTATAGCCTATAGCCGGGTCCGGTAGAGGCCGAGAGGCCGAAACAGAAACGGTACTGGTCGGTCAGTCAGTCCGGTCTAGGTCCTAGTAGTCTATAGATAGGTTAGGCCCATCGGTTCAGGACTTTTGGGAGTTCATTTTCTCGCGAGCAGCGTTGGAGAAGCCAAGCGAGTTGGTGGCGGTACCTGTCTACCGGCGGCATCCTGAGACAGACCGCAACAGCAGCCATAGCCGACCCTCTCTGAGCTTGCCATAGCTGGGGCATCCTCAGCGCATCTACCTTGGCGGTATCTGCGTATGGCCGGGCTACGTTGAGGCTCTACACAGGGTGGTTCGTGGGTGGTGGCAGCCATAGCTGCCTGTTCCTTCGTCAGAGTTGTCCAGCGGCACTGAAGACTTCATCGCAGGACCTGTTCTTCATCAGGGTGGTTGGCGCTGGCCTCTGGGAGGCTGTTCTGATGCAGCGCTACTAACTGGGTGTAGGATAGAGAGTGGGGTGTGAGTTCTGAGTGTGGCGAGATACTGGAACAAACTCTGTTACGATAATAGTTTGAGTGGCTCATCATCAGTGACAGTTTCAATTGTGATCTTCGCAGGTTCCTTCTTGTGATTGGTTGTTGGGAGTTGTGTCAGAGAGTGAGAAACACTATGTGTCTTCTCCCCTGCTGTGCATAATTGTCTTCCGCTGTTTATCTTCACCTGTGTGCAGTGTGGACTCTGTCTCCTCTCTCCCCATCTCTTATGCATGTATGGGCATGTATGAGACTGTCTATGTGTGAGTGGCGAGAAAATTCGTCAGACAACCAAGTTCATAACAGTTGGTATCGGAGCGAGATTGGAATTGGAGCACTGAGGGTTGAGCGTACTGAGGCATCTTCTTCATCTTGGCGACATACTGGCGAGAGTTTCATGGCGATTCACCTTCCCCAGTACTGAGTCAGCAGGGAAGAAGACTTTCAGCGGTGAATTCAAGTGTTCAGTGGCTGCACTGAACAAGCGCACTAAGCCTGTCAGGGCGCTTGGCAAGAAGTGGCGAGTACAGGGCTAATTCACCATAGCCAACCCTGAGAGTGATACAGCAAATTACCCCAGAGTGGCGAATTACCCCTGAGGACATCAGGGAACCCTAAGCGGCAGCATCCCTGGGTGGCGCTGATAGAGATTGATGCAGTATATCAATCTCCAGGAGAAATAACCCCATCTGGGGCTATTTTTAGCATCAGCGGCTACCTGACCCTGTGGCGAGATATTGTGGGGTTGGCGAGTTGGGTGCCACAGGACCAGATACAGGGTGCCTGGAGTAAGGGAGTGCAGCGCTACAGGATCCTGAGGGGGATCAACGATTTTGCAGCAGTTCTGTGCGTGGGATTATCAGGAAGAAGCTCTGGAGGAAATTGGCAAGATAAGGGTTTCATCTGCCATAGCCAGATCTTCATCATCTCCTGCAAGATTCGCAGAAAGTGAGTCCGTTCCATGCACCTACTTGTGTTGTGATCCAGATAGTAGTAGTTTAGTGAAAGATAATGGTCTATCTGTCTGCCAGTGACTGGATGTGAAAATCGCAGACTGCATGACAACCATAGCCATCTCTCCCCTACCTCTCTCTGCTCATATCTCATCATCTATTGACTCTTTCCAGTCCAAACTTGTCTTGTGACAGCTATACTGTATTGCGATTGTCCTGGGATGCTCATACACTGAATTCTGTACTAGAAAAGTAGTGATACTGTGAATTGCTGTTTTGCGCTGAGTCTACTTTTAGCCTGTGCTATCTAGGGTCAGTCATAACTTCAATTCTGTCCGTCAGAATCCAGTTCTGTCAGTCCCCAGTAAATCGCAAATTAAAAACAGTCAGTACTGTCAAATCGCAGAGTTGGATTTCTAGTATTTCACTGGATACAGTGAAAACTGTGATTCGCCATACCCTAGGGTATGGTCGGCAGAGTCATCAGGGTCTGAAATTGGGTCTGAGTCAGGTTACAGGGTATCTGTCTGCATCGCTTGTTGTATTTGATCTCTCTGTGTCTGTACTAACCATTTCTATCATTCCCACTGATTACTCTTGTTTTCTAGTGGACACTGGAACTCTAGTGGGTCTCTGGAAAACTAGTGGAGTGACTGTGTTGCTTCCAGTGTGGTCCAGGGTCAGTAAAAGGAAATTGTGTGACGAATTTTGCTGGACTTACAGTCTGTCTGACACCTGACCCCAGAGACACCCTTCTAACCCCAAACCGTTGATTGCCTACTCACCCACCTACTCCAGTGTTGAGTGCTGCAGCGATTCCAGGGTATCTGCAGGAATCTGTGTATCGCTGCAATTCTTGCTGCCGTTATTTTATTTATGGGGTTTATTTGAACTGGGAAAATGTCCCAACAGGGGGATGAGCAGCAGCCACATGTGCAGGTTGTGGTGAAGGCAGAAGGTGAACAACCTTCTGCCTCCACTGCACCCCCTCCACCTCTGACTGCTACTCAAAGGCTGAAGAAGGAGGCAGAGGAACAACTCAGACTTCAACAGGCCAGAGTGGCTGAATTGGAACGGCTGGAGGCTGCTGAGCTGGAGGCTGCAACAGATCACTCCAGGAGAGAATATCTGTTGCGGCAGCTAGACAAGTCTCTCGCTGATGATCGGTGTTCCCAGGTCACCAAGCATATGGCTGAGATGATCCTGTTGGAGCACAAGATCACCAGCTCCCAGTTTACAAACTGGGATGATCGCTTTGTACGGCTGGAGCGTCGGGTTGACGAGCTGTCAGCTCAGCAGTCCAAGATTCTGGACTCCATCCAGGGCTTGTCTGCTCAGCTGGCAGCCGCCAAGCTGATTACTCCTCAACTCCCTCTGCTGAAACCCAAAACCTCTCCTCCTCCTTCACCACCTCCTTCACCCCCTACATCCCATGGGAGATCTATACATTCTTCCCGGTCATCTACTCCTTCCCAAAAGGCCTCAGCAAAGGCCACCTATGCTGCTGTGACTGCAGCAGACAGAGGTCCCAAGATCCCTGCTCCCAACAAGTTCAGGGGCGATGACCCCAAGACTGATGTTGGGGACTGGGCTGCTGGGACCAGAGCCTACTTGAGGGGCTTTGTCCTGTCTCTTATACACATCTAGATGTGTATAAGAGACAGGAACAGACCAAGGTGGCAACTGTTTTGGGGCTGCTGGAAGGGCCTGCACGGAAGTGGGCCACTTCAACTTCCAGCAGTCTGCAACAGTCCATGGAGGACTGGGCCTTTGGGTTGGGGGTAGACAGACTTCTGCAGGCCCTGGAGGACCGGTTTGCAGACAAGGAGCGGGCCTGCAAGGCTGCTGACAGGATTGCTCGCCTGGGACAGCAGCGGTACAGCGGCACCCTACAGGCCTTGTTTGCTGGGTTCGAGCAGCTCACCTCCACCCCTGGACTGGTCATGGCACCTGATGATTTGCTGACCAGTTTTTGCAGGGCAGCGCCTGAGAAGTTTGTTGTTGCACTTTACAGCGCTGGGTACAAGGACTGGAGGTCCTTTCGTCGTGCAGCCCTGGAAATGGAGGCCAAGCTCCATGTCCACGCCCCAACCTCTGACAGGAGAAAGGGTGCCTTCCCTAGAGGCAACAGAAGGGGAAAGGCAGCCCTTACTCACGTGGGATCCGCCTCAGGATCAGATACCGATTCACAGCCTGATGTGCCTTCAGGTGGGACCGAATCTGCTGCTGAGACAGATGTTGCAGCAGTAGTGACTCAGGCTGTGTTAGGAGCTCTGCAAGCGCAGAAAAAGTATTCCCCCTCCAGAGCCTCAGCCTCTACTAAGGGGAAGGATAAGGGACGTCGTCCTTCCTCTTCCCAGCGCCCTAATCTGCCTAGAGACGTCCGCATGCCAGCTGACCCTCTCAATCCCTCCTCGCTCCCCTGGCATGACCTCAAGATCCAAGAGGGAGTCTGGAGAAGAAGAAAGGAGAAGGGGGTCTGCCTGAGATGTGAGGGACAACACTTCTTAAGGGACTGCCCTTACATGCCAGGCCCGGATCAGTCAAAAAACTGAAACAAACCCTGGGGACTGCAGTTCCCTCCAGTGTTGCATCTTCATCTATTCAGGTAGGTGAATCTGCAGTTGTTTCAGTTGAGACTGTTGGTGACGATATGTGTTCGGGGACTGCGCGGGCAGCATCCTTCTGCTATGAGGATCCTGACCCGGATCAGGACCCGGGGCAGGATGAGCTTCAGTCCATTGCTGCCTTCTTCTTCCACTTGAGAGAGCAGAAGAAGAAGGGCCTGTCTGAACTCATCATGCTTCGGCCACTGATCAACCGCACCAGGATCACTGGGCTTTTGGACTGTGGAGCCACCCGGAACTTCATATCTCCCAGTGCAGTCAAAAAACTGCATCTGGGTATGAAAGTTCAGCAGCTGCAGCAGCCGCTGCAGGTGCGGATTGGTGACTCTACAGTGATCAGCATAAGGGAGAAAGTCAAAGGCATTCCAGTGACCTTTAACACTGTTGGGAAAGTCAGACACAGTCTGAACTTTTATGTCTTCCTTGAGCTGCCCTTTGAGTTGGTGTTCTCCATGCAGTGGTTGAGGGCAGTCAACCCTAGGATCGATTGGCAGATCCCTAGAGTTGAACTACCAGACAACCAGGGTGTGTACCAGCAGTGCATGATTGCTGCTGAACATCACCCTAAAACCTCATGCTACTGCCTGAGAGCGAGGGAGTTCCATGCTCTCTCTCGCCAGTACCACCATGAGCGTTTGTTCATTGCTTTGCCCAAGCAAACAGATGCTCCCCCTATTTCCTGTCCTCCTGAGATACAACAGGTAGTAGATCAGTATGCTGATCTGATACAGGAGCCCTTTGGGTTACCCAACCGGCCAACCAAGCATTACATCGAGCTGCTGCCTGGAGCGGTTCCTCCCAAGGGCCGCATCTACATGATGTCCCCTGCTGAGCTTGAGGAGCTCAAAAAGCAGCTCGAGACCCTGACCAGCAAGGGCTGGATCAGACCCAGCACATCTGAATTCGGTGCACCTGTGCTCTTAGTACCCAAAGGGAACGGCGAGTTCAGGATGCGCATTGACTACAGGGGTCTCAATAAGATCACTAGGAAGAGTACTGAGCCACTTCCTAGGATCGATGACCTCCTGGATATGGTGCAGGGCTGCACAGTGTTCAGCAAAGTCGACCTCAAGTCTGGCTACCACCAGATTGAGATGGCAGAGGAGGATGTCCACAAGACAACCTTCAAGACCAGGTATGGGACTTACGAGTTCCTGGTCATGCCATTTGGACTTTGCAATGCCCCAGACACATTCCAGACAGAGATGCACCGCATCTTCAGGCCTTACCTGGACAAGTTTGTGGTTGTCTACCTGGATGATATCCTGGTATTCAGCAAAACTGCCAGGGAACATGCGGAGCACTTGGCTCTAGTTCTTCAGTCGTTACGCGACAACCAGTACAAGATCAACAGAGAGAAGTCCTCTTTTGGAGTTCCCTCTGTCATCTACCTGGGTCACGTAATCTCTGGAGATGGCCTGGCTCCTGAAGCAGCCAAGATTGCTGCTATTCAGGAGTGGCCTCAGCCACAGACAGTGAGGGATGTCCGGTCCTTCATGGGTTTGGCCTCCGACTACAGAAATTTTGTCAGGAACTTTTCTGCAGTGGCCGCACCCCTGACCAACCTAACAAAGAAGGACACTCCCTTTCTTTGGTCCCTCCACTGTCAGCTGGCCT
>BFEA01000757.1:279071-289754 GCA_003427395.1 Chara braunii | reverse complement strand
ACTCCTTTGGAGAGGAGACCCGTCAGACCATTGCTCGTCTACTGCCTCAGGACGAGACTTTTGGACCCATTGTCAGGAATCTGCAAGCAGATCCTAACTCTGAACCAGGCTATGCTCTGAGTTCAGACCTGCTGTACACCTACAGCAGAGGTGAGGAGCGCTTGTGCATTCCCCAGGACCAGCGGCTCAGGACACTGCTGCTATCAGAGTGTCATGATGCCCGTGGACACTTCGGGTTCCTAAAGTCTTATGCAGCCCTATCGCAGCGCTTCTTCTGGAAGGAGATGCGGAGTGAGATGCTGCGTTATGTGGACACCTGTGAACTCTGCTAAAGGAACAAGGTTCAGCGTAAACCTCCCTTGGGACTGCTCAAACCCTTACCCATACCTGATGGCCCTGCCCAATCTGTGTCGATAGACTTCACAGATCTAGGCAAGACTACCCCTCGTGGCATGCGTCAGGTTATGGTCTGCGTGGACAGGTTCTCCAAATACGCAAGAGTTCATCCCCTTGCCAGAGGTAGCTAGGGTACCGGCTGTGAGAGCAGCCTTCTCTGAGAGGTGGGTCACACACCATGGACCGCCCACCTCTATCGCCAGTGATCGTGACCCCAGATTTTGCAGCGATGAGTGGCAGTCCTACTGCAAGGACTATTTGCACTCACGTCTGGACATGACCTCTGGTCATCATCTTGAAGCCAATGGATTGGCTGAGGTGATGAACCAAGTCTTGTTCCAGCTGCTGCGTCCTGTCATCTCTCCAGATCAACAGGACTGGGATCTTCACTTAGCGAGGGCACAGCTCATGTATAACATGTCTGTCCACTCCTCGACAGGGTTCAGTCCCTACCGGTTACACTGGGGACGTGAACCGCGCCAGTCTCTCGATGATATCATCGACAAGGCTAAGCCTGATCTGACGCCAGGCACCGCAGAGTTCGCCAGACGCTATCGTCTGGATGTGGAAAGAGCCCGCGCGAACTTGTTCAAGGCCCAAAAGGCCATGATTGGACAAGCCAATCGCCACAGGCGGCCTTCCCCCATCCGTACAGGTGATCATGTCTAGGTGGCCAGTTCTGAGTTGTCGAGGGAGGAGGATATCTCCCCGAAGCTGCTGCCACGCTAGTTGGGTCCGTGGAAGGTCTTAGATACAGTGGGCACTGACCCTTTCGGCCCGTCGTATGTTATCGACGTCCCGCTGCATCTACGCACCTATCCGGTCTTCCATGCATCCAAGCTGCTGCCTTTCACGCCTGATGATGCATTCCCTGACCGGCCCCCTCAATGGGCCCCACCGATCCCTGGTAAGGGATATGATGTGGTGGCCATTGAGGATGAGTGGGGCACAGGCCCCGACCGGCAGTATCTTGTCAGGTTCGCTTTCCAGCCCCCTTCTGAGAACCGGTGGTTCTACAAAAGAGACCTGATCAAGACAGCAAAGTCTGTTGTACTGCCCTATGAGGCGGCTCAGAAGGGTGACCTTCGCCGTTCGCCTCGTCTGCACCCCTAGCTCGGAGGTCCTCGCTCCCGAGGAGGGTAAGCCTGCAATGACTTGCTGATTTCTGCTGCCGAGATTAACAGCGAGGCTGTACACTAACCCGGTAGGTTAGATTCGTAATTTTGTTTGGCTGAGGGCTAACCGAGAGACCTGCCTGTAGGGAAATTCTTGAGGGACAGATCTGTAAATCTGGGAAAATATAGGCCCAACACTAACCTGAATTCCTACAGCTACCCTAACTGCTGATAGCAGGCCCGGGCTACCCCTAGGACAGACAGGCCCTAAGCGGCCTATGCTGCTAGACGGTCCTATAGCCTATAGCCGGGTCCGGTAGAGGCCGAGAGGCCGAAACAGCAACGGTACCGGTCAGTCAGTCAGTCCGGTCTAGGTCCTAGTAGTCTATAGATAGGTTAGGCCCATCGGTTCAGGACTTTTGGGAGTTCATTTTCTCGCGAGCAGCGTTGGAGAAGCCAAGCGAGTTGGTGGCGGTASCTGTCTACYGGCGGCATCCTGAGACAGACCGCAACAGCAGCCATAGCCGGCCCTCTCTGAGCTTGCCATAGCTGGGGCATCCTCAGCGCATCTACCYYGGYGGTATCTGCGTATGGCCGGGCTACGTTGAGGCTCTACACAGGGTGGTTCGTGGGTGGTGGCAGCCATAGCTGCCTGTTCCTTCGTCAGAGTTGTCCAGCGGCACTGAAGACTTCATCGCAGGACCTGTTCTTCATCAGGGTGGTTGGCGCTGGCCTCTGGGAGGCTGTTCTGATGCAGCGCTACTAACTGGGTGTAGGATAGAGAGTGGGGTGTGAGTTCTGAGTGTGGCGAGATACTGGAACAAACTCTGTTACGATAATAGTTTGAGTGGCTCATCATCAGTGACAGTTTCAATTGTGATCTTCGCAGGTTCCTTCTTGTGATTGGTTGTTGGGAGTTGTGTCAGAGAGTGAGAAACACTATGTGTCTTCTCCCCTGCTGTGCATAATTGTCTTCCGCTGTTTATCTTCACCTGTGTGCAGTGTGGACTCTGTCTCCTCTCTCCCCATCTCTTATGCATGTATGGGCATGTATGAGACTGTCTATGTGTGAGTGGCGAGAAAATTCGTCAGACAACCAAGTTCATAACAATTGTATCATCTGGTATTGTCCAAATAGAGGCTATATACTGCCTAATAGAAAAGATGGAGGTGTTTATGATAAGGGCTCTCCCCATTCGTGAGGAGAAAGTTTGCCCCCATTTCCCCATTATGTTGATTTGGTTGCCGAGCATTCTTTTGGCCATTTGCGGGGAGGGACCGCCCTTTGTGACCTGAATACCTAGGTATCTCGTCGATCGTCCCGGTTGCTCCCACGTCATCTGACTTTCAGGTCCCTGTAGTTGAGGAAATGACTCATCAGATAGCCACCATCCAATAGTTTTCCCCCAGTTTATTTTCATTTTGGATGCAAATCTGAAGGCTTCCATAGCTCGGACAATTGCGCTGACGGAGGAATCCAAGTCTCAAATTAATACCGTAGGATCGTGTGCGGACATAAGGACTGTAGGGAAACACATATGATGAGTACTGCCCACATTGACCTCCGGTAACCTTCCAATGGATGAATCCTCGTGGAGAAAGGAAGTCATGGCTTCCATTACAAGAAGGAAGATAGGGGGGGCCAGGGGGTAGCCCTGTCTCAATGATTGAGAGATGGGGTATTATCTGATATTAGCCCATTGATTTGAACGCATGCAACCGTATCATTATATAGGATCCTTACCCATTTTTTGAAGTTAGGGTGGCTTTGAGGAAGGCCCAGTTGACTTGGTAGCAGGTCTTCTCAAAGTCGAAGAATAGAATAGCTGTTTGAATTATTTTCTCCATAACCTTTTTGTGGCTTCATTTAGGGTCATGACTCATGACGTTGTCGGGGAGTATCTACCTGGCCTGCATGGTCAATGTGGAAATACTTCTTTGTTAAGTTAAGGATCCGGGCTAGGGCTGTGCCTAGGACTTTGTAGGGTAGGGTGAGCAGAGAGATAGGCCTACAGTTTCGAATGTCTTCTCGCTCTCCTTTTTTGTATAACAGTGCTACTTAGGACCTCCTCCAGTCCCCCTTCGTCCCAACTATCCTTATAAAATGGAAAAAAGAACCGGTCAACATTTCTCTATGAATTATTTGGTTAATCCATCAATTCCATGGGTTTTGTTGTTGTTCATTGTTTGTAGTTCTTCTAGAGACAGTGATTTATCTAACATTTCCGCTTGTTCTTGCGACATTGTTCTATTTAGGTATTGTAGCAGATTGGTTTGGGCTTCCCTATTGGCAGCCGGGGTGGGGGAGGGTGTCTTGTGGATATAGCTTGGCGTAGAATGTGTTCGCAACTTTCAGCATGCCTTCACTACCTTTATGAACGTCTTGAGTCCCGCACATGTCTCTTAAGCCTTTGATAGAGTTGGCTCTTACCTATACCATTAAAGTTTATCAGTCGCGGGCTCTGACACACCCCGCTGTCACCAACCTGGGTCGTGCAATCGTGAAAATGAACGATCGGTATTTCTCGTGAAACGCTTTGTTTTGTGGACACTTGGTTGTGCAGTTGGTGGACAAATGGATAATCTGACTGGACGAGAAAACTATCAGTGAAAGGAGAGAGCTTCTGCGAATTTCAAAGATTTTCCGAGATCGTCGAAATCGAGAGCCATGATGATGATCTGTCAGAGTTGGTCCGGTATGAGGGGGGGGGGTTCATACCTTTTACTACGTGGTGAATGAACACGGATGTGTTTTGGGGGAGGTGCATTGGAAAATGAAGAGAAATGTAAACGCAGGTATTGGAAAATTGGAAAACCAAATGGTTTTGGCACCGAGTACCTGTCAGACGTTGTGAGGGTGTGGTGTGCCTTTCGAATGTTACAATTTTTGTGTTAATGAACCGGGTTGCGTTTTAAGTTAGGTTCATTCGAAAACGAAGAAGTGTGTAAACGTTGATATTCGCAAAATGAACATCGAAATGATTTTTGACACTGAGTACTTGTCACGCATTGTGAAGATGCGGTGTGCGTTATAGATGTAGTAATGTTTGTGTAAATGAGCCAGGTTATGTTTTTACCATGGCTACACCAGACCCGGACCCAGACATTTCCGGACATGGAACCGGACCCGTGTCCGGTAGTTTCTGGACGTCCGGAATTCCGGACATTTCCGGACCTCCGGACATGGGGGGTCCGGACGGTCCGGATGTCTGGACAGGTCCGGAAATGTCCGGACCATTAAAAAAAAATAAAAATAAAAAAATCTGAAAAAAAAGTATGCTATGCAGAATAACAATGCAAACCACTTTTGCCTCAGAGTCATGTCAGAATTCCTAACCAAACTTGAGTTACAAGTCAAAAACTATAAAAAAGCTTTAAAAACTAATACGAGGCAATGAATTATTACTAATTAAAAAATTGGGGTTGTCTAATAAATTATTATAGAGCGAGAGCATGTCCGGACCCCCCAAAAAAGCATAAACGGGCCTGAAAACCCCCCAAAACAATTTTGGGGGCTTGGCTGCTCAATGGGGAAGGGTCCTGGACCCTTTTTTTTTGTTTTTTTTTTTTCTCGAATTTTGGCAGATCCGGACCTTCCAGACCGGACGTCTGGAGTCCGGACTGAATCCAGACCGTCTGGACGGCGGTCCGGACGTCCGGATCGTAGCCATGGTTTTTACTAACTTTTTTGGCTTGGTTCATTCGAAAGGGAAGAAGTGCACAAACGAGAATTTTAGGAAATCGAAAATCGTAATAGAAAAATTGTAATGATTTCTGACACGGAGCATGTGTTAGAGATTAGGAGATGGGTGTGTGTCTCAGATGGTGTTGTGTTTGAGTGAATGAATCCGGTCGGATTTTATGCTGGGTTCTCTGCAATTGTAGGAATGTTTTTTTTTTTTTTTTTGGGTACGTTGATATGTGTGCGTGGTGGGGGAAGGGGGGGGGGTTGACGGCAAACGCCTGGAGGTGTTTTAGTTCCCCGACGTTTGGGTAGTTAGAGGAGGTTGGGTATTTTTGAAGGGTTATGATGGTGTTTTATGAATATGACCGGGTAGGAGTTCTATGGAGAGGGGGATTTTTGGACATATCTCATTAGGCTGATCGGTACAGTGGGTTTACAGGTTGTTGATCGTAGGGCAACTTTTGTATCAAATTATCAATAGATCGGATCGCCTTTTATGTTGGGTTCATTCGAAAAAGAATAACTGTTTAAGAGCTGGTATTCGTAAAATAAAGCTGCCCTTTTAGGCTTGGTTCATTCGAAACGGAAGAAGTGTGTAAACGGGGATCTTGGGAAATGGTCGTAACGATTTTTGCCACAGATTATGTGTCAGAGATTGAGAGATGGGGGTGTGTGTTTCAGATGGTGTTATGTGTGAGTGAATGAATCCGGTCGTGTTTTAGGCTGGTTTTTGTGCAATTGTAGGAAGGTCTGGGGAAATTATGTTTTTTTTTTTTTTTTTTTTTTTTTTTTTCCCCAGTTAGTTAATATGTGTGTGTGTGGCAGGGGGGGTTGCAACAATAGGCTGCCGAAGGTGTTTCAGTCCCCCAACGCTTGGGTAGTCGAAGGAGGTGGGGTATTTTTAAAGTCTTGTGACGGTGTTCTGTGAATATCGGCCGGTAGGAGGTCTATGGCGGGGGGGGGAACTGGTTGTTGGCGATTTTCAGACATATCGCATTATACAGATTGGTCCATTGGGTTTAGAGGCTGTTGATCGTAGGGCAGTTGGGTGCATGGCCCATGGGTAACCAGCAAAAAAAGAAAGGATTCCCCGTAGATGGTGGCCCCTTATCAGACGACCCTGGGCCCCTGTGCACACGGGTTTAAGGGTCATGACGGTGTTTTGTGAATAAGAGCATGCTGGAGCTCTATGCCGGGAGGGGGAGTGATTGTTGACGGTTTTCGGACATAGTCATTGTCCTGGTTGGTACAGTGGTTTTAGAGGGTGTTTATCGTACGACAGTTGGTTCTGCGGCCACTGGAAAAGAAGCAAAAAAAAAAAAAGGATTTCGTGCAGGCATGATGCAGGGGGGTTGCCAAAGGTCGAAGCAGGAATAGAGAAGGGACCAGAGTTATACGGTGGACTTCGAAAGGTAGGAAAACAGAAAAAGAGGTGGACAACATATGACCAATTTAATATCTGATCCGTGGTCCATCGGACCACAAAAAAAAAGGAAAAAAAAAAAAAAAAGAAAGAAAGAAAGAAAGAAAGGTGGCAAAGTTGGCAAACCTACCTTTGTCGGCCTTTTGGATAAGGTCAAGTGTAGTATCTGTTGTGATCAGCTTAATATCTGATCCGTGGTCTATCGGGCCACTACGATATGAAAATAATTTTTTGGGGCCAGGGTCGGGTCAGACTGGTAGGCTTGCCTACTCGACCCCTCCAGCATTGCCTCTATATTGCACTGTGGCAGAGAGTGGCGCAGCCATTTAAAAAAAAAAAAAAGAAAAAAAAAAAGGATGAAAATCAGATGACCGAGCTGTCGTAGGTGTGATTATAGGTGTCCTGTGAATGTCGGGCGAGGGTCAGGTAAGTGTCAGGCGAGTGTCGGATGAATACCATGACCATTTGCTTTTCTTTGTCGTTTGCTGTCGTTTCGATAGGAGTTGATAATGGAATGGTTGTCCGAAGGGGTTGGGGGTCGATGGGTGGGGTGAGGGGGATTGTATGTCGCGATCGCGTCGGGATGAAAAGGGGTCCGAAAAGGATAAATTTTGTTGATGCATTTTTGTCGTTTTTACACGGATTGATAAGGGTATTCTTGACAGATCGGAATGCAGGTTGCGAGTGGGGCCGGGTGGGCTGTTGTGGATGGGAGATCGACGACCATGAGGTAGCGATGCGTGGGTGGGATGAAAGCTGTGTATTTTTTTTAGGGTGACCTGAGATTTGCAATGGCCGCAAATGATAATTGCGTCGTGGATTTAAGATTACTGGTTAGATATCAGATGTCAGAGAAAATGTCAGAAAAAATCATGTGAATGGGAAAGGAGTATTCTTTCTTTGATTTTCTTACCTTTTTTTCCCCCCGATAAGCTCGGTTTTGTTGTGATCGGAAATTGTGGTGTGCTTGCATGGCGAAGGATGGTGTGGATAAATTTTCTTATAGGGAAGCATAGTTGCTGCGCATCTATGCGCTGCGTGATTCGCAGCGCGCCCCCGGGCGGCACACATACTGATGCGTGATGCGCCGCACAACACTTCGATGAGCAGCGCGCCAGTGCGAATGGGGGTCCGAAATCCAAGAACTATCTCCAACTTGGGTTTACCAGTTCTCGCACACAGTCGCCAAGAAAACAGCCATGCGTTAGTATTCACTTCCTTTCTCATTGCCTACTCCAATCCGGACTCCCCTTTGATATCGAATCAAGACCCGAAAAGTGTCACTCTAAATGGGTACGCCTTACGTCAAAGCAGAACGATGGGGCTATGGCCAAAGGCGATATCTCAAATCAACACCGCCATCCAGGACTTGGAGTTTGATCCAGCCGAATGAGGCTGGCAACCGAAGAAAGGTAAACGAAAGAACCTGATAGTACCAATATCAGAATACACAGTCAAATTAGGGTATGAGATGTTGCTGAAGACACAAAACCCAGAACCGGCAATTAGATGTAGATGTACAAGATTGTTAGGGATGAAGCAAAGTTAGCAAACCAAATTTCTGAAATACCGTGGAAAAAGTTCAAAACAATACGGCCAGTCAAGGTGAGAAGTCTCCAGTGGCTCATCACATATCTAACACCATGAGTCAACCACTGGCTACATATCAGGAGAAGGAAAAATGATCCTGAAAGCTCGGATATATGCCTACCGTCTTCACCTGAAAATAACGCCCGGGTGGTATATTCAACTTACTCTAAAAAGACGAGATTCTCGTTTTCACTCACTTTTTTCCAAATAGAAAGGCCCTTCGAATAGAACGCCTGGGCGTTATATTTGAATGTTACATGGGCAGAGTGCCTTGAAGAGGTAGTATACATCTGTTTTAAAGGGCGGGGAAGGGGGTATACATGCGTTTTGAAGAGGGTTGAATGGGATTTGACTTCCAAGGGGTACATACTACATTTTGGCTTTAGTTTTCGTTTTTAATTTTGATTTACGAGTTTATAAGGAATTCTGAAGTGACCCTCAGCCAAAAGTTGATCACATTCCAATCCTGGACAACATATTGTTTTTACAGAATGTTTTGATTTATTTTCTTTTTCGGAATTTTGGGGGCTCACCGAAGTTCACCACAAATTTACTGAATATAACGCCCGGCGGGCGTTATATTCGTACACATACTACACAACACCCGGCCGATATTTTTGGGTGAAGACGCCAAGAACAAGAAGACATAATACACCATCTGATTAGGTGTAAAGCTGCAACAGAAGTATGGGCAAGGTTCTCTGACTTATGGGACCACCTCTTTCCTCCCTCGTTCCCGGAACACCCCATTCAACTCCTATGGACTAACATCCACTCCGATTTGACCAAGCCAGAAAACTGTGGTCCGGATTGATTCATAAAGCCACTTTATGGGCAATCTGGAAGGAGAGATGCAGCAGGACTCTGGACAAGACTATGAATGCACATGATAAAGTCTGGGCTGCTACAAAGATCATGATGGAAGCAGAGATTCTCTGCAAATGGAGGAAGGTTAAGGAGACTGTTCAGAGCTATTCGGACACAAGTCAGCTACGTCTGACAAAGTTCAAAAGAATCTGGCTAGCGCAGGGCAAGGTGGCAGATATTAACGACATGCGGCTGAAATTCAAGGACTGGCACCACTCAGAGACTCCATTACGGAGACAGGACACCCAAATAGAGAGGCCTCAGGATGGAAGGTCGCCTTCTGATGATTCTTGATGTGAATTGCCTGAACTGACAGGCCCATGCAAGGGACCTGAGAGGAATATATGAGAAGGACAAACTGACAGTCAATCCTCCTGTAACAGGGAGCAATCAATGCTGGTCAGGGATCCTTTGGCCAAACGGAAGGATGCGTGAGTGTGCATATTATGTATCTGAAATTCTGAATTTATTGACTTGCCGGGGGAATAGGAATCAGACTGATGCTCCACATGGCGCTCCCTGTCAGCGTTTGGCTGTATGAGCGCCGCAGCCACAATCAGAGGGATCGCATCAACCAGAAGTGCAAACTGTGTACGGATGAGGAGATGGAAACCTTGCTTAACTGCCTGCTACAATTCCCAGAGGCGGTATATGTGTGGGAGGTAGCCAGGGAAATGTGGCGAAAGATTTCAGATGAGGCCTTTCCCGAAGACAGGAGGATTCTCCTCACTGGTATGGAACTTCCAAAGAAACGGCAATCGGGACAAAAAAGAGGATTTCAACTATTGAGACAATACACTTTATGGATCATATGGAAAAGAAGATGTCAAACGACGATAGGAAGGGGGCAAATGCACAGACTGGAGGCCAAGAAAGTTCTAAACAACCTGCTGGAGATGGATATCACGGCCCAATGGCGAAGAACAAGAAGGCAAGCCCAATGGAGAAAGCCCAGGAGACATTTAAAACGTTTCAACGGGTTACATTGGTAAAGGGTAAGATAGCAACAATTGAAGGATCCAGATTAGTCTTTCACTGGTTTGAGAATACAGAGCAACGTGATCAAGAATAGGACGTCAGATTCGTTAAGGTAGTACTTAAAAATCAAGACAGCATTACAGCTGAGGGTTTAGGGTTTAAGGTTTAGGCAGAAACAAGGCAAATAGGGCTTAGGTTATATATATAAAAAAAAAGAAAGACTGGCACAACTCAGAAGCAGAGTGGAGAAGGCAGAGATCCCAGCCAGCAGAAGGACAACATCCATCACAGGTCACATAATATCGGAGGGCGAATCCCGAGACTGCAACTTCCGTAGCTTCTCTTACCTATCTTGCTCTTCATCATTTATCTGACAGGCTCATGTAGTGGACCTGAGAGGAAAGGTGTAAGGCAAGCTGACAGTCAATCCTCCACGATGCGGGAGTAATCAATGCTGGTCAGGGTTCCTTCGGCCGGACGGAAGGAAGCGTGAGTATGTGTTATGATGTAATACCAGGGGACGTGTTGCGGCTACGCCCGCAATAAAAATGGAATGTTTGCCAAGAAGTTGATCTCTCTCTCTCTCTCTCTCTCTCTCTCTCTCTCTCTCTCTCTCTCTCTCTCTCTCT
>BFEA01000757.1:254709-267255 GCA_003427395.1 Chara braunii | reverse complement strand
GTGTGTGTGTGTGTCTGTCTCAAACACACACACACACACACACGCGCGCGCGGACACATACGCACTCTCTCTCACTCATAGTTCCAAGACTACAAAAAACAAAAGCAACAGACACGAATAACAAACTCACCGTCAGTCATCAAGGTGTGGTCGTTCGAAAGACTTGACGCTGCACAGCTCAAGCCTCAGCGTCCAACATTCAGGATGTAGAGATGGTGCGTCCTGGGTGGGTGTGTGTGAGTGTGCGTGTGTGTGTGTGTGCATGTGTCTGTGTGTGTGGGTGTGGGTGTGGGTGTGGGTGTTCTGTGTGGGTGAGTCTGAGTATGTGTGAGTGTCAGCCAGACTGTTTCGTCGGACTTCCACCGACTCATCAGGAGGTTGAACCTCGACGGTCCGCCCAAGATGAACTGCACTGATGGCCAAGGACTCACAACGTTTGTGTGTGTGTGTGTGTGTGTGTGTGTGTGTGTGTGTGTGTGTGTGTGTGTGTGTGTGTGTGCGTGCGTGAGTGAGTGAGTGTGTGTGTCCGTGTGTGCGTGCGTGCATGCGCGTGTGTGCGAGTGCGCGTGTGTCCAACGTAGAGCAAAGTCGTAGTCGTGCATAGCAGCGTAGAAGTCAGTCGAGTAGCTTGAGTGTCGAAAACAGGCGTCTACTCTAGAGTAGCGTCAGCGTCGGCTATAGAGTAGCACAGAGTAGCGTAAAGTAGCTCAATCGAGTAGCTTGAGTGTCGAAAACAGGCGTCGACTCTAGAGTAGCGCCGGGGTCGACTCTAGAGTAGCACAGAGTAGTGTAGAGTAGCTCAGTCGAGTAGCTTAGAATGTCGAACAGGCGTCGACTCTAACTCGCCGTCCAGTACACCTGCCCTCTGGTCGGCAGTGGGCATGGCCCAGAAAGTAGTTTCTATACGTTGTAGTGGCGCTGGACTGGTAGCGCGTCACGCGCAACCCCGGTACTGCGTGCGGTAGGGCCGGTAACACACTTTGGTACTGGCGCTGGCGCGTGGGCCAGGTACAGGCCCTGGCGCGGAGCCGCCCGCGACGGTTCAACTTCTAAGAGCAAACGATCAGCAGACGATAGGGACCGTCACGGAATGTGAAATCGCAGGGCCCCGATCGTCTGCTTGTGACGGGCTGAAAATTACCGATAGTTATATATGTAGGGATTTTTTCTGACTTGCCGGTGGAATAGGAACCGGACTGATGGTCCTTCGGGACATCCGTTAAAATTGGAACGATACAGAGAAGATTAGCATGGCCCCTGCGCAAGGATGACACGCATAAATCGAGAAATGGTCCAAATGGGCAGGCCCGCCTTCACTTGCAAGGATGACACGCATCCATATCTTCTGACAGTGGCCCCCAGCAAGCCTCGTGCCCGCCCTAAGTGAAGGCGGGCCTGAATATCCACGAGAGGCCCTTATCTCAGCATTTTCCAATGTGGGTCTCAGACAGTTGCTGGACGCCAGTTGGTTAAAGTGCAACCTGGGCCTCACCCTGGGCACTTCCAGAAGAAGCAGCTGCGTCAGGCAGTTGAGTCCAGGACACAGGTGGTTGCGCCCTGGGCACACGCAGTGTGAGGCCAACACATCATTAAGTGGCCACGGGCCAATGAGAATGCAGCATTGTCGTCACATCCACCCCGCGGGGCAATGCAAACACAGCAAACATTCGGAGCCTGGATAATCCTGGGTGTGCCCAACTGAAAAGGGCCCAGGCCCTCAACTGTAGAGAAGGGCCTGGGCGCAGACACCGGGGCCCGACCAGAAGCTACTGGACACTTCCATGGCCAGGCCCAGACAGTCCAGTAGCAGAGCATCTCCCATATAGGGAGGAGGCCAGCCAGTGTGGGGCATTCTGGCCTAGGCAGGCAATGCGGACACGCTGCTGCCATTGAGCACAAGTGTCTGCATTGCGCTAATGCTGGCTAGGGCGGGCGCGGGCACTGAGAGGTGTGGGGCGCTGCAGGGCAGCGGGGCGCCAAGCGGCCATAGCCGGGCTGCAGGGGTGCGGGCAGGTGAAAGCGACGGTGGTCTTCAGGAAGGAGTCGCAGGTGTGGGTGGCCAAGGGGTGATGAGTGGAGTTAGAGAGGACATAGCTGGTGTATGTGGGAGGTCGGCATTGGTGTTGACGTCATGTACATTGGTCTTCGTTGTCGAAGTGAGCCTGTTGCACAAATGTAGGTAGGCTAGGTAGGATGAGTAGAGTAGGCTGGGCGCCAAACAGTAGGAGCGACATTGAATACTGTGTTGGTGTAGCCTGAGGGCTTGGACATTGGCTCACGAGTTCACTGTATCGCCTCTTATTTGGATGGAATCTTGATGCCCTTGAGCTCTCTGCTTGTTACATGACTAGAAAAAAAAAAAAAAAAAAGAGGAAAAAAAGAAAAAGAAAAAGAAAAAGAAAAGAAGGAATCAGACTGATGCTCCCCAGAATGGATAAGGGGCCAGGACCATAAGGCCCTCTTTTTTTTCTTTTTTTTTTAAGGCAGGTGCTTGTAACTGAACAACAAGTGTTTCTTCCTTGACTTGCCTATGTCCAGTGAAGTCACAGAGCCCACAAGTGAAATTCGAAAACGATAGTCTGTGCTCATGAAGCTGTTGTACATCAATGCAGTGCGATCAACACCATCTGAGAATCAGGGCACACCATAGAAAGCACAACAAAAGATGCGGCAGAATGCAGCAGCAGAAGTCAGGATTGGGTACCTAAGTTTCCCATCTCTTCGATTGAAAATCGAAAAACTCAAGCATTGATTGGATAATGCCCATTCATAAACCACAAAAGTCTGAAAAATGCCAAAATCATAAGAAATGCAATCATGACCATTGCTTTCACGTTTTTTTTTTCCTGGTGGAGACCCCGACAGACATCTTCTGCAAGGTTCGATACAAGATATACATGTATTCATTGAGAAAGCTGCATGATGGGAAAAGCACCACACGACACTAATAGCCGGCTCCGGAGTTTCAGATGATAAAACACTTCCGGATCTCCGTTTCTGAAGAATTTTCCATCTTAGGAGCTCCATGGACATTGTGCAATAACTTTTCGAACCACAAAACACTTCAGGGTCTTTGGTCAGCTGCAATCCCCCTCTCTCTCCCTGTCATGTTCTCTCTCTCTCTCTCTCTCTCTCTCTCTCTCTCTCTCTCTCTCTCTCTCTCTCTCTCTCTCTCTCTCTCTCTCTCTCTCTCTCTCTCTTCTCTCTCTCTCTCTCTCTCTCTCTCTCTCTCTCTCTCTCTCTCTCTCTCTCTCTCTCTCTCACACACACACACACACACACACACACACACACACACAGAACTGGTGGTTGACCAGATTCCATGAAGTGTGCAGAAAGAGAGAAAAAGAGAGACCATTCGTATTCTCAGAAGGTGGGACTAGTGGCATGCACTGCTACGGCTAAGAACCTGAACTTGAAGAATCAAGATTCAGAGTCTTCTAGACTATGGTTCATTTTCCTGGAAGTGGTAAAAATTGGAGGTCATCACTTCGTTTCTTTKTTTTTTTCTTTTTTTTTTTAACAACAAAACAGAACCTTATGGTTCTGGCTCCTTATCCATTCTGGGGAGCGTCAGTCCGGTTCCTGTTCCACCGGCAAGTCAGAAAAGATACATTGAGTACAGCATTGATTATTTCCCATGGGAAGGATGTACCATTCCTCACCCCTGCATAAGTTAGCCATACTGAAGTACTATGGAATTGTGGTGCCTCTCTGCTATACTGCCCTGCTCAACTCTACTTGTGGCCTGACTACAGAGATGTCTCTAGCTTATCCCTCTCGGTTGCCTAGCTGTCGGGTTTGCGTGGATTGCTGGGACGGCTAGAGCAGTTCCTGTCTGTGTGCTTCGCTGGAAGTTGAATTTTGCATTCTGCAGTCTGTAGTAGCAGTAGACGTAGGCCCTGCATTTTGCTCTTAATTCAAGTCTTGGGCTAGTGCTCTGGATAGTTGCTGCTGATGGTCTTACTTCACACTACTCTGTAGGCTTTGCTTAGACCCTAAGCCCTAGCATCTGGATTGACTTAGTTGGCCTTCTTTTCTGTGGGTGTCCTTTTACTGTCTGGTGTCTGTTCGGGCTTATGTTGAGAGGAGGCAGGATCTGAAGTGGTGATACTAGGAGTCCAGTGGGGGGTGAAGTGGTAAGTTTAAGGTAGGGTGCGAGGGGTGTGAAGTTAGAATGAGAGGTAGGAGAAGGGGGATTTTGGAACTAGTCGAGAGGGAAGGGGGGGAAGTTGGTTCTGTGATCAAGGAGGGGGGGTTGGGTTTTTTTGGGTGGAGGAGGGGTTGAGAGTGAAGTGGAGTGGGGGCTGTGGGAGGCGAGTGTCTTGGTTAGTGGGGGGGATGTGCGGTGTGGGCGTTGGAGTCAAGGGACGGGTTTGTAAGCAACAGGGGTCGAGGTGGTGTGGGGTGAAATGAAGTAGCATTCTAAGAGGGTGGGAGGGTTAGCCAGTTTTTTAATAGTTGTTTTTAATTTCTCCTAGAAGGCCTGATCCTAGTTTTGAAGTTATAAATTTATGGATTAAATTCCGATTAATTCTATTTTTTATTTTTATTTTGGCTGGGCCATTGTTTATTTGTTTTTGGGTTCATTTCCAGAGTGCATGTATTTCCGTTTCTATTGTGTGTTTTATTGTGACGAGTGGGTTCTCAAGGGTGGTAGGGCGATCGTAGAAGGCCAGGTCTATTAGGACCTGCCAAACACGGACTGAGACACACAGCTGATTTCTGAGTTTTGCTAATGGAACACATGCCTTGCTGAGTTTCCCGCTTGTTGCTGAGTTTTCTTAGTCTGAGAGCGTGCATGCTTGCTGGTCTGCGTGCCTGTCTTAGTGCTTGTCGGTTTGAGTGTGTGTGAGACCCGTGAGGGTACTTGTCCGTGTCGAAGGCCCAAAGAGCTGGTACTTACCTGTGGCCGTGGCGCTGAGGGTTGCAGCGGGGGAAAACACTCAAGTGGCGGGGAAGGAGGCCTGCGACACTTGAAGCAGCGGAAAAACACTCAAGTAGCAGGTAGGCCGGTACCACACCAGGCAGAGGTAGATGTGCCGGGTACTCAAGGCTGAGCAGAAGAAGACAATTTTGGCATTTTTAGAGGCCCAGTAGTTGTAGGCTAGGTCTAGGTGGGTACCAGTCCAACCAGTCTGAGTCTAGGGCCTGTACGGGCAATATCAAAGTCTGAATGATGTTTCCCTCCGAAAGGGAGGAGGTACCGGTTGCTTGGAAGCCGCGCGGCCTAGAAAGTCACTGCCAAGAGGCAAGCAGGCCGCTATATCTCCAGGAGGAGCAAGGTGCTCCTCCTCATTATCGGTGGGCAGGTTTGGCGACACACTGGTTGGAGCGCTGGCTGGAGCAGCGCTAGCATCAAGAGCAGCGCTGCTGGGGAGGAGCAAGGACAGGAGGAGGAAGAAGACCAGGACTGGGAGGGAGGAGCGCCAGAGGTACTTACCCGGCTATGGTGGATGCCATCTTCATCACCTTGGTGGGCGCTGCATCTGGAAGGCCCCCCCGTTGGGGTAGAGCTATACCAATAAGCTTCAAGGCAGAGTCAGGCATGGTGGCCTGAGCTAGAGCAGCCATAGCTGCTTTGTGTTGTCCTTTGTACACCAAGGCAGTGCCCTGGTAATCCGCCATAGCCTCGGCCGTGGAAGGGGGAGGAAGAAGGGTGGCCATGGCTATGATGGACCTCATGTGATGCCTGCAGTAGAAAAGGGATTTGGACATTGATTCTGGTTCAGCCATTCAACATCATTATTATTATTATTTCTTGTTTGAATAAGCAGGGAGGAGGTAAGGAGGAGGAGAGTGGTTGACGAAGAAGAGGGGAATTCACATCCCCGTGGGCTGGTACCGCTGTACATTTCCACTTTCAAGGCAGAGTCTGGAAAAGGTCGGGTCCTGGCATTACTTTTTAGACCGACCAGGTGAACTCTAAATCCTTTTTACTGACATATTTGTAAATGTGTGCTGGGTCTAGAAAAGGTCGGGTAACCTGCATTACCTTTGGACTGACTGGGTAAAGTCCAGATCCTTTTTATTGACATATTGTAAATGTGTGCTGCACTGCTGCTAGCAGAAATTGAGAAATATTGCCAAGACCAGAAACAACAAACAAACAATGTTCAAAATAACAGGGGCAAAACTGGAAACACATGCAAGTTTACGGTAGTTAAATGCATGGTACAACTCACGGGTTGCTGCTACACCTTGGGCTCTTGCACAGAGATGGTCACAACAAATAGCCTCCTGAAGAGAAGGGGAAGCTTGGAAGCCATGAAAAGGGCCAATGGCAGACCTACTCGCTTCGAGAGATGAGGGTCTGAGCTTTCAAGATCTGACTCACCTTGCTCGTTGTGGGGAAGAATCAGTCGGAACCCTTTTTTTGTGTTCCACTCGTGCGTCTCAAATATCATATATGATGGGTCAAAATATCCTGATCGATGTGCAGTCAATGGTGCACCATGACAAAGGCTTTCACAAAAAATAACAGCGGCAGCAGTAACAAGAATAACAACAAGAGCAGAGGATCCCATTTGAAGCACAATCCACTGGTGGTCAGTATTGTCTTTTTCTGATTCAGGGGTGATTATATCAAGCTTCGCTTTCTTGAAAATAAAGGAGAAAATAGAGATTTTTTTTGTCTTTTCCTGGAAAGGCACAACATTCTGCAGGCACATCCTGAAAGGGCACATCAAAGAAGATGCAGCTCCAGACACAGTAACACATAGCTCCATTACGAGTCATCTGAATCTTTTCCTCAACCTCAACACTGAGAGCTCCTGGTAGCAAAAGAGAGCACAGCCTTATGTGAGGCACTGAAATATGCCATTCTTTAGCTCTTCCAAAGGAGCTTCCCACTGCAGCTGCACTGGCCGCAGATAGGAGGAGGGGGAAACACAATGCCTGTGTTGGTTGAGATGTTTGAGGACCTGCATCCTCTACAAGTACAGGCTCGCTAATGGCAACCACTGAGCTCACTACATCAGGACTCTCGCCTCACCTCCCAGGTAGAAACTGGGGAGTACAACAACTCAAGGAAAGACCACCCTCTCCCCCAAAAAAGAAGAAAAACAAAAAGAGCCAATGGGCCTAGCTCAGTTGGTATAACTATGAACTGCTGAAGTTCAGGCCCCAGTTCGAATCCACATTTGATCAAATCATTCTGAATTACCTGGGGCCAGTCGGTCAGATGATGATAACCCAAGGTCATCGCCCTTTGGAAGAGAGAAGAAAGAAAGATGAAAAGGGAGGTGCAACCACTGGCAAATGCTCGGTCCTTGTGTTAGAAAGGCCCCCTTTGTGTGGGAACCTTCTTTGATTTTTTTTAATATGAAAATTCAAGCACTAACTGCTATTTGTAGTTTACTCTTTATTGGGAAAAAATAATTATAAAAATTAATAAAATTAAATTGTTTGTATATGTGATCCTGTGGGCGCTCTTGCGTTTTCTTTTATTTACTTTGGCCTCTCACTCAACTCACTCACTCGAAGACTGGAACTACATATCATAGACCGATAGAGCCTAAGGCGGCACACCTGTCAGTCAGGGCGTGTCGTATGTCGGTCGCCTTATCTTATCTATATCTAATCTATCAGAAAAATTAGTTAGAATTTCTCTCCATCCAATAGAAATTGGTGGAAGATTGGCAGGAGTAGGATTTGAACCTACAACATTCAGATTATGAGCCTGACGATTACCAATTACTCTATCCCGCGCGTGTAGCATTGGTACGGCTCTTCTTTGCACAAGAAATTGATAGGTTCAGGCTTGAACCATGTCTCCCAAAATAAATCCGTGTAGAATCTGTAGATTCAATACATATGGCGTAAGCCGGTTTCACAGATTGAGGTCGGAATGGGATCAGGTGTTTTCACGTCCTACAATAGTACCCGGATACTCGGAATTGTGCTTCATGCCTATGGTAACTAGTCTGATTAGTTCGACATTAAATCAAATATGGGTATGTTGTTTTTTTTTGCATCCAAAGCATATTTTATTGAAGTTCATCATACATACTAAATAGATGTGCAAAACACCCAGACCCCCCCCCCCAAAAAAAAAAGGAGCGCATCTTGTGCACAATCAATTGTATCCAATCTTTGATAGGTACTTTACCAGAATGGATTAACTATCATTAACAAATATAAAATATCAAAAAAGGAAATTTGTATATATACCAACCAAGACTATTTTTCAAATGTTCCTTTTTCAAACATGGCCAATAATTTTTGACTCTGTTTTGAGCCATTGTGGCTAATGCTTCTAATATCATGGAAGCAATACTGCAAAAAAAGAAGATTGTTTGCCATGTTGGATCATAAAAACTAAAAAGAAACACAGGTAACATATTTGCAAGACCAACAATCTTAGGAGTTATAGAAAAGAAAGTTGTGACAAAAGTAGGAGAGCCCTTGTATACATCAGGTGCCCACATATCAAAAGGAACTGCAGTTATTTCCATGCAAAACCTACAGCAAAAAATAAAATTCCCATGAAAATACAACTCAATTGAGTCCCAAAAAAAGTCATTTCATAACCAGTCAAAATTTTGGCTAATTCTTCAAAATTGGTCTTTCCTGTACATCCATAAATCACCCTGAACCAACAGGGCAAGGGGCAAACATGCAATACCCCGCTCCACGGAGAGAGGTAACCTCCCTTCATGAAGAGAGGCAGATAGCAGTTGTGATAGGTAGGTACTAGGTAGTGAAAGATGAAAGAATTTGGGAGAAGAATATGGTGCAGTTTTATACAAGAAGAAAGCAAGGGGGATGTGGTGGCCCGTGGATAAAACCGTTGGATAAGCAGTTGTGCTTGATGAGACCGGAGTGCGCGACTACTGCCTGTGTGGCGGATGCCTTGTGTGGTGTTGTGTGCGCGTGTGAGAGAGTTGAAGGACACTACAGCCATGCAGAGGTGGGGTGGATATCACAACCGGCATGGATCCACTTTTGTACACCGTGTCATGGCTGTAGTGGTTAAGAGACTCGGCTCTTGAGGCTGAGGGCGTCAGTTTGAATCCGTGCTTGCACGGAGGAGGTCCTGTGGCTGATAAAGTACACACTGTCATATGTCCAGAATCCGACCACTACAACAACCTGGGCTTTTTTTAAGAATAAGGGTGGGGTGCAGTAACCCGTGTTCTGCAGCAAGTCTGGGCCTAGAACGGAGCCCAAACAACACAGGCCGAACTCGGCCTGTGCTAGGCAGTGTGACCACGCACTGCCCTAGGAAAGTCAAAAGTCTAAGTCAACTGTCAGGTCAAAGGTACCGCGCCCAGGCCCTTGGTCTGATACACTCACTTGTTGTGCGCAGGTACCCAGACAGCATCAAGGCCAGAGGGAATCCGGTTTCAGCCTTTCAGGCCAATCTGGGCCGTCATTTACACTAAGATCTTGACGGCTGAGGGATGCCGCATCCGGGGTCCAGACCCCACGTCAATGCTACATAAGCGCTGACTTCCTGACTTTGACATTCATTGAGTCTTGCGTCAATGCGTCGATGCTGACTTCACGCGTTGACGACGACGCTGGCTCGACGCGGCGACGCTGGTTGGACGCTGGCTTTGTGCTGGCACTTGGGTGATTACGGCGACGCTATGCTGGCTCAGCATGGTGGCTGGCTTGCTATTGTCTTTTGGGCATGCTGACGTGGCAGCTGCCACGCGTTGCTGCTGATGTGGCCGCTGCCACATGTACTGTTGTTGACGTGGCTGGGCTACGTGACTGGCACTGCTGTTCTGATTCATCGTCACTCAGGAGGAGATCATGACTGTGGGGTAATCGTGGACACGTACCTGGTCATCTTGAGGTCGACATTGCTCCAGTGCGCTGATGAGGACTTATTGACGTGCCACGTGGCACATTGTAGTAGAACTTCAGATGTGCGTTCAGATTATTGATTATTTGAGGTGGTGATCGAGGAGGGAGTCCGGAGCAGAAGTGGGCATTTGTCTTTATTCTTCGTCTAAGTCTAATCTCCCTCCTCCCTCTCTCGTCTGTGTATGATTGTCCCATCTCATTCTATCTGGACACGATTATGATTATTGATAATCATCAGCAGGTTGATATTCATCTGGACTTGCATTGTTGACAAGTGTCTTCACGATCTGGGTTCATAGCAATTTGGTATCAGAGCTTACTCCTGGCGACGACGACCGATGTGATGACAACAAGATCTGACGTGGACAACGACGAAGAAGGCCGGTGTTGCTGACGTGGCACAGACTTCGTTGGCGAGAAGAAAGAGTGACCGCGCGCCAGCCAGGATCGCGATAATGAGGCGGCATCGCGATCCCACGCTGACGTGGCATATCATGTGCCACGTCTAGAGACTTGGTTGCTGGAGATTGTTGACGTGGCATTCTCATGCTGCATTAGCAGCTGAGTCGTGACCAAGTCGGATACAGATGCTGATGTGGCCTTTGGACATCAAGGCTGATTGTTGATGTGGAAGGCAGGTGTCGTACACGATTGTCTTTTGACGTGGCGAGCCTGTTGACATGGCATTGGCTGCATTGGCTGACGTGGCATTGATTTGATTGGCTGGAACAGCGACGGTATCACACCAAGACGCGAGGAAGTGGCAAGTGGGAAGGACCAGAGCACACATTTGCTGACGTGGCATCCCACCATTGATTGATTAGACACTGATGTGCTAACGTGGCAGATCTGCTATGTTGGCACGCCAGGGATGACACGTGGCAGGCAGGTGGCTGCCAAGTAAGAGTTGCACCTTGAAGACAAAGGTGGTACGGCTGATAGAACAACTGACTGGACAGTTGTAGTGCCAGTTGTCAAGAGGGGTGCGGTATCGCATTGACACCAGGAACGACGCAGAAAAAAGAAGAAGAAGATTGCTGACAAATTGTTTTGTTGATTGATGTTGGCATACTTACCTGTCGTTTGCTGTGTTGTGGTGTTGTGCGTACTTACTTGTGTGTTGTATCTGATCACACGAGCCTGAGGCGGTACCTATACACTCTTAATTAGAACGTCATCACAGAGACAGACAAAGAACAACAGTAGTTAGAATTAGAAATAATTGTATTTATTGTCTTCTTCGGTTGTTTGAAATTCTTATTGTTGTAGAATAGTGCGGTCGTGGAATTTATTATTGTTATTTGATTATTTATTGTGCGGCAGACGCACTTTACGATGTCTCTCTTCTAGAATTGTTTGAAATTATCGGTGCTTACTTGATTTATTCCCTTTCTCATCTATCCAGTCTCACTCATCTTCGGCATTGATGAGGAGACCCCTGATCCCCGAACCAGGCATCAAGCGGACGAGCGAAAGAAGGGTTTGAATGCCCGCTTGGACCAACTGATTGCTGCCCTTCGTGGCGCAGGTGCCGAGGCCGAGGCATACGTGCGAGACAAGTTCGACTTGAAGGCAGTACGAACTGCTATCGAACAGGCTAAAACAGGCACCGACGTCATACGGGTTCAGGATGTACTAATCAAATTTGTCAGGCAATTGATAAGTATATCATTGAGCAACTTGGAAGGATTGTAGACCAAAAAGAGGAGAGAGAAATTGTGTCTGACGAAAATGTGGATGAAAATATCAGACAATTAGAGGTAGCACTTGAGAAGGAGAAGAAAAGGAAAGTAGAATTGAGAAAGAAAAAGAGTGAACAGCAAGAGCAAAAAATCCAAGAAATCAGACAAACTATTATCAAGACCGAAGGAGAAGATCAGGAAATTTCTTTGGCTCAACTTGTGACTTACTTAGCTCACCTTGAGATGAAAATTGATCAGTACGGTGAACAGATGCAGACACAGATTGATGATGTGGCCGCGGGACTACGCATAATCACCAATCTGGTCAAAGGAAAGCATCAGTTGGTCGAGGAAGTCAAAACAAAACAAGAAGAAAAATCAAAGAACTTAATGGGAGATGCTATCAAGTCTCTCACTGGAGAGACTCAGAAACCGAATGAAAAGAAACCGGAAGAAAAGAAACAGGAAGAAAAAGGGGAGCCGCCGAGTCCGTCGAAGTCTCCCGAAGACAAAAAGGACCCCACCACACAACCTGAGAAAGCTAAGAAGAAAGAAAAAGTTAAGATGAAATTGCCTTTCACATTCAGCAATAGCAAGGGTGAAAATTTGTTGTTGTGGATTGTCGAGATACAAACATATTGTAGTACGGCCCCTGTTGAACCCGAGTCCCAAGTTGCTTTCTCTACTTCTTGTCTTGGGGGGGAAGCAAAGGAATGGGTTTTGGCCGAAGCCAACGCAGCAAGGTTTGATGATCTTGGGCAGTGGGCTGCAACCGTGAACCTAAAGAAGTTTCTCTGTGAGATTAAGGAACGCTTCTTGGACAAGACGACGGCCAACAAGGCCTTTGACCAGCTCACTACCATTGGTAAAAAACATTGGACATCTGTAGAAGCTTTGTCTCGGAAAGTTGATCGGTTGTTGCAGGTTCCCGAATTGAACCTGCAGGACAACCAAGTCTTATATATCTATTCCCGCGCTCTGCCCGAGCCCATTCGAGGACAACTCGTGGCAGAGTCAAAATCCGGTAAGTATAATTACAGGCAGTTTC
>BFEA01000757.1:198796-211734 GCA_003427395.1 Chara braunii | reverse complement strand
GATGGGACGAGAGTACAAACAACTACTTATGAACTAATCTAAGTACTCTCTACCGGATCGACTGTCGTCGTGATGGGACGAGGGTACAAACAACTGCTTACGAACTAATCTAAGTACTCTCTACCGGACCGACTGTCGTCGTGACAGGCAGAGGTACCCGACGCTAACTTATGATCTAGATTAACTGCTCTCTATCGGATCGGTTGTCGTCGTGATGGGACGAGGGTACAAACCCAAACTTATGAACTAAAATAGGTACTCTTTACCAGATCGACTGTCGTCGTGACGGGAGGAGGGGTTCTGACACTGACTATTAGCTAACTTAGGCACTCATGTGTGAGTTGCCTCGCTACCTTACCAGATCGGCTGTCCTCGTGACGGGAAAGGATGTCTAACATTAAGTAAACTACGTACTCATGTGGGAGTTAGTTTACCATCTACCGGCTCGACTGTCGTCGTGACGGGAAGGGGGGTCTGACTCTTACAGAATAATAAGGAAGGCTCCAGGGAGGGTCGTCCTCTTCAAACGCTTGAGTCTAAGGATGACTAACAATCTGCAAAGAGTTGGGAATCACATTTCTACTCTTCCTTTCCTAGCTTACTTACCCTCTGATAGTCCGACCATCAAACTGGTAAGGGAGGCTTCTGTAGGAGTCGTCCTATTACTTGTTTAAACGGTTGGACTACTCATTACCCAAGAAAGGTAGTAGAAGGGCCTCTGTCGGGGTCTGTCTATTACCTACTTGATTCTGTACTAACTCGCTAAGAGGGTGCTCCTGTAGGAATACCCTAAACACTCGTCTTCTGTCCTAACTAACCTGGTCTCAGTCGGTCAGCTTCAAAAGGGCAACATGATACCCTTGTTAGGATTATCCTAATGCTCTCATGAAGAGGACCTTGTCACGTGATAGTAGGGGGCTCTTGTGCGGGTCGCCTACTATTCACGTGAACCATTATTAACCCTAGGAAAGGGCTGACATCCATATCTTCCAGGAGTATACCTAAAGCAAGTAGTAGGGTGCTTCTGTAGGAGCCTCAACTATTTGTTGTAGGAAGGATGCTCATATGTGAGTTATCCTGTTATTTTGAGCAAATCTTATGTAGACATTGAGAGAAACTAAACAAGGGATCAAATACTCATGTATGACTTACTCGACTGTCTGTTTGACTAACAGATTGCTTGGTATTGGCCAAGTAGCAGAAAATTCATGTCTGAATCGATCTACTACTTGGGTGTGTTAGGACAAATTGAAGAGAAAGGAAAGAACAATGTTCCTGTTGGAGCAAGGTCTTCACGTATCCAGGAAGGGAACAAGAAAAGAAGATAGGACCGCGGGAGAAAGAAACTTAAGAATCACCTCGCAGTCCATAGTTGTCCATAGCTTCCAGATGGAAGGCCACGATGATGAATGAGTTATATCTCATCTACGTAAGCGCCAAACGGTGCACTTATCTCCAAGAGAGAAAATGCAAGGACTGAGAGTAGGGGAAATATGAGTTTCCTAAAGGCGACTTAGGACACAAGCATGAGACTCCTCAAGAGAAAGGAGAGAGTGACAGGCGACATAGGGTAGGGTTGTGAGAGTAAAATTAGGGATAGGCCTGGGGTGTCGATCCCAGAGCTCACTACCCATGTCTAAGGGCTTGACCCGTAGATATCAATATGTGGGAAATCAAGTGGGGATGTTGAATCTTTTTTGACCTGTGTGTGTGCAGGTCCTTGTTTATCTACTGCATTTCAAGGAAGAGGTTCTACAGAAAGGACCCAAATTTTTGTTATCTTTCGATAACAGGTCGGTTGTTACCGATTCAACTTTCTCCCTTTGACTTGATACCCACCTCTAAAGTCAAACCTTGTGGTCATTGCCTAAATGGTCTTGGTCACTCTCAAGGGTCCTTTGTAGAAATGTGAGGGGGTTGGGCTTACGTCTCAGGAAAGACAAGGCTGCCATACATGGTTTGGGAAGTGAGGGACAAGGTCAATGGTTGATGGTTGACGCCGTTAGTGCATGGCATGTAAACTGTCTTTGCATTATTTTGTGCAGGGCTGTTTTTGTGCGTGATTTTGGATTGAACTGGACCTGGTCTGTTGAAGAGTCTCGGACGCACAGCACTTGTGAAAGTGGGAAGGGTTCTCGGCGATAATACTTCCATATTCATCATATGTCCAACTTAACTTCAATACTATTCTCATGTTCAGTTAAGTCCTAACCTGTTAAGAAAGCTAGGACGCTCTTTGGTAGAAAGATGGCTTGATTGATAATTGTCAAGAGAATAATACATTACGCCGTAGCGGGAATAGACGACCTTTTAAAAAATTCGACCTGAATATCTAACGGGTCAGTTCTAGGCGTCTTACCGCGCATACCCCGTTTTATGCTACAGCGATCGAGCAAACGCCCTCGGTCGACCTACCTCTACAAAGGCATGTAAAAGCCTTTGCATGTGGGCTGGTAGCTCAGCAGGGATACGCCTACCTGAGGGTGGTGACAGCCCCTCGGGTAGAGGTAAGTTGTACCTCGCGACGTCCCGACCTGTCGCAGGGCGTCGTGAGAGGTATAGCACGCGCGCACGGTCGAAGTGGTGACCGATTCTTTTTCAAAAATAAATCCTGCGTGACACGACCGTGAGGTTCAACGCTCCTCAGCGAGGTGCGAGACCGCCTCGCGCGACAGCGGTACCACATACTTCAGTTATCCCCGAGCCAGATCGAAGAACGTATCTTGTCGTGATATGAGCCAGAAAAGAATCGCTAGTATCATTTAGCCACACTTTGTTGATTATGCAAAGTTCATGGCCGTGCTCAGATTTGAAATCAAGATGAAGACTACTGACCGCTCTGCTCTTCCTTTTTTTGGTCTCTGACGGGCCAGTCTCTCGCTGTTTTTTCCTAATGCTTTTCCCTGGTCTTTCATAACTCCTCTCCTCCTCCCTTCCAGTTCAAAGTTCAGCCAATCTCAGGCGTGATTTTCCATGATACCAGAATGCAACTTTGGATGAGCGAGTTAAGACTATCTGCACATTTGAGAGAAATCAATGTAGTTTGGTACGTTCACAAGGTTGACCGTGTTCTCATCAAGTCTGAAAGATCAATGTCTGCGGCTTGAAAGCGAGCTAATACTGCTCATATTCCCTCAGAATGACCATACCAAGACTACGCAGTCCTGACAAGTTCCCCAAATGAAATAATACCCAAAGTGAAAGCTTGAAGAATCTGTGTCAAAATCTCATCTTGGACAGGAGGGTGACCGCGAATCAGTTCTCACTTCAGACTGAAGGATTTCACGCAGCTCAGCCTCTGATTCCCAGTACCAGCCCCGAAGTCCCGGTGTTCTGTGTACAATACATAGGGCCCATCAAAAAGGTAGGCTAGTTAGGTGGAGTCGGGTAGGCCCTGTAGGACTTGGTATGTCAGTCGGTCCAGTCCGTCCCGTCTGTCGGTCAGTCCAACCCAGTCGGCAGCTTAGTTCCATGGAAGTCAGAGAAACTGCTGGACGCGTTGGAGGCTGACCACCACAAAGGCAGGTACCGCTACCAGAAAAGTATACCCCCACCGGACTGACTAGACTGGACTGGACTGGCCTAGTACCGACAGTGGTACTGGGCAGGACTGGACTGGACTGAATGAGCATACGGCTTGTGGGGTCAGGCCACAGCCTGGTTCCACATGTCGAACAGGCAAAATAGCCAGATAGCCCTGGCTCTAGGCCAGGGCATCAAGAGGCACGCTACATGATCCTCAGACCTGTAGTGGATCGGGAGATCCATAAACACGCTTTCGCAAAAGCAGCGGAACTCTGCAAAAATAAAGTTGAGAAAGCTAGAATGCGGAGCAAGCTCCATGCAGAGTCCATCCGATGCAGCCTAAGCTACATAATGTCATAGCAAAAGCAAATGTCTGATATACACATCCTAGCTAACAGCAGGAAATAAAATGTAGCAGGGTACAATTCTAAAGTTCTAGAGGCAAATGCCTCAGTGCTGAAAGGAAAAGGTAGCAATATATCACAAGATAATGTCGTGTCGCTGAACCACTAAGAGCGGGATGGCCTCAGAGGGGGTGAATGCAGCCTAAGAATAGAAACTCCTAAGGGCAGTCACACACGAAGATCGGATAGGTTATCAGGCTCAGGGCGAGGGAATGGTAGTGAAACAAAAACCAATGACCCTAGCAGATAGACCATAAAGGCGGGTAATGCTCGACAAAAGGGTGACACCATGCAGGGTCAACCATGGGAGGGGAGTCTGGGATGGGGTGGAGATATGCCTAATTGAAGGCATGCAATGGTCGACACTAGGGTGATGAGGGTAGTGGGTGAGGGAAACATGCACACAACTCACCGACTAGGGAGGAAGCCATATCTGGGAGAAGGGAAGCCAAGATAACGCTACGGTCCCAATGCCTATGCGATACAAAGGCAGAGCCCAACTCAGGGAAAACCAGTTAAGTGAGAACCATCATGCGACACATACAAAGGAATGCACAAGGTAGGGTGGTGGCGTGAAGTAATCACATCCAAAGTGGTTGAAGTTGATAAAACAGTTGAACTCGAGAAGGTGGCTGAAGTCATCGAGGTGGTCGATGATGTCGATGAAGTAGGAGTCGAGTCGATGTCAGAGCAAACCCGCAAAACGCTGACATCCTGAAGGAGTTGGTGATGGAGTACATAATAGTGTGAGTCAGTGGTAGGACATAGGTAAGTGATGAGACTGTCAGTCGTTGAGACATTAAGAGCGTGATCGAGTGCATTGTGGACGAGAGGAGGCGTTCGTCTGTTGCTGAAGAACGGCCTCAGAGGGAGTGGGATCGTCCTCAACAATCTCCTGAACCGGAGGAGGAGGAAGAGGGTCACGCGATTGAGGAGGAGCAGATGTCTCAACACGACGAGCACGATCATAAGCACGTACCAACATTCGGGCGTGCTCCAAGTGCTTGAGGGGCTCCCGAGTAGCCTCCTCATCATGATAGCCCTTCCAACGCACAAGGTACTGGATGCGTGGAGGGGTATTGTCAGTAACTTGGCGAGATACAATATCGGAAACAATGAAGTTCTCGTGACCGTCCACCATGATAGGTGGAGGGCGCTCATATGGGCGTCCGACAAAGCACTCGAACGGTCTGCGATAAGGACACAGCAAGGAGACGTGGTATACATCGTGTACACAAGCCTGTTGAAGGTAATCAGGAAACTTCATACGAAAGTTGACCGGACTAGCGACGGTATCAGAACCAATGGCTTGAAGGATGCGGCATGGACCGAAGAAAGACGCCTAAACTTGCAAAGTGTATCCGCTTCGAGCTGCAAGTGGTTTGCATCGACGAGCACATCGTCACCGACTTTGAATAGATGACCCATTCGTGATCGGTTCATTGGTGCGGTCATGCGAGTCCGGGAGTCAGCTAGACTCTATGTGTGCGCCTCATAATTGTCGCCAAGTGGGCGATTCAACCGTCAAGTACAGGACAACGAGTGTCCGGGCGCAACCGCGACGGTCGTAGGAAATCCGCGGGTACACGAGGGTGGTAGCCGAGGTTGTAATAGAATGGCGACATTCCTGTGGCTGGTGAAACGACGTGATTGTACGCAATCTCCGCATGGGCTAAGTGTAAGAAATGGCGACATTCCTGTGGCTGGTGAAACGACGTGATTGTACGCAATCTCCGCATGGGCTAAGTGTAAGTCTCACTGTTGGTCATCCCTAATAAACTTTGGGAGGATATTACCGAGAGTTTTATTGGTGACCTCAATCTGACCATCCGTATGAAGGTGGTCAGACGACGAGAAGCAAAGCTGGGATCCGTACACCTCGTGTAGGTGTCGCCATAATGTGGTGGTAAAGCGCGGGTCACGGTCGGAGATGATGCTCAGAAGTAAGTCATGATCTCTCACAAGTCGATCGAAGACGATGTCGGCGAGCCCACGAGCACTAATGCGATAGCGGCACGGGACAAAACATGCACACTTCGTGAAGTGATCGACAACGACCAAGATAGCATCATGACCACGCTCAGTGGGAGGGTAAAGGGAACCAACAAAATCCATCGAGATAGGCTGCCAACGACCCACAGGTAGGGGTAGAGGATGAAGTAACCCATACGAAAGGTGGTTCACAATGTTCACCTCCTGGCAGGTGGGACACTCCTGGACGTAGACTTTGACAAAGTCCTTGGACTTCAGCCAGACGTATAGGCGGCAAACACGAACCAATGTCTTGTGGAAACCCATATGACCGGCAGTTGCCTGGCCATGGAACTCTGCTACGGCCTGAACGTAAAGATGTCCAGTGGAGGGAACACATATAAGTGGTTCGAGCTGACCAGATCTACCATGCCAGTACACTAGACCGTTCTCACCAAGGGAGTATGAAGGAACGGTTTTGCCACTCCGCAGTGCCGCGTGGATGTTGCGATAATCCGGACAGTGGCGGTACTAAGTGCAATATGCATCGATCACCGACTGATCTACGGTGGTGACCGAGATGGCAGCAAGGTGGATGGGTTCCTGATTATGGTCAGGACGGCGGGACAAAGGCATCGGCGACGTGGTTCGTTTCACCTTTGATAGGCAGAGTGGTGAAATTGGACTTGGATAAATCACGCCACCAGCCTCCTTGTCGAGGGGAAAGCTTGGGCTTCATGAGGAAAGCCTGGACAACTGAGTTGTCCGTGCGCACCGTGAAGAGTGCCCCATGCAGATAATGACACCGATGTCGGGCAGCATAAACTATTATGAGAACCTCACGTTCATCGGTAGTGTAGTTTATCTCGGCAAGCAGTAGCTGACGGGAGTAGAAGGCGAGCGGGCAATCCCCAGCACGAGCCTCGACAGCCCATCCTCCGTGATGGTCGGGGAGTAAGCGACAGGAGGACTGTCGGTGGAGGGAAGTGGTGGAAGGATAGGTGTCAGTCGAGAAGCAATGTCAGTTGGAAAAGGGGGGAAGTAGGGAACATGAGGATAAGGGGAATTAGGAGGAGTGGGAAACATTTGAAAGTACAACGCCTTCTGCAAAATCTGACGCATCGGTGGTGACTATGAACGGACGATCAAAAACGGGGAGGCGAAGAACCGGCGCACAAGTCACCGCCTTCTTGAGGGCACGAAAAGCATACTCACAGAGGGGTGTCCAAAACCATGGCGGGTTCTTCCCGAGGAGGGTGGAGGTCAGGATGTGGGAATACCTAGCGTATCCCCGTATGAAATTACTATAGTAACTAGTAAGGCCTAGGAAACTGCGAAGCTGTTTGACGGATGTGAGGACGGCCCACTCCGTGATAACAGTGATCTTTGCATCGTCCATGTAGAGACCCTGGTTAGACACATGGTGTCCTAGAAAGTCCACTTTGCGTTGGGCAAAGTGACACTTACTGAGCTTGGCATAGAAGCCATGCTTGTATGAGCGTTGTAGGACATCGCGAAGGTGTCTGAGATGGTCTTCTAAGGTACGACTGTAGACGAAGATGTCGTCCAGATATACGAGAACGTATTCTTCAAGGATGTCCCTAAAGATATCGTTCATCGCCATCTGGAAGGTGCTGGGTGCATTGGTGAGGTCAAATGGCATCACCATGAACTCGTAGTGGCCGAAGCGTTGTAGTACCAAATAACCTTACAAGGGTATTTGGCGTGCGTTTTGCAAGTCATGTCGGTGTGGCCTCATCCGAATTTGACGGCGCACTTGCGAGTGAGAGTTGAGCCCTCACCCGGGCGAGCGGCGCACGTGGGGTATTGACGGCGAGGCACTACCATGCACGACCTAGCGGGGCGCGGCGTCGCAGGCCTATGGGACGCGTGGCCCCTCGGCCCGCTACTTTTTTTGTATTCCCTCGCGTTTATTTTTACTCATTATTATTTTTCTTATGTCCTTGACTCAGTGGTCGGTTCTGAGACCCACGTCAGGACCGACGGGTCTGCCTCAGTTGCTACGCCGTCGGACACGGGTGGCCGTCGTGGCAATCGAGGACCTTGAGCACGCGTTTTTTTATATTTTGGCGGGCCCGTCAAAATTCCTGCATGTTCAGGATGATGGTGAAATTCCTTTACCCTGCCCGCCTTGAAAAACGCAAGCCAGGGAGTTTGACGTGCATACGAGCCGGTGGGTAATTAGCCCACGAGGCGGAAAGAAACCTTGGTGGCGGGGGTCGCTGCGGGCGCACCGTCCGCCAACCACGGTTTGCTGTGACATGTTTGAGTGTGAGCGTGCCCGCTGGGACAGGTAAGATGATGAACTATGCCTGAGTTGGGCGGGGCCAGGGGGCGCCAGTGAGAGGCTGCGGCAGTGTTGGCTGTGCGGCAAGTTGTCCCAACAGCGGATTCACATGGAGCCCTTCCCCACTTCGGTCTTCAAAGTTCTCATTTGAATATTTGCTACTATCGCCAAAATCTGTACCTGGTGGAAGCCTGAGCAGACATGGCCAGGGGATACACCGCCCGTTAACCTCAGCCTGCTGTGAAAAGTGAGAGGGTTGGGTGTGAGCAGGCCTGTGGGACCAGCAGCTGTGGACCCAGCTCAGTTGGTACACCCGCGAACTGTTGAAAATAGGCCTGTGGGAACTGCTGCCGGCGGGCCTAGCTTAGTGGTACCCCCATGAACTGTTGAACAGGCATGTGGGACCAGCATCTGCAGGTCTAGCTCAGGTGGCACACCCACAAACTGTTGAAAAACAGGCCTGTGGGACCAGCACCTGCGAACCTAGCTCAGACTGGTACACCCGTGGACTGTGTGAAACAGGCCTGTGGGACCAGTACCTGCGAACCTAGCTCAGATTGGTACACCCGCGGACTGTGTGAAACAGGCCTGTGGGACCAGCACCTGAGGACCTAGCTCAGACTGGTACACCTGCGCACTGTGAAAAATAGGCCTATGGGAACAGCCGCGGGCGGGCCTAGCTCATTTGATAAACCTGCGAACTGTTGAAGTACAGACCTGAGTTCGAGCTTCACTGAAAGCAAATGAGTAAAACGCTACAATTCTGATTTACCTAGGGCTGGCCGGTGCCCTTGGCTTTGTCTTTCCGCCTATGGAAGTTCGTTAGGACTGGTCCAGCTCATTCGATACGACTATGAACTGGCGAAATGCAGGCTCGAGTTTGATCCCACTGGGCTCAGGTTGTGCCTTGGCACCACGGGCTTCGCTTAGCTGGTACACCCTCAAACCACTAAAATACAGGTTCTGAGCTTAAATCTTATTGTGCTCAGGCCAAGGGTTGAGTACGGTTTTTCTGATTTTTGTTTTGTTTTCTTTTCTTCTTTCTGTTTTTTTTTTGCTTACCTCTGAATGTGAGTGTATCTGAACATATATGCAACCTCGGAGGAGCAGGGTAGCGCCCGGTATGCTCTTAGGTGAATCTCGGAATCACCGAGATCTACCGAGATCTCCAGGTCTGATTTTCCTGTGTTTTTTTCCAGCTCCCCCCGTGTCGAGCGAACGAACCAAGTGGTAGATTAGGGCCACATTCGCTCGGTTTTTCAGTGGGTTGGGAGCTTTCGTAGGGCCTGCCTTATTAGTCAAAGTCATGAATCACAATGAATGACTGCACGCAATAGTAGAGTCTAGTTTTTAGAATACGGACCGTGTGTGGAGAACTGCGCTAGGAGCAGCGCTAAACGAAGAAGAGCACGATCGGGTTGACAACAACAGAAAACGAAGAAGAAGAAGAGTATGGCGAAGAGAAGAGGGGAAGAGGGAGGAGAAGAGTCATCTCACTCGATCCTTGAGGGAATGGAGCAGGGGAAGATGCTAGCGTGGGTTTTTTTGTCATGGCGACCCTGAATCTGCATTTAGAATGACGGAAAAGTTAGTAGAAAGGGAGGTCAAAGAGAAGGTGAGTGCGTCGAGGGTGACGAGAGGGAGAATATGGCGGGATTGGAGATAGCCTATCTCACTCGTTTCCCAACAGATTTGGGCGAGGAAACATGCTAACTGGGGTTTTTTGGCCATTGTGAGTTGAATGGGAGCGTTAGTTTGGCCGGTGGATCGTTGGTTTAGGCGCTACGAAGGTGATGGGCTGCCCGGAGCTATCGAGCAGCAGGATCATGACGGAGCGAAAATTTGGAATCTCCCTCGATACTTAGCAGAAATAGGCGGATGATGGTGCGTTTTGGGGGTTTCTGGCTGCTGCGAGTTCAATGGCGGTGTCAGATTTGACAGGGGGGGGCAACGGATTTGGAGCTACGGTGTGCAGAGGATACGTGAGAGGGGGGATGCCTCAAAGGGAATGTATCGTCCCTTGTTCCAGCGAAAGATTCATTCTCATTTTACACATTTGATTAATCTGGCAGCGGCGCCGTGTCGCTACTGCTCGCTGGCCCATGCTGCTACAGCTCACTGTAGACATCGCCATGATTGCAATCGAAGTCTTGCTGGTAGTGGCATCGCTGCCCCTCGTCGTCGTTGAAGCACTTATGATCTTGACGCCACTCCTCGCGGCTGTTGCCTAGATCGGGCCATCGCTCCTCGTAGTCGCGACTAAGATACGGATGGCTGCTCGACGTACCAGCTATGGCCGAGGTCACGGGGCAAGGGCGGAAAAGGCATGTGTATGTGTGTAAGAGAGAGAGAGAGAGAGAGAGAGAGAGAGAGAGAGAGAGAGAGAGAGAGAGAGAGAGAGAGAGAGAGAGAGAGGATAATAAACGGTGAGAAATCGGAGTACACAGATACGGAGGAAGACGGTAGAAGCAAAGGGAAAGGCGGTTCTTACCTGGGGGTTGCGGAACAGAAATGAGGATGGTGATGTGCGCGCACGTACCTGGTCTTAGGGATAATCTACAAGATCGATATTTTTTGTACACTTTGGCTGTTGCTGCCGACGCCGACGGGGTGCTTTGACAATTCGTAGGGTGCTAGTGACAGCGTAGTGGTAGTCTGGGCTTTGAGCGCTAAGCTGCATTTGTACCCTTTTGAAAAACGTCGGACTTTTAAGCCTCCAATGCGACTTTGCATTCTGAATCATTGACATCTCACTGGCGCCTAGTTCCTTTGCACAAGGTGAGAGGACTGAGAGGAAGCACGCCCATCGGGACCCGAAAAGATGGTGAACTATGTCTGAGCAGAGCGGGCCAGAGGAAACTCTGGTGGGGGCCCACAGTAGGGATGACATATGAGTCGTTGGTGAGGCTTGGACATAAGGATAGAAAGGTATTGCTCGGCAGGGGGTTTAGTTGGAACATGTAATATGTCCACTGCACGAATGCCTCGAACGAACAACCATTTCGTGTGGGGCAATAGGGCCAAGCTTGTTTGGGGTTTGGATTTCGGTGCGAGCACAGGCTGAAGACAACACTTGGCGGTAGTTGTCTGAGGCGATATCTGCGTATGCTCTAGTGGTCACTACAAATGCATTGCGGTGTGCTCCTAGGGAGGGAACGTCGCTACATTACTGCTGCTACCGCTGCTGCAGCACTACATAACTGTTGTGTCAAGACACAACACTTTAGACTACCGTTGTTGCTGGGTTCTACAATTGTCAGAATTCACTGAATTGTTGGGTTCACGGAGTTGTGCTACGCTTCTGCTGCTATGCTTCCTCTCAATGCATAGTTACTGCAACTGTCAGGGTAAGTATGGTTGTTGCAGTTCGCCTTTGAAGTCGAGAGTTGCTGCTCCAGCTGCTGGTGAAGTCGTTGTTGATGTGTATGTTGTCGCTGGTTGCTATCACTGAGTGCCGCAGCTGGTGCGGTTACTCCAGTTACTGCTACCGTTGCTTTTTAGAGTTGATACGGACCGAAGTTATTGGTTGTTGCTACGTCGTACAACAATCTATCGCGGACTGACAGCCTGTTATGGTGATTTGTTGTTGATCCCTCTCCCAGGCAGTGCTGCTAGCTTCTAGAGACTGGGGTAGTCCTTGAGACTGATACGGTTGTTGAGGCTGGTACGGTTCTTGAGACTGACGCCGATGCTGCGGGTTGCATTCGAGCTGTGTTTACCACTTGATGGTTTGGACATGCTGCTTTTGTGATTAATCTACGATCTGCTGCAGGACTGTTGGGTTTCAGACTACCAAGGGGCGTTGAGTTTAGTACCACAAGGCGGAGGTGTGGGATGATAGTTGTATTCATACTGCAAGCCACGGTTACTAGGTGCAGTTGCTTTCGACGGCAACAAAGTTGCTGTTGAAATATTGCTATTTTTGGTAGTGACAGTTGTTATTACAAGGGTGTTGTTGTCCGTAATAGCTGTGGGTGGGTAATGTGAGGTACTGCTATCCTCCTTTTCGAACTGCGGCTACAACTGAGGATTGGATGTTGTTATTCGCCACGACCTTTTGTGATATGTGACGTCGGGCGCTGCAGCTGGCCGCCATTGCAGGGCCCTCAGGCGCGTCAACGTTTCAAGGCCCTCTCACGCGAGTCTGAGTGCACCTTTCTTGTATCTGAGTGACTTAACTTCTCTCATTTTGTCCTTCTTGCTCCCAATCTACTCTATTGGTTCAAAGAGGAAGGCGGCAGGCGGGATTAAAACCCGTAATCCGTGCCAATGCCTTTGTGGGAGGTTCGCCTCACCGATTGCGGGAGCTCTACCAGGGTTCAGGCGGGACCCTGGAGGCAGGGAACTTTGAGGTAGGCCGACGCGATCTCCCTTAGGATCCTGTATACCCCTATCTATACCACGCTTCATTCAGTTTGACTGGGTTTTGACTTTTTGTATATTTCCTTGACTTTAATTCAGAACTTCAACTGAATCAGAGGAAATTTACTATGTTTGTCTAAATTTATCTGCCTGAAATGAAATTCACGATGTCTGCTTACGATGATTTGAAATGGGGCTGGAGATGAGGTCCTCCTGACTGATCCGGTCGCTTTGCTCGTTTGCCTAAGACATTGAAATGGGGCTGGAGATGAGGTCCTCCTGACTGATCCGGTCGCTTTGCTTTTTTGCCTAAGATATTGTAATGGGGCTGGAGATAAGGTCCTCCTGACTGATCCGGTCGCTTTGCT
>BFEA01000757.1:91616-122289 GCA_003427395.1 Chara braunii | reverse complement strand
TGTGTGTGTGTGTGTGTGCGCGCGTGCTTACATGAGTCGGCGAAACTCCAACGAAAAAGTCTGTCACAGCCCCATGCGTCGTTCTCGTTTCCCTCTCTGCCTACGGCTCACTGGGCAGTTCTCTGAAGACGTAGTTGCACCATTCGCCATCCGCCCAGATTTTGAGGTTCAGATTCATTCAAAATGTTGGCGAATGGCGGCGAATGGCGAGTGGTGCTACGATGCCCATAGCGAACTGCCAAGCGAACCGGAGGCAGAGAGGGAGAAGAGAAGAACGAACGAGGGGCTGTGACAGACCGTTTCGTCGGAGTTTTTCATCAACTCATCATGTATCGCGCGCGTGCACCTGCACGTTCTTGCATTGACGCACCTTCTCACAGCTGCGCGCATTACAGATAGACTCACTGGGAAGAAAAGGTGAGCAAATGCACGAACGCGCGCGCGTCGACAGAGAGAGAGCCACACAGAGAGAAAGCCACGCACAAAAATAGAGAGAGAGAGAGAGAGAGAGAGAGAGAGAGAGAGCGGTTAAGCAAAGGAAGCGAGCGGCGGGTGAACGGGGTTGCGGACTCACCTGTGGCCGAGATCAACGTGACCGGGCGCAAACGGACACTGTTGATGCCTGGCGCTCTGAGCCTGCGAACGCCGGCTCTCACCTGTGGGCCGACGCCGAGGTGTGCGGGCACAAACGAAAAGCATTGGCCCGTGGCACTCTGAGCCTGCCTCAAATAGCGAAAGGCCCACTTTTTTCTGGGCCCCTCGGGTGCGTATCCTGGAGGCAGAACGTTTGGCTTGCAGACGGGAGAGCGACCAGAAAGATGGTTGACCGGAAGCCAAGAGGACACGTCTGAGGGCCAATTTGGGGGGCAAGTTTGGGGGGCATGTTTGGGGAGGAAGGCCAAAGGCTGGAAGGCTAGGATTGAATGAAAGGCAGCAGGGCAACCGCAAAGGGTCATTGACAGGCGAAGGCAAGGTGCAGGAAGACGCTGTGTTTGCCTGGTATGATGCCAAATTAACTACCATGGGGTGGGGGGAACGCTGCCCTGAGAATGTGGCAGTGCTTATTGGCAGTCCTGTGGGACTGGTTACACCAGGAAGTGGGCCACTAAGCCCATGAAGTGATGCTTGTACGTCAATGGGTTAGTTGGTCATATGTGTGCTGTACGTTTGTGTATGTTCTATGGATGTAGTTTGTTGCTGGGTTTTTATTCTTTTTTAGTTTATTGTTGTTTAGGTAGTTAGGTAGTAACCGGTAGTTGAGGAGTAAGGGATAGGGATATGTAATTAGTAGCTAAGCATTTGATAAGTAGTGAAGGTGAGTGGAGTGTTTTGTATTTGTGGGCTTTTCTTCGTATTTGATTAGACAATGCAACAAAATATGTATAGCAATGTTAGTCTGTGTTGGAGGTTGGGTAGTCTATTTTGTTTTGTTTAACAATGACAGGATTTTTCCTTTGGAAGGGTATAGACACATGTCAATTGGTGATGTGCGTATTATATGTTTGTGTATGAAGCACAAATGAAATTTGTTGATGTACCTTGAGGGGGAGAAAGTGAGGAGGGAAACAGAGAGAGGGACAGATGCGGTGTGGGAAGTGTTTTGTAGGGTTTTCTTTTTAATTGGTATGCATGATTGTTGTTCGTTTGTTTATGTAGTAACTGTTGGTTTGTAGCAATTGTTTTTTGTGGAATGTCATGTAGTAGCCGAAGGAGGGGGAGTCAAGGAAATTGATGAGAGCAGTGAATGGGGTTGTTAAACCACCAGTACTTGACCTATACATGGGCCGCGGGAAAAAATAGAGTAGACGCGTTTCTAGTCAGATGAATTTGGGCGCTCCCCAAGTGGCCCGTTCATTCATCATTGCTGCGGCATGTTAGCCACTGCAACTTTGAGAAGTACTGGTGGTTTAAGTAAAGAAATAGTGAGTATTGCAAGGAGGATATAGAGATAAATTGTGGAAACTATGGAGGAAAAAAGGGGGAGTTAATAGTATAGGCAGTTTGTGATAATGATTGGGAAATGAGATGGAGAAAAGTAAATGAACTTAGTATTAAAAGTAGATATTAGAGTGTCATTTGTGTCTGTTCTTGTATAGAGTGAGGGTTTTATTTCTTTTCCTCCTTTTTCTCGAGTACTAGATATAGAGATTCAGGTCACTGACACAAACGGTATAATACTAATGGATTCTCAATCTAAAATTCTTGTTGGGTCCTATCTTCGACAGATGTCTCTCCTTCCCACCTCTCCTTCTGTTTTCCGTTTTTTCTGCGACATCTCTTGCCATTTCACTTTGCTTTCACCCATTTCCCCTCTGCCACCTTTGCCGCTCCTTCCTATCTTCCTCCATCATTTTGTTCAGTTGCGTTCCCATTAGCTCTCTACCTGGCTTACATTATTCTCCCGAATTTGGAGCATACCGTCGTAACGAGTCTACACTCCATTCAGGGGAGATTGAAAGGAGACAAAAATGTTTTTTTTTTTTTTTTTTTGGTTAGTATCGTGATTGATGACAATGATTTTGATGAGTGCCTCGATTACGACGATCTCAATGACATCAAATTTGAAATTTCCAACATCCAGAAGAGGAAGCTCATTAAGGTAGTAATGAGGATTGCAATGCAGGTAACATGATGACGAAGACCATCATCATTATAAATGTCATGCCCATTCCTCATATGGATAGACGATCACCAGCTGAAGCTCAAGGAGTCTGCAAAGAGAACGGTCAAACATGAGAGGACACTGCACAAGTAGTTGACAGGGACCCCCACTTTTCAGCCCTGGTTTAACCCCCCAACACAGAAAAGTGCATTTGGGGATAATTTGTTTTCAACTTTTTTTTTTTCTTGTTTGCCCTGTTTAGGGTTTTGTTGACCATTTCTCCACAAGCAATTAATGGAAACGTCCCACGCCAGAAGGTGTGGGACGTTTGGTATAATGACCTTGAAAAAAACCTGGAAAATTTAGGGTTGTATTATCCGCTTCTCTGACACTTGAATGCACGTGCTAGAGTATTAAAGAGATCAACTGGTTGAGAAATACCATAAGTTGATAGAAAAAAGATGACTAGTGTGTTCTTAAACCACCAGCACATGCCAGCTATCGGTCGTGGGCCCCTTTTGGAGGTCGCCCACCGTCGATTCATTTGATCTACGACACTCGGCCTCCTAATTTTTTGGAGACACTCAAAACAGGTTCTCAAGTTGCCTAGGCCATATACTGGTTGTTTAACAGCGAGAACCTCTGCAGGGAGCATGCTCGTTTCTCTTTTTTTTTTCATGTTCTCTATACAATTTCCATATGTCTTCAGTATAGTTTCTATATATTGGTGGTTTAACAACGAGAACCTCTGCAGGGCTTAAAAGATTCAGGTGTCTACTTAGGAGAAAGACTTGTTTCCATTGTTTGAGGGCACACACAAGGACAAACAGTTCTTTCTCATAAGTAGATGCAGCAACAACTCACATATTTTCATAATCTCAAGGGCAAATAGTTCTTTCTCGTAATGAAGCAAAAAAAAAAAAAAAAAAACAGCAGCAACTCACATTTTTTCATACACATAGAGAAAGATAGACAACAACATAAATAGACATATTTTCATCACCACCTCGTTGAAAAAGCATGTTTGTTTGTTAGATGCATTTATTCAGTCTCAACTCGTTTGTGGGGAAAAAAAAAGGAAAACAAACCGGCCCCAAACACCTCAGATCCAACCGCGCGCGATCGGTTCGAGCCATGTCGGGGAGAACACCAAATCGACATGGGAGCCGACCGGGCCCGACCCTGATCGGTTTTTGATGAGATGGTCTGCTAAAGTTATTCTTCCCAGGCTACCCGACCGAAGAGACCTAAGTGTTGCCCCTTCCAAGACCAAGGCCCCCTGTCGATGAAACAACTGAGAGAAAACAAAACTCGGTACTTGATGTATGGGCAGGTTCGTCAACATGTTTTCGATAACCTCATATCCGTTGTAGTTCTGCTTATTGAACCATATAGACAAGACTTGTATTCCAGATCCCTTACTCGCACCTCAGACGCTTATAGAGGAAGCCTAACATATTTATTATGCTCCTCATTGCGCAACTCCATAATATTATCACATGATGCAGACTAGCTAGCCATGAATGTATGATGCTTAAACTCAAAGGCGCGCTTCATGCGTTCATTTTCCGGGTTCGCACTTCTTTTGGTTCGAACCTCTCCGCGATTGTCGCGACTACACGTTGTCGGCGTAAATAGTCGGTGTGAATACCCTTACAACGGTATTCGCACGTATATTTGCATCACGCATAAGTTGCACTTGAGATGCTATAAGGGATGAGTATTCACGTAAGTATTGCGCGGTCCGCGACCTACTCTCTGTAGTTGGACAACGGGCACACGTAAAATGATATTAGAGAGTGTGTGGACGCGTGAGTTAAAGGCGCGGTTGATCTTATCGCATTTAGATGGTCAGTATCCATGATCATAAATATGTTCTAATTAAGATTGAAAGCCGAATTTCAATTTGGTCATGTATTGGGTTGGCCGCATGTAGAATCTGGCGCCTGCGCAACGAAGGTGTCGGTTTTGGGGGTCGGGAGCCCCACCGACAGGACGAAGTGTAGCCTTGGGGCATTTCAATATGACCATGCAGCAGGCGGGACCCATTTATATGCGATTCTGCTGGTGTCACTGCCAGTCTTGGGCATAGTAGTATTGGTTATGGTGTTGGACTTTCATGCAACAGGTTCAGGGATCAAGGCTAGCATCCGATGACGTGGGAGCAACAGAGCAGTATGAAAGAACAGAGGGGTTGAAGGTCTAGTGAGACTATCCTCCTTGGTTTTGTCGTCGGCCCTGACCCTGGGACCAACTGGTAGGACGAAGGGGTGTCGATGGTTCCCCTTCCCCTCGGTGTAAGTCTCATATCCTATTTTATAATTATTATTATTATTTTAAGGATTATCATTTTTATTGCTATCTTTATTTTATTTTTGTTTTCAAAGTCCCACCTGTGGGACACAGTTTCGGTGTTGATGCCGAGACTGATCTAGGTGCCTAAGAGCCTAGTGCAAATGGTGCACCTCTTAACTGTTGAAATATGGACCGGAGTTCAAGTATCACTGAAAGCAGACAAATGAGACACTACAAACCTGAGTTGCCAATGACTGGTGAGTGTGGTGATGATATCTTAGTATTATGGCCCGTAGTGTTGACCTTTAGGACATATGTTAAAATTGGAATGATACAGAGAAGTTTAGGAGGGTCACGCATATTCAATCACGTCTAGCTTTGCCTATAAGAAGGGACGAGGCCAACAAACAAAGGCTTGGGAGTTTCTACCTTAGTAAGGTTTGTCGGACTGGTCTATGTAGCAGGGCTAATTAAAGACGAGGGCAAGGAAGAAAGTGAGTATGGCGGAGGGAAGCTTGCCTTGCTGTTTCTTAATGGTTTTACACATGGTAGAATTTTATTCCTTCAATGTTTGACGAGTGTTACCTTCAATACCTTGGTTGTTGGTTTAATGTTGATGAGTCAAAATAGAAGCGGGAAGAGTCGGAAAGGTAGAACGAAGGAGGGAGAAGATCGGAAGGGAAGAAAGACGAACGGGGGGGGAAATTCGGCAAATGAGGGACGTGTCGTGTCTAGCACTGATCGATAGAACCCCCGAAATAGAGTTAGTCGGTCAATCGGATTGGATCTTTTCTCGTCCGCATTTTGGTTATGGTTGAATTGGTAATCTTTGATTGTTCGGAGTGATGGGCACGTCACTTAATGTGGTCCGGTAAGTTGTCAATGCGAATACCCTTACAAAGGTATCCACCCTAGTTTTTGCAAGTGATAGAAAAAAAGTTTTGTTTTGAAAGTTTAATCCACCGCTCGAGTTGTGGCCAAACTTTTTGTTGACGACTGATAGATGAATATTGGAAGGAGATAGGGAGTGCGTGGGCGCGCAGTTTTGAGGCGTGTGTGATGTTTCTTATTGATGTAATAGGGTCGGCGCATCTGCCAACAAACTTTTTTTTGCTTTAGATTAAACTAGGATTAACATATATTCTCTTTTGGTTTTTACATTTAACTGTGGCGCGTACATGCGCTCGAAGGCAACATTGCTATAACAGGCGTCAGGGATGACTACCGGTGCCACATATTTTTAGAGGCAACGACTTTCTATTTGAAGGGGCTTTGGGGTCCGCGTAGCACGCGGTACAATAAGGTTTGTTGTTGCGTTTAGCGGCTAGTGAGAGTTGTTTTGCCATCTTTGTGAGATTTTGAGCAAACGAAGTTCGGTTTAGATAGAGTTTGAACTTTCGCCATTGAAATGGCAAAGCCGTGGTTCTAGCGTGACGGATGGTGCATGCGGCGGCCACGAGCTGAACCAAGTCCCTCGTGCGGTAAGTGCACGGGTTCAATGGTTGCAGATATCGAATGGTGGGCCGAGGTGTGACTTTGGGGCATTTTTTGGCAGGCCCCACACTGTCCCGCATCTGTTTATATAGATGTGCATTAGTGCTAGTCTCGGCCTTTGGCCTAACACTATGGGTTGCGGTATTAGACTTCCACTTTGCAGATTCAAGGATCACGGCCAGTGGGCGGCGACATGGGAGTGGTAGAGCATCTTAAAGGAGAACGAGGGGTTGAAGGCCTGACGAGGCTATCCCCTTTGGTTTTTGTCAACGGTCCCGATCGTTGGTCTAATTAGTGGGACCAGAAAAAGGCCAATGGTCCCCCTCCCCCTCGTTACAGTCCTGAGTTTCTTCAATATTATTGTTATTTATTTAAACTACTAATACTATTTTTTTTCCTTGCTCTCTTTATTTTATTTATTTATTATCGTAGGTCCCATCCTTTTTGGGGCACAATTTCGTTACCGGTTTCAGGACCGCTGTTGGGGCTAACAAACCTGCTCAGTTGGTACACCCTTGAACAATTGAAATACAAACATGAGTTCGAGCCCGACTGCAGTCAGGTGATCGAAATGACTCGAAGCTTTACGGTGCAGGTGCGATACCACTACTTTGTAGTGTTATCTTACTTGTTCAGTGAGGTGGGGCCAGGTCTCTGCCCCTGCTTCTGGATTGAAGATGCAGGCCCCCGTGGCCTGTCCGATCTGAGCAAAGGAGTCAGTTGGAACCCGAAAGATCGTGAACTACGCTGAGTAGGGCGAGGCCAGAGGAAACTCTGGTGGAGGCTCAGAGTGATGTTGACGTCTAAGTCACTCGTTGGAATTGGGTATACAAGCAAAAGACTAATCGGACCGTTTAGTACCGGGCTCCCTCCAAAGTTTCTCTCAGGATAGCTGGAGTTCTTGCAACTAAGAGTGTCGGATTGCATTAAGTGGGAACGCACGCGCCTAGGAGGAAGAAAGAAGGAACGAGAGGCTACGAAAGAGGAGTGAACCTGGACGAGGATCCGCACCGGGTGCATTAAAAAACAGGGAGTTGAAGAAGGGGAGGTAGAGACGAGGGTAAAAAAAACTCATAGCACCCTCATTTCTTAAGCCACCACTACTTGGTCCAGCTATCGGCCGCGACGCTTCCCCGTTAACGCGCCACACCTTTAGGGCTTCGGGATACTGGACCACAATGGCTGGAAGCGCCAGCCAAAAAAAAATTGAAACGGTACTCCGACGCTTCGACAAAAATTGGCGTGCATAGGCATTCCAAGGTCGGCGTCGATAGTAGCTGGGCCAAGTACTGGTGGTTTAACGAATTTCAACAAAATAAAAGTCGAATCCAAGGTTTTTGGATGGGGCGATCACGATGGCGGGGTCAGAGAGGCGAACGAGGGAGTGTAATAGGAGCTAGAAGGAGAGAAGGGTGTGCAAGATAGTCAAAGAGGAAGAACGAGAAGGAGGGAGTGTAACTCACTCATTCAAGTTTCTTAATGAAAACGAGCGAGTGAGGGTGTTAATCAGGTTTTTTTTTTTTCCCTGGCTAGTTGAATAGTAGCGTTAGTTTGGGCGGACGAATAGAGGATTAGGAGTAAGAATGAAAAAGGAGTGCATAGTAAGATCAAGGAAGGAAGGGGGATATCAGGAAGGAAGGAAAAACTTAGGGCGGAAGTTCACAAGAATGGGCGTCGGATGTACTCAGGCGATATCGTGCTCATCGTTGTTTAAGTCACTATGATCGTGATTCTCATCACGATACCAATCATGGTGGTCGCATGTTGTTGGTTGAAGTGTTGCCCCATGATTGGGGAGGTCATTATCACGGTGGTGGTCACCATTCGGCTCTTCGTGTTCGTTATTAAGGTGCTACAAACTCATCGTCCTTGTCACCATCATGTTGATCGTATGTGCTTGAATTGCATGTATGTTGCCAAAAGCGGTGATCAAGTGCATTGAAAATGCAAGAGGGGCGGTCAGGTGCATCGAAAAAACGTGAGGGGCGATCATGATCGTCGGGATTCATCGCCCATTTCAGCCTCCCTTTTACTCTGAGGGCGCACAAAGGTTCTGCCTGCTCTGCTACCCTGCAAGCATCTAGGTCAAATCCTCATTTAGATGAATTATGGGGAGGCAAAAAAAAAGTGACGAATACATACCTGTAAATGAGCTGAATAAATCAGCGTGCATACAGACCGATCAAGCTTGGCCATATGGTGGGAGAGGTACGAGTAGTTGTAGATCGCAAATGCTCCATTCGCCAACAACAATCTTTTGTGATGCGCTTGACTGCGAACGCGTCCACAATACCCCGGGAGATGGTGAGTTATTTTTAGGTGAGGTGGGGAGCTCGCAACCATACTGACGTGCAAACCATTCGTCGAACTTGGGGATAGGGGCGTTCTGTTGGGAGAGAGGTGAAAAAGGGACTGTGATGTGTCTTCCCACTTCCTAACGGAGGTGTTATTCTCATTTTGCACAATTGGTGGTTGGCGGAGCTGGCTCCGAAGGCCTGATAACGACCATTCCCTTCGTGGTCATGATCGCAATGGTCGTCCCCTTCGTTTTTACATTCGTCATCTGCACCCGAACAACTACCATCCTCCGGCTTGAAATTACTCAACCTGATTACGACCAGGTGCAGGCAAGCAGGGGAAAGGGTCTGGTTAGGACCACACATCTGTTAGCAGATAGGGCAGGTGTTATAAGGTGAGCTCGACGAGAATAAGAGTCGCATGTGAAGCAAAAGGGGAAAAACTCGTTTGGTTTTCGTTTCTGGTACGAGCGTGAGCTGTGAAAGGCACGCATCTGATCTTGGCGGTGGTTTGCACAGTCGACATCCGCATGCACGTTGATTGGTACTACTGACCACATTGCTGTTCACGCTCAGCTGCTGTCTCATTTCGGAGCGGCCAGAACTGTATTTTTCAGCCACAACTTGTGTTTTGGGGTCGCAACCAATATAGTACCTCAAATCACGAACTGTGTTGACTGCCGAGTCATTGGTGTTACAGAACCTTTGGGTGATTGTGGTTGTTGACCTTCGGTTGCTGCAGATGAGACGAAGTGTTGTACTACTAAGATTAATAAAGTTGTGATCTCAAGGGAGTTGTTGTTGTCTCGAAGGGAGATTGGGTGTTGTCATGCCTTCAGGTGTCGTTGCGCTTCTGGTGGTTGGTTGTGATTCATTACGCATCGCTATGGATTGTCGTGTCCCACTGGACTTTGCAACCACGCCTTGTTGTTGCGCACTCCTGTTGTGTATTGTTGTGTTTACACCTGCATTTCGAATAGAACATAGGGGTGCGCTCTATTTGAAAGCAGTCCTTTAAAGTTGCGTAGTTGTTGTGTGGTTAAGAGGAACGACACTGCGACTCGAGGAAGTGGTTTGACTCAGCAAGGGGGTCATTGTTGCGGCTTGAAGGTTAGTCGGAGGGTTACTACTTGGCGTTTTGACCGCGGGTCAACCGTCTTACTGTATTTTTGGCCACCATTGCAGGATCCTCTAGAGTTGAAGGACTCAAGGCCCTCTCACGCGAGTCAGGGTACGGAGAAAAACTCCACCTCAACTTCCTCTTCCCTGGTGATGAACCCTTCGCCGTCTTCGTTTCTTCGTCGCTGTTTACTAACTGGAGTGCAAAGCCCAAGTCTGGGATCCCTCATTGCGGCATCTGTTGGCAGCTATAGCTTCCGTCCTTCTTGTGGTAGGTTCATGCGGTCTTCTTCTCGGAGTCCATATGCAACCACTTGTATCGCCAACCGGGAAGACCCAACCTGCATCGTCTGCTGGGCAAGGTGAGTTTGGGGTTGTGTGTATGTGTGTGTGTGTGTGCACGCTGTGGGAGGGACTGAACTCTGGGTTAGTGTGTATGGAGAAGAGATGCGGTTGGAAGGGGTGGGAGGGAAGAAGAAGGCTAGATGATGAGAAGTGTGTTGGATGGCCCAGGCCCTTCTGTTGACGGTGGGTGTGTTGGAGGGTTATTTTGGTGCTGTATTGGTAGGTGGAGATGGAGGGAGGGGGGCGGTGCATCGTTGTTCCCAGTTGGAGAGGGGGGGGCTGGCTTGGTCTTGAGTAGGAGATGAGTGGTGGAGATGTGAGGAAGGCGGATTCGTGTAGGGCTAGGGGAAGAGAGGTGGGGGGAGGGAGGGGATGGTGTGTCACATGGGCCGGGGAGTCAATGATTGCGACTGATGTACCGACGAGCCACTGAGTGAGTTGGCCTGAGGGGAGGAGATTGAGGGGGTGCGTAGACAATGGAGATGGGGGTAGGGTGGAGGAGTTGAAGGGAGTGAGTGCCTCATGGGGGTTGTAGACGTGAGTGAAGGGTAGAGATGCAGTGGTGGGGGGAGGGTCGGTGTATGTTTGGGGCCACGAATGGTGCGGTAGTGGGGAGGTTGCGGTTGGTGTTGCGTGGGAAGAGTTGAAGAGAGTATGGGTCGCGGGTGATTGTAAGCGGAGGCTGAGGCTGGCGATTGGATGTATGACTGGGTGTGTGGGGGTGGAGGGTTGCATTGCCTGGTCGTCACTGGCGGGAGCAGGCCCCCTCGCCCAGTGGCTTGGCCTTGACCTCGACCTCCTCCTCTGCCTGCACGCCTGCCAGGGGGCATCGACTCATTGAATCATGGGCCATCGGGATCAAACTCGTCGTGGAACTACCACAAACATTTCTTACAGAAGGGGGTGTCCTGATTGGCGAATTGAATCCGAAGATTCTATATAGTTGGCCCGTGAATGGCTATCCACTCCTTAAAGGTGTGTTTGACTTGTGGGACGCAATCAATTTTTACGTTTCCCAGTCTGGGCTCGTCATCCCTCGTATCGGGAGGGTGCATGGACAAAATTGGGCCCATCAGTTGTTGAACTGTGTTGCGCAGTGAGAACATGACACCTAGTGGAACTCTGAGGGCTACTATGTGGTACTTTGCTGCCGCCTCAGTTTCTCTCATACGGGCTAACTCCTGTTGAGTCATCTAGGGCGGAAGGTGACTTTGATCGAACCTTGCCTTGAAGGGATAAAAATCATAAAATCATGTCCCTTCGCGATCATCCACTGGGCGATTCTGTTTGACCTAGCAACGTAAGACATCACATTTGGACCCTCTCCATGTGTTTGGCCTCGTCTCTGCGAGGGGTTGAATGAGGGATCTTGGAGCCACACATCTTCGTAGATGCAGATAAACTGTTCTCTTTGTGCGATCGAGAATGAGGCGGCTCATGAGTCAAATGTCACTATTACTGTGCACTCTTTTAGCCAAGCTTCTGCTGCAGCATCCACGCCATCATTCAGGTTGAGATAACCTACCCTATCTATGATCTCGATGTCGCCGTCAGAGAACAGTGTTTCAGGAAAAAGTCCGTCGTCATAACAACTATCCAAGAGCGTTCGGTTTCGGGCGAAACCTCCCGATGGCATAGCTTGGTGTGATGGATCGGCCGGAGGCGTTGGAGGTGGGGGGCGGGAGGGACCTGCGGCATGTGGATTGGGGGTGTACATGGTGAGTTGTCTTGGCTGAATTGTTGCCGACGGGGGAGGGGGGGAGGTGCGGTGGTCGGTGACGATAGGGGAGGTAGTGGGCGTTGGGGTGCGATGCCGGTTTCTGTGCCGTAGTGCCTCAACCTTCCGAGTTAGATATGTGTTGGGGGTGAGACCGGGTTGTGTATCCACCGAGATGGACGGGGTGGAAGAGGAATCGGGTTGAGCGCAGCAGGGGGGAGGGTGTGGGGGTGGATGCGGCAGCTTTGAGCGTGGGGGGAGGCAAGACTGTGGAAGAATGGAGAGGAGAGATGGCGGTATGAGAAAAAGTGGGCTGAAGTAAGGTACATAGGGTACGTTAGGTAGTGTATACCTGGTTGCGGTAGACCGCACTAGTTCCAAACCAGTGGCCGCTGCACGTGCTCCGGTAAGGACCAACGTCGGCATTGTCGTGCCCCAATGCCTGCTCTGACAGGGGGAACCTCAGTGCTTATCACCGAAGCGCCCTGTCCAAGTACTCACAGGACGCGTCGACGTACTCGCATATCCCCCCTGCTCCACACGTGGTGCGGGTTGACCTGGCTATGGTAGCCATGCAGGACGCTGAGTGACTGTCACTTCACCGGGCTTCGTGCTCGGGTGGTGACTGAGGAGACCGACTCTCCTGAGCCGGTAGCGCTACGGCGGAGCGCTCCGCGCCGGCCGCATGCCTCCCCGTCCGACGAACCGGGGTTTTCCGCCGACACAGTTTTCGGTCTCCGCTAACTCCGAGTTGAATTGTGAGGTCCCCGGCCTCGATTTGACCTGATATAATAAAGCAAGGATTTTGAAAAAAAAAAAAAGAAGAAAAAATATGGCCAAGTACATTCTAGTTACTATTTGTAGTAAATGGACGAATCTGTCCCTCTACTGTGGGAAGATGCGCTCATCTCGTTTATAGGGACTACGTAGCAGAACGGCACACGAGACGAAAGTTGCTATTTATAATAAATGGACGAAACTGTCCGTCTTCTGTGGGAAGATGCGCTCGTCTCGTTTTTTCGTTTCGTGTGCCGTGTGGGGACCGCCTGTAGGGGCTCGCCGCACGGAACACGAAACGAAAAACGAGACCAAGTGCATCTCCCATCTGCTCACCAAGAAGAGTCACAAACGCATTTTGCAGCCCTGTGCGAGCACATGCACTCGTTCCCTTCGTGTTTCGTGCGCCGTGCGGCGATGGCCATACCACTAGCGTCGCGCTCAGAGACTTGCGCGGCGCGCAACGCCACTCCCGAAATTTATGTGGCCGCACGTACATTTTCTCGTGCTCGACAACCGTCGCCTTCTCCCGCCCAACGCCCCACGTCCGGTGACCGGCGACCGGCGACCGGCGACTGCACGTTGACCCCTTTGGGTACGCCTTCTGCTGCAGGCGTCCGCTCCATTGGAGGTCTTTCTTCTTCTCGCCGTTTCGCAGTTTGCTCGTGGCAATCCATTCATTCATCCGCTTGTTGAGAAGTTCGAATTCAGGTGTGTGGCCCTCGCTCCACTTCTCTCGACATGCACAGAAGACAAAAAAATATGGCCGCTCACCTGTCCATGTTCTAGGGGAAGATTCGGTCTCATTTTGCAAATTTGGAGAGTAGTGGAGCGCGCCTCCGTAGCTCAACAGTTCCGGGGTGTACCAACGCTGAGGGCGAGATCTCACTGGCAAAGAAGAGGATTGGGCGCGTTCCGCACAGAGATGCCAGCCGAAAAGCAGATCAATCACAATCTTTTGCTTTTGCACCTCTCCACGAAAACGTGTTATTCCAACAATCTTCTTTGCCAGCGGGATCTCGGCCTGAGCTGGGGCAGTTGGCGGCGATGCATTCTTGAATCGCTCAGAATGCTTGATTCCTTTAGTACATAATACTACTACTGTAATAACTGCCAACGAACACATTCATTCGGTTCGGCGGTGGTCATCATCCCCATCCCCAACGCTGTCACCATGAACGAGGTGGAGTCCGGTTAACTCGAACGGCGGCGGCGTGGTTCATATGCTCAGCTGCAGCCCATGAACTTGCGCTTACCGCCGATTGACGTGGCCGTGACACAGGATGAAGTCGGAATGGCGGCAGCCATTACGAGGAGTAGGGGGGAGGAGAGTAGGGATCTCAGACGGCGGATTGGGCGCGTGGGGTGCTCAGGGCAGGAGAGTGAGGACAGGGCCTCTCATTTCTCGCCGCAGACGGAGACTCGTTGTGTTCGTGTTGTTGGGTTTTGTAATGGTATCTGCCTACGTGTGGCCGTCTTTGCGAAGAGGACAGCTTCCGTCGAGGGGCGACGAGAGAAGGAACGACGACGTTGAGGGGCATCGAGGAGAGTTGGAGCTCGACCGGGTCGGGGTGGAGAGGCACCGAGGCGAGCGCGACAAGGGGGGAGTGAATGTGAATAATCTCCGCCGCGACACATCCAAAGGCTTCGCTAGTAATGACGTCAGGAGGGGCGTTGGCGACGGCGATGGCGGGGAGGATAGGGTTCGTCGATTCGCACTGGATGACACCACGTTTATCCGTGCCAACGGCAGTAGCAAGGAACACGTGAAGGAAGAGACGGAGGAGGAGGATGGCGTCGACATCGTCACTACCACCGGCGAGGACCAACGTCGCAATGAGAATGGTTTCATCGTCGTCGGCAGCAAGGCCAGAGCCGATGCGGTGAACAGAAGAAGAGAGGAGAGAACGACGGAGGAGCGTAGGGTGCCAAAGATTGAGGTGGAGAAGCAGTCGCAGGCGGCGGCGAAGAACGGAGTGGGTACGAACCCGCCGCCGCCGCCGCAGATATGGGCGCCTCCGGCCTTAGCGAAAGGCCGACCCTCCCCGCGAGTAGGGACAGCCGAATCGAAGGAAAGGGAAGAGGATGGCGGGATCATCACTAAGGAGGCTGACGAGGAGAAGGCGGTGGTGACCGATCACCCTATTTTCGGCCGGAGAAGGCTGTTAGAGCACTACGACGCTCTTCTATCTTACGTCAACGGAACGAGGAGACGACGATCTGGAATGAAGAAGGTCGAAGTTTGGCCAATGCCGCTCACACCGGAGGAGCAGGCTCTGAATGCGGACGTGAAAACGTTCAGGGACATGTCTGGTAAGTACGCGTCGATGGCTTTGGCTCGTTGTCTCGCATGTGCGGATGGAAGTCTGTTGAGGACCGCGATGAGGACGGACCTTCTTTGTGAGAACGGAGGACCGAAAACGCCGATTTTCCCGGCTTTCTGTTACACCGAGCGGTTCACGCCGCGCGACTGTCTCGAAGCTGACAGGCAGATGAGGGAGGAGCAGAGAACGGGAGGTGGGCGGTTCGTCGCAGCCTTTGAGGGCAAGCAACGCCACCCTTATCTGGTCAGATTCGCCGGGGGAGCCTTCGTCACCAAACACGGGCAGATATATAATGATGACGTCATGTTCGACTTTCGAGGTATGTGTCGCCGTGCTCCTTTGCCGGCCATCTACCCGGAAATAGCGAAGGAGAGAAGACGGTACAAGAAGGTATTCGTGATCGACCATGTTTGGCCCGGTATTCACCACGAGATTGCAGAGGCGGGGGGGCAACTGATGGGGTACTACAGAGAGCTGATGGACGACCCCGAGATCTATGTGCACACGACGGTGGATGATAGCTGGCTGATCGTATCAGAGGAAAACAAGCACGACCTTAAGCCGACAGAATCAGCGTTGAACATTCTGGAAACGCTCGGGATAAACAGGTCGCGTGTGGTGGGAGGCGATGTGTACGCGGAGGAAGAGGTGGTCGTCGCAGAAGGCTACTGCTTCTACGCGCAGTGGTTGTACGGCTTGTACGGCTCTCGATTGCGAAACCTGATTCGACAGCAGGCGCGCTCGGCGATAACGAGCGAAGAAGAGTACGGAAGAGACCGGGGGCGCGGTAGAGTGGCGGAGGAAGGCGCCAGCGCGAGGGAAGAGCGCGACGGCTCTTTTCTTGCTCGTCCTTACTCTCCTTCTTCTCCCCTAGGGGAGAACGGGAAAGGGAAGGGGGGAGGGGGGGAAGAAGGAGGCGGCATGGGACAGCAGCAGCCACGTAGAGAACATGGGGATGGAAACATCGTCGTGGTTGATGGGCAGGAGAGGAAACGAATTCGCGAGACATTGGCTGTTGTGGGCAGTGATGGAGATGATGTCAGAAATGGAGAAAGGGTGAACGAGAACGAAGGTAGGCGGCGATTGTTGGGGCAAACAGAGGCGCGGCTGCTCACCTTCAACTCTTCCTCGGCAGATGACGGGTCTAAAAACTCTGATGCGAAAGAGGGGGTGAACGGTGGGGGGGGGATTACGGGTGAAGAGAGAAACGGTGCAATTCTGACGAGTGGGGATAATGATGGTAGCGGTGCCTCGATGGGGTCAACGATCCTGTTGATTAAGAGGTCAGCAGAGAGGAGGATAGCGAACCATGATGAACTTGTTGAGGAGCTGGGGAAAGTGGTGAATGAGATCAACGGACGAGATGCCACCGCCGCCGCCGGGATAGCAGCATCCCGCTTATTAGACGAGGACGTACCGCCGGGCAAGGCGGCGCCGACGCCGAGATCTCCTTCACCCCCTTCTCCTCCTCCTCGGCCGCGGCGTTCTCCTCTTTCCTCTTTAGGGATTGGAGATGTCGATGAGCGAAGGAACTTGAAAGCCATCTTGGCGGGTAGGCTCGATGAACCGAGAATGAGAATCAGACTACCGTTGAGATTGGAGGTGTATGACGACTCGGTAAGGTTGAGTCAGGTGCAGGTCTGGGCTCTCTTTGCGAAGGCGAGTGTAATCATCGGCCCGCACGGAGCGGGTTTCACGAACATATTGGCGGCAAGATCGGGAACCATTCTGTACGAGATGGTCGTACCTCCTGCCATCTACCATGCGGACTCCACCATGTTTAATTTCTGCTTCAGGATGATGTCATTTGCGCTCGGGCTTGATTACCACTCGGATTTTCCCGATGAAATGGAACCGTACGAGTTTGAATTTGACATGGGCGGCATGAAGTGGAACAAGCAGCACGGCTTCATGGTGGTAAATGCCTCGCGGGTGGCGTTGAACATGAAAACCCTCTTACTTGAGAGGCTCGGAGAGCGCTAGCAGAGCAGGGGCCTTGTCTCTCTCTCTCCTCTCTCACTCTCCCGCGCGGGCAAACCCGCCGCGTCCCATCTCCTCGCCTAGTCCAGTGTAGCTTTAGCTTACCGACGGCGCACTTTGGTAGGCACATCAGACAGCAGGAAATCATTTTTGATTATATTAGTATTACGTAGTTACACAGTTTTGCTCTTTGGCTGCGCGCTTCGCCGCATGCTCTCTCTCTCTCTCTCTCTCTCTCTCTCTCTCTCTCTCTTTTACTCGCTCCCCCTGGGCCTTTGCGAGTGAATTCGATTCCTCGCCGCGGGGCGAAATGTAGGGATGAATGCTGCTGCTGCTGCTGCTGCTGCTGCCACAGCGAAATGGCTGGCGTCGGGCCAATGTGAGGAGAACGCATGCGGAGGATGGAGAGACAGGATGAGTGGTCGCTGCCGCTGCCATGTTCTACGTTTTGGTCGTCGGTTGACGCGAGCGAGGCATTTTGTTTATGAAGGAGTGATGTTGAGCACTTGAGGAAGACATGATTAGTCGCCAATTGGCTCGCAATGTGGAATGTGGGATGCTGGGTGTATTGAGTGTTTTGATGACAATTCTATTGCTGAGCTATCGAGGGATACGTACGAGGAGATGTGAGTGTACAGAAGGGAGGCTAGGGGTGGGTGGGGCGCAGCGGAGGGAAAAGGTGGAAGCGGGAGGAGGGTGGTGGTGGTGGTAGCGGAGAGAGTGGGGGTTAGGGGAGAGAGGGGGAGTGGAGGAGATAGCGGCGGAACGAGTTGAGGCAAGTTAGGGCGCAGTGTGGGTGGGGTGGACGCGGGAATCGGATTCGTGGACTGGATGAGATGGCGGCGGTACGAGTTGAGGCAACTTAGGGTGCAATGTGGGTTAGGGGGAGGGGGAGGCGTAAATCGGAGAATGAGAGAACACGGCAAATTGGGAAACTTGTTTGATATCTACAGCTGTTCTCAACAAGATGACCGTTTGTCGAAATGTCGTGGTGTCACGCAAATCTATTGTCATCGGTCGTGTGCAAATCTATTGTCATCGGTCGTGTCGAGGGGTAGCCGGGCTTGCGCATGTACGAGAGCCTCAAGGCTTTTAGACCCCACTGCGCGAGATGGGTAATCCCAATGCCAGTTCAAGAGGTAAGAAGTATCTGTTTTGTGTAGAGAATTTCGACCGGGGAAGAGGAGGGGGGGGGGGGGGGGGGGGGGGGGGGGGGGGGGGGGGGAGGGGGGGCCACGATGGGGAGAAAGGAGGAAAGATTGTAGAATCTTCTTCTTGGCGGTGATGAGAGAGGGAGAAAACACCAAATCTCTTGGCCCCGGAATAAGAGTATTGCGGGGGCGCAGGCTCGAGTTAGGGTCTTTTTTGACGAATAACGTTTGAAACCTTAGGTGTGCGTTTTTTCTGTCGTTTAGTGAAAGCTGATCAGCAGGAAGGGTGCAGAAGAAGCTCCTCCTCTCTCTCACCACCCTTTGATTCAACATTTGTACCTCTGTCAATCATTTGATTCAACATTTGTCCCTCTGTTAATCGTTTGATTCTGCCCGAGTTGATTGATTTATCATTGTATATGGTAGATTTTCCGTCGTCGTTGGGTTTTACTTATTTTTTGTTTTTTTTAAAAGGGCGATGGCCTTGAGGTATTATCGGACTAAGCAGCCCAGATTAGACACAAGATTGAATTTACCTGGGTTTTACTTATTTAGATAGTTCAGTAATAATAATTATATTCCCTTCGTGAAATTCATCAAATTATGTCAGTCCGTCGGTCCGTCGTTTTCTGGGTCCTGGATGGTAGTTTCTCATCCGTCGATGATTCCCATCCCCATTGAATTGACTACGCGGCGGGGAGAGAAGGTCAAAATCTGTCAGTCCGTCGGTCCGTCCGTCGTTTTCTGTGTCCTCGATCGTAGTTTCTCATCCGTCGATGATTCCCATCCCATTGAATTGACTACGCGGCGGAGAGAGAAGAGGTCCGATGCGGTAAATTCATTTCCAATTTTCCTCTTGTGCGCTTGAGTCTCTGAATGGGGTTGTGTTTTTTTTCGGGTCATCGCCCAATTTCCAATTTCCAATTCCCAGTAGCTGCTAAGGGTTCAGTCTAGAGAAGAGCTGGGATGGTTGGATTTGGGCCGGCGGCGTATTTTATCTTGAGGTGAGGTGAGAAATGAGGCGATGTGAAATACGGAGCTCGAATCTATAAATAGATCGATCGGCGGTGATGTATGCCTGCTTCTTGTGCAGTCGTTGGAAATACTGTAAGTCCATCATGTTATCGTGGCTGATCACCAGGGAGAAGCTTGCGGTGAAGTTCGGTCGACCGAGAGAGAGTTGATTTGAGGGATATGTTTGGAAATGGTAATCGACAAGTGGAGGGTAGAGGCAAGGAAGGTCAACGTGAAGTCAGAGAAATGGTAATCGGTGACTGTGTCTGATGTCAGAGAGGCGACAGGAGAGAGAGAGCTTAAGGAGAGAGGATCGTGTAGCTTGTGGCTGAGTGGTTTTGAAATCTGAAATGCGGTGAGGATTAATTAGGGTTTAGACAAGAGGGGGGGCGACGAGTGGGCGGAAGGGAATAGTGGAGGTAACTCATTCACGTTACGTGATGACAATGCAAGCGTTGTTGTTGTTGTTGGGTTGGTTGGTTGGTTGGTTGGTTGGTTGGTCGGTGTGGAACCGCCCTTTGACAGACAACCCCCGCGCGTTCGTTGGGCATTTCCGGAGAGAGCCAAGTATTACTTGCGTGGCAGTAATTGCTTGATGACACCGAACGTGGCACAGGCAAGGAGAGACGGGGAGGGAAAGCTGTCTTTCCCGTGGTTTTGAATCGATACTTTGTTCACATTATCAGTATTATTATTATTATTATTATTATTATTATTATTATTATTTCTGGAATTTAAACGCGTTCGTTTCCGGAGTTTTTCGTTCTTTGTCGAATCTAACCAACATTTCTTTCATGCTAGCGTTAGCGTTGGGCCTCTCGCTCCAGTACTTTCCAAAAGCGCAAAATGAGACTGAATCCTCCGCCAAGACATGGAAAGGTACATTCCTATTTTTATACATGGAAAGGTACGTTTCCTATTTTCATTGTCGTTTTCGCATGTGGAGAGTAGTGGAGCGAGGCATGGCTGTCGACACGTCAGCTCGTGTCGTCAGATGTTGGGTTAAGTCCCTCGACGAGCGCCACCCTCGTTTCTAGTTGCCATCATTATGGAACACTCTTGAGAGACTGCCGGTGATAATGCGGAGGAAGGTGAGGATGACGTCAAGTCAGCATGCCCCTTACATCCTGGGCGACACACGTGCGACAATGGCGGGGGCCCCTTGCATCCTAGGCGACACACGTGCGAGAATGGCGGGGGCCCCTTACATTCTGGGTGACACACGTGCGACAATGGCGGGGCCCCCTTACATCCTGGGCGACACACGGGCGACACACGGGCGACAATGACGGGGGCGCCTTACATCCTGGGCGACACACGTGCGACAATGGCAATGGCGGGGACAAAGAGTTTTCAATCCTGCGAAGGACGGCGAGCTAACCTCAAAAACCCGGTCTCAGTATTTTGACGAATACAGTTGCAACTTCTCGTTGTGGGGAGCTTTGAGTAAATTAATTCAAGAGCAGAGATAGTAGAAATAAATGTTCTATAGAGTGATATAAGGAATGGGTAGGTGCGGAGAATCAGCAGGGTAGGTGCGGATAATCAGCAGGGTAGGTGCGGATAATCAGCAGGGAAGTCATGTGTTGGTTGATACATGCGCTGCGCCCGTCAACGTCAACGACTACACGCCAGACATCCCTGCTTGGGATGATGATGATATAGTTCGACGTTTGTGGCGACACGAAGGAGGAAGTCCTGTCCTCGGTTGAAATGATGTTCCAAGTTTGTTGCGCCCACGCAGCTGTGCGTGGAATAAACCTCCTCCCTCAGCAGGCAAGAATTCCTTCAGTGCAGTGCTAGGAATGATCGGAGGGCTACGGGGTGCCATCGAAAGACGGATGGCAGCGTTGGCGGCGGATGAGGGAATAGAGTCGGCCGGAAGGTCTGGCCTGGAAGGGTGGGTGGGTGGCTATACAATGTGGAGCGAGTAATTCAGTGACAGGAGGATGATCGAGCAACAGGTGTAGAATGAATGGATGGATGGATGGATGGATGGATAGATGGATTTGCGGATTCGCTTTTGGGGTTTGTGGCGCTCCAGTATGTCGACAACATGACAATAAGGAAGAATCGGAAAAGGAGGGAGAGGGCCGGCGAGGGAGGAGAAGAATGCATGAAGAGAGAGGGGGGAAGCTACAACAGAAACGGAGATAGTTGTTGGTGCCAAAAGCCATCTGACCAACGAGGCGAATGCTACTCTCTGGGATCACTTTCGGCTTTCGCTGCGTTGGAACGTTTATGTGACACGATTGAGCACGTTTTTTTTTTTTGTTGTTGTTGTTTTTTTTGTTTCTTTGTTTTTTTTTGGTTTTTTGTTGTGGTTTTGAATGAGTGAAGAGGGGAAAGTAGAACACGAGCACAAAACGGAGGGAAGTTGGTGGTGGTGTCCAAAGCCATCAGACCATGGAGCCGAGCCGAGTGCTGCTCTCTGGGATCACTTTCAGCTTTCGCTGCGTGGGAACGAATATGTAACAATTGAGCACGGTTTTTGTTTTTTGCCCTTTGTTCTTTTGTTCTTGTCTTTTTTTTTTCTTTTTTTTTTTTGTGAGTGTGTGTTTATAATAGAATCGTCGTTTTGGAAGACCTCTATCGGCCGCCGCAGCTGAAAAAGTTGGCCGTGGCTGCGCCCAATGAGGCCCCGTCCGCTGCCTGTTTTTTAAATATTTATAACCAGGAGCGGTAGTACGTTCCAAGGGTTGGGCTGTTCGCCCATGAAAGTGGTACGTGAGCTGGGTTCAGAACGTCGTGAGACAGTTCCGTCCATATCCGGTGTGGGCGTGAGAGCATTGAGAGAACCCTTCCCTGGTACGAGAGGACCCGGATTTTAAATAGTTTTTTTTATGCCCATAAAAATACGTAATGAGTCGGTGAAACTCCGACGAAACAGTTTGTTACAGCCCCTCGTTTGTTGTCCTCTTCTCTCTCTCTGCCTACCGTTTACCGGGCAGTTCTGTTTGTGACGATATATATATATATATACATGTATAGGGTTGTAGGGCTTGGAAAACCCTACAATCCTATATTTTTTATTTTGGAAGCCGACGCCTTTTCAGAGGCCGAAATGAAACGACGGCCGCCGATCAGATTTAGCAATGGCAGTCGTCGTCGGGCCCGACCTCCGAAAATTCAGGAGTTTGGGAAAACAGCCAGTTTTCCCTATTTTCCCACGCGGGTTTGGGAGTTTGGGACAACATCAGTATAATTAAAAGGGAAAAAAGGAAAAAAAGTAAGAACTTAAAAAGAAGTATGATACAATGTAAAAAGCTCACAGGAACGGGTCTTGCACTGCACATGCCAAATGACATTTCTCCTCTCTGTCTACACCCCTTCTCTGGCGGGCAGTCCTGCCGTCCTCACCTTTCGTCACCTCTCCTTTGCTCTCCTCGCCCTTCCTGACACCAGTGGGAGGGGCCAAGTCCCACTAGATGTGGTTTTGTTTTTTTAGGGTTTGGATCCTTATATTCGAGTTGGACACAAGGGGTGGGTCCAGGCTCGCAGAGGGCCTCACTCCACTGTTGGGGCCCAGGCTGAGTAGGCTCGGTTCCTGCCAGCGGAGGAGGGCCTCACTCAGCCACTCATCACCCGGCGCAGGAGAGGAAAAAAAAAGTGGCGTTTATATCTTTTCATGTCCTAGCTGAAGATTCATTCTCCTTTTCTCCACTTGGGCCCTCGCTGCACCTACTTGCCGAATGTGCAAAATGAGAGAATCTTCTGTTAGAACCTGGAAAGATACACCGCCTTATGTTTGTCTTTTGTGCACGTGGTGAAGAGTGGAGCGAGGCCCTTTGGGGCTGGTAAAGTGAGGCGCATAGAATCCCTCCTGGCTTCACGCGGACGTTTTCTTGGCGGTCGGTTTGTCAGACAGAGTGGGGCGTGCTGTCTTACAAACAACAGAGGGCACACACACACACACACACACGCACACACACACACACACACACACACACACACACAGAGAGAGAGAGAGAGAGTAGAACTGGCTTTGGTCTGTCAAGGCAATCTACTCTCAGGCTTTATCAGTGGCTATGGTTAATGAGAGACTCTTTGGAGGAAGTTCCCTCTTACCAGGTCCCTACTGCAAGGGTGTCCACTGGGCCCCCTTTTATTTGTTTTACAATTTAGAAGTTTTATAAGACAAAATAATGTTAGGAATAATATAATAATGATATAATTAGAGGATTGCACATCTCCGCCTCCCTTCAGTGGGAGTGAGGAGCCAAAGCCGATGGTCTCACAATTGCAATGTGAAAACATGTCCAACTCACTTAATGGAATAGTTTTAGTATTTTTTATTTATTTATTTATTTATTTTTCAAGTTTTAGTAACTCTTAGACATTTATTGCTTGCTCTTAGAGGCTTTAATAAATTGGGATTAATGGGTGTTTTACCTATATGCAAAGGTGGCATGGGAAGCTATCTCCATGCTCACAGATGAAGTGGGCCTGGGGATCCCTTGACTCCCCCCCCCCCCCCAACAGAAGCTGACCTTGCTGTGCTAATGGATATAATTAGGGCAATGTTTGGCACCAGTAGCAAATTCTGGATTAGATTTGCTGAGTATATTTTTGGGAAGTGAAATTGGATTAAAAGACGGGGCAGATGCATGGAAATGTGTCCTCATGCTCCCTTATGGCACCAAACAAAGGCCTTTTGTGAGATCTTTATTGGCCTGGAGATTCGCCGCCAACGCCTCCATCACGATTATGAAGAGGAAGGGGGTCAAAGGTTATCCTTGACGGAGCGACCGATGCAACGAGCTCACCGGTGCTAGGAGGCCATTTATGTGGACGGTCATGGTGACGTTGTGGTGTAGAATCCTAATCCAGCGCCGAAAAGTCGGGCCAAGGTTCATTTTCTCCATGCATTTTTCTAAGAAGAGCCAGTCCACGTGGTCATATGCCTTCTCAAAATCGATAAATACCATGGCTGCATTATGTTTGTCTTGCCAGGTTAGCTTAAGGAGTTCATTAACCAACAGAATATTGTCCTGGATCCGACGCCCTTTGACAAACCCCGTTTGGGTTGGGTGAATGACATCATCTAAGACGGGGATCAGATGGTTTGCCAGTGCTTTCGCTAGCATTTTGTAAACAACTGTGAGCAGGTTATCGGTCGGCAGTTTTTTTTTTTTTTTTTTTTTTTTTCAAAATTTGGACTATTTCTCGATTTATGCGTGGCATCCTTGCGCATGGGCCATGCTAATCTTCTCTGTATTGTTCCAATTTTAACGGATGTCCCAAAGGACTTGGCCGGTAGTTTTTGATATCTATCGTAGCACCCCTTTTGTGCAGCGGAGTGAGAACGCCTTGCCCTACCAGCTCACCGATGTGGCCACGCCTGACGGTAGAAACCCATGAGATCCGGGGCCATTTGGTTCCAGAATATTTCCCGAAATTCTTTGAGGAGCCCGTTAACTCCCAAGGTTTTTTCTTCGTCCATCTGCATTAACGCCGTCCAGATTTTTGCCTGTGACACTGGGCGGTCTAGTTGGGCTCTTTGCTGACCGGTCAAGGCTTTCGGCATTGGTTTAAGGAAGTCCGCAATCTCCTCCTCTCTGGCATCCCCCTCCTGCTGAGCACACCTTGAGGTGAACAGGTCCTTGAAAAAGGATCCCGTAATCTTCATGCACGGGGATGTGGAGGTTGCTACATCCAGACCAGCTGACTGCGGATCGTATAGTGCCTCTATCATTGACCTTCGTGAACACGCTCGGGCCATGCTGAAAAACTTCTTGTCTGTCGACCCTTCAGTCTGGTGACGGGTCAGTCGCTCCCTAATGCGTGTGCCTTCCCAGCATTGCGCTGCACAAGCCTGAAATTGTTGTTGCAGAGGCTGTAGTTTTGAATGGGCCCCTGGCGGCTCCTGTGTGTGTGGGTCATTTAAAAGGCCCTGCTGTTCAAGCTGATGATATTGGTAGTGTATTTCCATTTCCTGTTGATTTCTCCAAGTTGGTAGAATCTTGGAGTACTCTTTGCACTTCATACCAAGATAAACAGTCCATTGTTAAACCAGTTTGCCTCCTACTGAAAGTGTTCTTTTTGTATGCGCCAAAACGCCCAACAGTCTTTAATGTAGTTTTGGTCCTTTTGGAAGGGAACTTCTGTTGCAGGATGGATATGTTGAGTTTATAAAAGCCAGGCCCTTGATCAGGCTTCTTGCAGAATGAGATAATTTTCGTGCACATCTTGTGATCCAGGCCCGGGTGTGGGCTTGCGGGTAGGATCGCAGCGAGCCCCCCATACATGTCTTCTGGGATAAGTATCAGGTCGATTCTGGATCTCGACTGGCTTTCAGTCCCTACTTTCGGTAGGACCTCGATTGGCTTTCAGGTCCAACTTTCGGTAGGCATGAATAAAATCGAGAGTCGGGGTTAAGCCTGTGAAAAGAATCAAAGTCCCTTAATGAGAGACATAAATCCCTGATCATCCGCTCATCCTCCTCCACGTATGACGGGGCGGGGGAGGGTGTCTTCCATCTGTCCATCTGTCTATCCGGGGCTGCATTGCAGTCTCCAGCCACGATAACAGGGACTCCGGCAGGGATATGTGTCTTCAAACTTAAGGCCTAAATCAGAAAATCTAGAATTTGCTCGTGGCCATTTTGGCACCCTGGAGAAGGCTCAGACTGGGCCCATTGAGACAACCCGGAATTGAGAGGGTCAAAATTTTCAGTGTTTTTCAGTTTGCAGATTTCCAGGAAATACGTTCCCTTTATTAACGACTTTAGACAAGGGTCACATTTCAAGATCTTCAAGGTGTTTTTGGTGCACGATTTTCGAGAAAACAAACTCTCTCGCTCCTAGCCCCAGGTCATTATTTGTGATAATAATCACACTTCAGCTTTCCGATATTTCACATGCAGTTTTGGCGGGAGAGAAATGCCCCTGGTCGTTGTTTTCACAGAGGATCACGCTTCATTTTTTTGGGGACATACTCTAATCCTGGTTTAGGGTTTAGGGTTTAGGGTTTTGAATCAATTTGAAAAAACAGTGTCCATTTTCTCGGCTGTTGCCCTCCCATTCTGTAGTATTGCCACTCCTGCAGAGTGGGGTCTCCCCCCGTGGTGCTCAGACTGACATCTCGGCCCATCTCAGCTTCTGTAGGAGTTTGCTCTGTGTCTGTTGGTCCTCCGGAGTTCCTGTTAGGTGAGTCTCTTTGTAAACATAGGAAGTCCTTGAGACATCACAAAGCCATCTCCATCAAGGATGTCTCCCAACTGGGGCTCTGGAAGCAGATAGGAACTCCGGAACACCAGTTGGGAGACATCCTTGATGGAGTTGGGCATCTGCTTCAAACCACCGTGTGTGCTTTCACTGCTTTGTGATGTGTCCCCACTTATCTTGATTGTTCAAGACTTGTGCCAGCCCATTCACATTCCATCATGCGATCCTTAGTTGCGGAGAGCGGTTTCTTACCTGTTGTGTCCTGGCCTTCTTAACTTGCCTCCCTTCCACCTGTTGCTCCATGAGAGGTTAATCCCCTTCTACTAACCTTTAGCATCACTCCTACGTAATGGAAACGGAGGTTTGAGCACAGTGGAAAAGAACGCAGGAGCAGATGAGACAGCAACCGGATCAAGCACAGGATCTGAAAGACAGATTCGACCGCAGAACCCTAGGGAATGGCGAAGTAGCAACCATCCGGGTCGCAGGCCTCGGTTTTTCGTGGAGACAGAGAGTATGAGAAGGCCGTAGCAAAGGGAATGAGGAGTGGCAACCGTAGGATTTAGGGGGTTTAAGGCAAGGACCAGGAAGAAAGAATCAGGCAAGGAGAAGTTAGACAGAGGAGAGCTTAGTGGCTATTCAAAGGGTATACGGGGAGTTAGGTCTACCTTTTTCGGAAGTTTTTCGTTTATTACCAATTGTTGGTTGTTAATCCAGCTTCATCTTTTTTAGGAATAGCATGTGAAGTTGTGAACTACCCTGCAATGCTACCGTCTTCCCCCAAACACAACGCACCCTCATTCTGGCTGTATCTGGCCGGAAATATATCTTGTATACATTCAATTTTGGGGTGCGTTATGTTCGGGGGAAGACGGTAGTCTAATCTGGGTTGAGACGTGGAGGGATTCCCAGCCTCCTTTTGCTCTTTATATAATGAAACATGCTATTTGTTATAAAAAATAAATAAATAATAATAATTAAAAAAAAAATGAAGGAGTGTCCACCCCTCTTCTTCGTTATTTTTTTGAACGAGGATGCCACCTGAAGATCTTTAACATATTCACTATTATTCAGACGCGCAGCTTGGAGGGACAAGCATCCCCTGTTCGGCCATTTCAACGAGGACCACCATTGAAGACCTGGGGAGTTGTTCATGCCGACTTCAGTAAACACCATCTCCCAGTTTGTTATTTTCCAAAAGGATACCACTTTAAGATATTATTATGGTAAAAATTTGGGATGCATACGTCAACACGAAAAACATGTTGCTGAGTTGTTCTCAATATGCAAAGAACCATTAAGCAGAATGATGTCATGTTTGGTGATTTCTTTTTGTTTTTCTTTTTTTCCGACAGGGAATGCAGTTCAAGAAAGATTTTGTACGCGCCTTCCTTGCGTAGTTCTGTATACGAAACACCCCCTCTATACACCCCCTGGCTACGTTCCGTAGGGATTGGTCCTCGTCACTTTTTTTTTTTTTTTTTTTCCCGGGTCCTTGTCACTTTCAAACTATTCGTTGTGAAGCTTTTAAGAAAAGAAAAAAGCTAAAAAAAACACCCCTGTTAAATTTTATTTTCAAAAAACTTTGGTGGATTGCACGTCACGATATGTGACATATTCAAATAGAAGCTAAGCTACAAGAACGGTCCGGGGCAACCTGCCCCGACGGGCCAAAAAAATAAAAATAAAAATAAAATTGTTTTCAGTTTCTGATTTAGCAAAGAACTTTGGTGTCTAACTGTGAGGCAAAGGCTGCTAAGTTTACTATTCTTTCACACAAATTTTATTCCACATAAAGAAGAAAAAAAAGAAAATCTGAGAGAGAGAGAGAGAGAGAGAGAGAGAGAGAGAGAGAGAGAGAGAGAGAGAGAGAGAGAGAGAGAGAGAGAGAGAGGGGATGTATAACAGATACTCCGCAACTACTATGAATCTGTGAAATATGATGCTCTGTGGGGCAATGAAAGAGTTTCTTTGTCCCTCAAAACAGTCGGTTAAAGTACAAATCTTCAGCGCTCTGTGTTTCTGATAAATCTGAGAGAGAGAGAGAGAGAGAGAGAGAGAGAGAGAGAGAGAGAGAGAGAGAGAGAGAGAGAGAGAGAGAGAGAGAGAGGGGATGTATAACAGATACTCCGCAACTACTATGAATCTGTGAAATATGATGCTCTGTGGGGCAATGCAAGAGTTTCTTTGTCCCTCAAAACAGTCAGTGAAAGTAGAAATCTTCAGCGTTCTGCTTTTCTGATGACGATGATTAGTTTCTGAAGAGAAGCGAAAGGGCAGAAATCTCATTTGCTGATGATTGATGAAAGGAATATCAAAGCAAGGACAAGAAGTAGAGAAGTCGCTCAGTAATGGAAAAAAAACAAAACAAAAAAAACAAAAGCCCTAATATAAATCAACTGTGAAGAGACACTCGATTACATGAAACAGCACAAAGTGGAGAGCCAACGAGGTGGTCCCCGTGGACAGACATGTCCTATATGACCAGCTCTCAAGGATGTCTCCCAATTGGCCATCTCCATCATTGCTTGATCACTCATTACACTACCTGGTGGATGCTATTCGTCAAAAAGAGATCTTATCTCAATTGCTCTGCAGCAAGCAAACTACTGCTTACCTCCTCCTCCTCCTCCTCCTCTCTCACCCTGCGCACAGACTCCAGCCGAAAGAAAGAAACTCAAAAGAATGGGCTAGTCGGTGAGACAGTCAAATGATTTTACCACGCCGCTCTTACAGCAGTACCTTCCGCAAATAGGTGGGTGTGCCAGCCTGCTTCTCGGAGGCCCTGCAGCAGGGGAGGAAGAAGCCCCTCCATCCGGGCATAGGCCTCGTCAATCACAACCATTCTGTTCGTGCCCGGTCCCATAACTTCTGATCGCTCAGAAGCCCATCTTTTATCCCTAGCGCTGTGTTTTCCACGAATAACCGCATTGTTTGCCGGTGCACTCCCGTCTTCATCCTCAGCCGCGACTCTGTTCCCGTCGTGAAGAGTGCGGTGACGACCGGGATGATCGCTGTTTTTTGCTCCTCGACTTCCATCCCTCGTCGCGCCAGTTGCCCTTCTCCTCACAGTTGAAGGTGGCTGTTCTTCGGCAAAGCTCGACTTCTCGCTGCCCACCTCGGCCGAAGATGCGCCCTTTCCACCCTCCTCTCTCCAGTGTTCCATGCCCTCTCTCTCTTTGACAATCTGCGCCGCACACGCAGCCAACAACCATCCACGTACCGCGTCCTCCCCTGTGGCTTCTGGATGGAGTACCATATCTGTTCGTCCATCTCTGAAATTCAATATGAATTTTTCGCCCCTAAATTTCTCCACCAGTTCTGCTAGCACTGATGGGGAGGCAACAGTTTTTGAAATGGGAACGTTGAGCTGCACATCGCCCACAACTGGTTGTGTTCCTTGTGGTGCCATCAGAAAATTCTCTTTGTGTGCAAGTTCAGCTGGTCGTGGGACCTACAGACAAGAATCAGCCAGAAAAATTCAGTCCTTCCACCATACAAAGCAACACAAGACATGATCAGGATCAGGTAGTACCAATACCTTTCTCGGCCTTTTGGCTAAGATCAAGTGTAGTATATCTGTTCTGATCAGTTTAATATCTGATCCATGCTCCATCGGGCCACATAATTAAAAAAAAAAAAAAAAAAAAAAGATCAGGTAGAACCCTTGCGCAGACAATTATTGCAGCAATTACCAAAATCTTTCAAGTGTCAATACTACTCATTCTCTCCATTTCTGGGCGAAAAGGAAGGCTGCTAGCCTGCTAGGCAAAACAGTGAAAGGGGCAAACGAGGTTTGCGGTTGGCGGGGAGGTAGGCGAGGAATAGAGAGGGAATCAGAAGGAAGAGGACAGTGAGGCACTGATGGAGGTGGAGGTGGGCTAGGATTCGCCTCCCATTTCTATCCGATCTTCCTTCACACCCTCCGACCCACCCATACGCACCCACCTCCCCCAACCTGTTTTCCACTCCACCCGACTTTCGCACATGGAACTGTGACTGGGTTGGACTCTTGGAGAAGGGAGCTGGAAGGTGTTGGTGATGATGAAACGGTGCAAGGGGCCTTGGGCAACTGTGTGGAAAGTGAAACAGAGGCACAGGTGTGCGCTTTTCATCCTACAGACCCAAAAGAGGCCCTTTCCGCTCTTGTGTCGGGTTTGGATCCCCCTCTCTGTCCGCAGCAATCTAGGGCAGCTTCAAGTCGTAGTAGTCTCTCCTCCACCTCAATCTCCTCATCTCCTCTATCCCTCCAAAACAATGAATCCCCGATCCTGAGTCAGGATTCTTGGCTACTGATTTATCAATGTCAAGTGTCCTCTCTCTCTCTCTCTCTCTCTCTCTCTCTCTCTCTCTCTCTCTCTCTCTCTCTCTCTCTCTCTCTCTCTCTCTCTC